>CAOLHI010000860.1:0-493837 GCA_948474755.1 Ctenosaura bakeri
CTAGCCCAGACTTGTGGGATGTCAGATATCAGTTTGATATCAATAATTTGGCTTTCCTCTATCATTCCTCTCCACGTGTTTGTGAGGCCCCCGGACAAGCACGAAACTAGGCACGGCCACTAATTGCTGGACATTCCATTACCCACCCAGGCAGGCCAGAAATAGCCAGATCGCCGCTTTAGGAGGCCTCCCCGCAAGCATGCTATTATGTATGCACGCTACTTACAAAGAACTCCCTGCCCCGAGCAGGAGGCTTGATTAGGAGAATCCTCATCTGTCAAGCACTCTGTGTTTGCATACTGTCTACTCCTTTGTCAATTCAGAACTAACTCAATCATGCTAAATTCTGACCTTTTGGAGGCTTTGTCTTCAGCCCCAAACTCATTGTTTTCCCCCAAGTACGGACTAGCCTACGACTACATTTTCCCTATAAGAATCCCTGATTCTGAGACCTTCTTTGGATCGCTCTGATCGCTCTTGATTTCCATCCAGCCTTGCTGGCGCTGTGCTTGGCGAGCCTTCGCCTCAGTCCCACGTGCTGAGACTACGCACCTCCGAACTTCCGCAGTGAACTACCCAGGCTTCAGGACAGGTTGTAGTATCACCCAAATCAATAATCCCTCTTAAAAATCCCTCTGTCTCACTCCAACCTTTATTTTCTATAGTTATCTGTGTGAGTGTGCTGCATACACCATTTGATTGTATTTTAATAAAGATCATCATTGTTAGTTCAACCTCTGTCTGCTCCTTGACTTGGCCTGACCCCGTAGACGTTGGGTTCAAGATCTCGCTGCGTTGCCCTGCCTCTCGCATTGCCAGCTGTGCTCTGTGCTAATTTCCCCACCTTTTGATATTTTGAGAGCGCATTTTGGTGTCCCTCACGGGACCCCCAGTAAACAGGGTAACAGTAGAGAGTATTCAGAACCCGATACCACCACAGAAATGGCAATGCTGGAATTGAAATAGAACAACGTGCTATTGAAGTATGGTGCGGTAAGGGCCATACTTCTAGCAATTAATGAATGGAGGCATGTCACAGTTGCTGCCTGTCACAGCAAGAACATTGGAAAGGAATACATTCCCTTTCCCTTACCTTCTCCTATTCCTTTTGTGCCATGACCTTTTGAGAGTGGAAACTGGAAGACAATAACTGATTTGGCACATTTTCACTAACATGTAACTGTTAAGAAAAACTTTCCCACCATACAGCAGCATGTAAATAAACATACAATTTACATATATATACATATACCTGCTTGTATTCTACCTTCCTGCTGGGTGTCAAGATATTACAACCGTGGTTAATCTTCTTTCTGTGTACTTACAAGTCAGTCTTCTTGAGATGTGGGTCCAGTGTTCAGAGGAATGAGGCTTGCAAAAATAGGAATCTGATTCAGACTGAGCTGAGAGGATGAAGAGATTTGTTATAGTTCTATCTTTACATACTGCCACAACAGACTCCTGTTCTTCCTTCCAGAATCACCCCTGCCTTGTCAATATAGTAAAACTCCTGGGATTGACTAGTCTGTGTTGATGAATGGAGGACATTATGAAAGCCTGGCTTACCTCAAGGAACAGATTTGCTATAAACATCACAGCGTCATCTATAACTGAAAATAGATGTGGTGCTCCAACTGCAGAATGCTCTCCCAAGAGAGATTCACCTAGCACTTCCTTTTTTAAAGTTTATTTTCTAGTAAAATTTTAGATACAAATTTAATCTCACCAAAGACTTTGTGTTATATTTTGTTTACACTTACAGTTTAAACGTTTTATTGTCAACAAAGCCTGGGAATATGATGTAAAAGGCAGTGAGAAAATAAATAAATATTCAATTCAAATACAGAGGTTAACAATCTGCTCCACACTTACTGAGCTAGACTGTATGGCCTATTGATCACCACTAAAGTTGTTTCCAGATGAGAATTCTGTTGTACATCATTCTGTCTCATACACATAATTTTCCTTTTGGTGAGGGTTGTGAAATACCTTCTATTTTGAATGCTTCCATGTTTTCTAACAATTCCTTCTATCTTTTTCCTTCTGCTTTTGTAAAGACAAAATAAATGCTTAATGTTTTTTGAGTGGTAGCATGAATACAAATACTTGGTACATCTGTTTTATTTATAATATATGGAGGCTCACATGTTCACCACTGTTGCTATTTTAGATTCTGGTTTGTTTTTTTTAAATAGATTTTAAAAGCAGTCCAACACACATAGCAATGGTGGAGAACATGTGGTCACCCAGTTGTTGTTGGACTGGAAGACCCATCGTCTTTTTCCAGCATACCCAGTGAAGGATCATGGGAGTAGCAGTCCAACAACACCTGGAGGGTCATATATTCCCCATCCCTGATGCACAGGCCTGGGCTGTAAGGTTGCAATCTATCTCTGTGGTTACTTGGGGGTAAGCACCCACTGGATACACACATATTTAATTCAGAGTAACACATAGGATCAGGTTGTAAGGCCTAGTATGCATATTATCCCCCTGGGGAAGTCATTGCTGCATGGAAGGTCTCTGTGTTTCTCTAGCTATATTGTCTCATGCCTCACGGATGCTCCTAATTGCACGGAGAATTTCCAACCTTAACCCACAAGGATAAAGTAACATGGATGCTGGCCCCAAGTTCAATAGTGCAGCTGGTGTGCTTGGGCCCTCTCAGCTATGCTGAATGAACGTTGAGGGAGAAACCTTACCTTTCTAAATTTCCTGACTTTTATGAGGGCTTGCTGCTGCAACCATGACGTTACCTTTAGTACTTGCTAATGCTTTTTATTTAATACTGAGGTTTGCTTTGCTTGACAGCAAAATCGGTGAATTATACATGCTTGAAGAAGAGGAAAAGCTCCACACAAATACGTTTTTCATGCCAGGAGCAGTGCTGTCTTGGCTTTTTCGTATTCACAGGGTACTTCCTCTAAAGATCAGTGAGCTAAAGTTTAGCTGTTATGTGTTATGGCCCTGATCCAGGAAAGCACTTAAGTATGTGCTTCACTTTCGCAATGACATCACTGGGACTACGTATATGCCTAAAGTGCAGCATGTTATATTAACTGTTTTGCTGGATTGGGACCTAGGTTAAGTTCCTCCACCCTACCCCAGAGTTATTTCACAAATATTTGAGCTTGAAAGGCAACCGGATTTATTTTACCTCCAGTTCATGTGGGATTTAAACAGGTGTCTAATTAAACCTAATCACAGTGAGTGTTTTAATCTCCTGGGTCCGAATAAGAGAAGAAATTTCAGTGACTGTAAAGACAGCCTGACAGGAAAAAGTGGGGGTTGTGTGGGGAAAGCTTTGCCCAGTGGAGGAAAAACAGAGAGCACACTAGGATGTTTGTAAAGGGGAATTGCTGTTGGTCCTCTGTTAAATGTTAACCTCAGTAGGCCACTCCAGGTCAGGTTATGGACCTGGAAATACGTAGAGAATATCTTTCACTTGCCCTAGTGTGGGCTTTGTTCTTATAGTATTCCCTGTGTCATTGATGTGTGGGATATCTGATTCTCATCATTAATGTGGCCAGGGCCAACTCAAGACATTTTGATGCCTAAGGTGAAGGAACAAGTGGTGAACCCTTAAGGTCTATCCTTTTAAACATGGCTTCAAATGAAATGAACATTTAATTTTCATCAGTAGTTGAGGCAAGCGTAATCTACATCACTCTTAAAACTTCTGTTGCCTTTTCCCATAGGGTGGACTCTAGGGGTCCCTAAATTTCAGATGTATGTTTTGCTGTCCCTTTGCCACATTTAACTATTTGTACAATGGGATCTTAACTGTGTTGTGGAATCAAGGGAACAATTGATGTCTCACTTTTGCCACATAATAGTAGACTCTTGCAAAAAGAAGAAGAGTCAAGAGCACCTTAAAGACTAATGATTAATTATACATATGCTTTCAAGACCACAGTCTTAAAAGGTAGCTAAGAAATGTAATTAATTACTTTCCTATAAAAGTCCACTGCATAATAAATATATTACAACCACTAAGGTGTCACAGGCCTTTGTGGCTACCTTTGCAATATTCTTTGTTGTTGTGTGCCTTTGTTTTTTACTTATGGTGGCCCTAAAGTGAACCTATCACAGGGTTTTCTGGGGCTGAGTGTGTGTGACACACCCAAGGTCATCCAATGGATTTTCATTCCCGAGCAGGAAATTGAAACCTGGTCTCCAGAGTTGTAGTTCAATGCTCACTGGCAATATTCTTTATTTGGGATACATTATGTCTCCTGTGTGTACCAGTAAGGGCTCTTTTGTATTGGTCAAAAGAAGTATGAGCTCTAAACTCCTTGGGTTTTGACAGGCCTTGTCACCTCTGTGTCCACTTGTTCTATTTCAAGGAGGGGTTGTCTCTAGCAATTTCTCGCATCTGCAGTAGGACTTCTCCAAAGATTTCTTAAAACCAGATTGTGGCTTGCTGGGGTGGTGTGATGGTTTAAAGGGCAAATTTTCTCCTCTCTGATTTTTTTTTTAAAAGATAATCTTATGCTGCAAAGGGGCCATGTCATTGATATACTGATGTACTATAGCACTTTAACTCTCTTTAAACTATTAAAAAGAAAAGGAAAAGAGATGGGAGCTTATTGTTCCAATACACTTTGGAATTAAAACTGAAAATGTTGCAGCTGGAATCAGGTCGTGTTGCCAGAGTAAAAGTTGGAGAAGGTTCCTGTAGGTTTAACAGTTGTATGGAAGAGGGAATTTCAGGCGGTGTTGCGTGTTACCTAGTTGCATGAAAAGCATCACTGGCTGAAATTCCTTCTTCTGCACAACCATTATAAGTACAGGAGCCCTCTCTAGTTTTTACTCTGGCAATCCTAAGTATCACTAGAAAATAGCCCAGGACAACAGAAATGTGATTTGGATCTTAAAAAAAAACCTACAGCAATAAATATTGCATCCACTGACACATTTGCCCCATCTGAAGAAACCCTATGAAGTGGCCAATGGGCAAACATCAGGCCCTGCCTTTTCACATTGTACATGCTGCTGTATTGTGGACCTTTCCTATCATTGATTGGGGCAGAGCTGAATGTGGCCCTAACCTCCAAAATTGTTTTGCAGTCCTTCTCCCCTCCATACCTCCTGGAATGCCCCTTTTCTAGCCCAAAATATGGCAAGTTTTTTTCTCTCAAAAAATCTCCATAAGCAGCACACCAGCTTTCAAATAAGTTGTAAAGCCCCTATGCTTTATTTAACACCAAACAACATTTGGCCAAACCAGCAGTGGACCTCCAACCACTTTCAGATTTCTTTCCTTGTTTTTAATTTTTTTGGCATTGTTGGCAGTTTTTGCAGCAACCCACCCCCCTCAATCTGCAGTTGCTGCTGCTGTTGTTGCTGCTATGTGGCTTCAAGTCATGTCTAACTTACAGAAAACCTAAGCCAAACATGTCACATTCTTTACTTGGGACATATTATCCCTTTTCTGTATACCAGGAAGTGCTCTTTTATATTGGTCTACAAAAGTCTGAGTTCTTGCAATATAGCCTCTTGTATTCTGACAGGGTATCATAGGATTTTCCTGGCAGATTTTGGTCAGATGGGATTAGCCCTTGCCTTCTTCTGAGGCTGAGAGAGTGTGACTTGTCCATGGTCACCCAGTGGGTGTCTGTGGCTAAGTGGGGATTCAAACCCTTGTCTTTTCAGTGTCGCAGTCCAACATGTAAATCATTACATCACAATGGTTTATCTGCGGCAGTTACCTACTCCTATTCTGCTAAGTAAATTTCTGATCTTCATGTTTTGCAGGGAGATGTCAATAACTACATTTATGAAAAGCTTTGGATCCAAATTGTATTAATTGGTAATAATTTTCCAAATTGTGTTAAATCGACAATAAATATAGTTGTCAACCCCTTTGATGATCAAAGCTGCTTGAAAGGTTTAGCAAGTGAGAGAGGCCTTGAAACAATTCCTTGTATGTTATGAATGGTCACACATCCCCCTTATGCTAATGGACGTATGCAAAGCAGAACAAACTACTCTGACAAAGCAGCCCTGTAATGCTCTGAAACTTTCCCATCCTTTCAGTATAACTGCAGCTGAGGAAACCCATCAAGCGCTAAACCTGCATATCCTGTAATCATTTGTTAAACTTAAATGACACACAATCCTTCCCTCTAACCAAATTTGTTAACGCCATTAAATCACCTGTGCAGACACAAGTGGAGACGGTTGCTATGGGGAGCCAATAACATTTTAAAGGATTCGGTATTAAATAAAAGGAAGTGTTTCGTGCTATAAAAAGAACTGGCCCTTGTGAGAGCCGGGGTCTTCCAAAGGACTTTGTACAGTACATGAGAAAAATTATTCATACCGCTTCCACCTTGGCCCTCAAAATATATATACAGTGACAGGGGTATTTATTTAATTTGGAAAGTATTGGGTAACATAGGCCCATTTCCTTTGAATGCGCGTCTCCTCAAACCATATGCCAATGCCTTTTCATGAGCTGATGAATGTATCTAGTTTAGGTGCTGAAAGGAACAGGAGACACTTTTACTGTGTTCCACAGAATGGGAAAAATATGGTTTCATAGGTTTATTTTTCATTCATTTAAGTGCAGTCCGGTTGACTGCCATGGATGCTTCTGTAAATATCTGCAAAGGAGGAACTTTTCGGGAAACTACTGATATACATGCCCAGCAGGTCAAGCCAATAGCAACACACTTGGTGTTCTGTATCTTTGGGTTTTTTTCTCCTTTTTATTCCACTGATGTGGTGGAGTTTGTCAAAGGTTAGTGGCAAGAAAATGCCAATCTTTAGTGTGCATTTCACTTTTACAGAGAGTTTACACTTGCATAGTAAAGCTGTTGTGTTTTTTTTTCTTTTTTCTTTTTGGAAAGGAAATCTAAAATTGAAAGCCACTTCCCATACATACTCTTGTGAAGTATGAAAGGGAAGTAATTCTCCCCATTGTCTTCTTCTTTGCCACCACGTCCTCCAAAATGGTCCCATGAAAATTAGCTGGAGGTGATGGCTTCATTGTTTGGGGGGGGATGTGTTTGTTTCCAAGGCAGGAACAATCAAAACGAACTCCTCCCCTCCACTGCTGCCAGCTTTGGAAAATGTTCTGCTTTCCAGTTGCTGTTGGCTCTCTGTAAAAGCCCCTGGTATTGGCAGTTTGTGAAAGGAAGAACATGATGCCCAATGGAGGATGGAATGTGAAGGTCAGCTAAAAGGAAGATTGTTTTATTTTGGTTTGCCAAAGTGGCAGAAAGTGGTGGTTGGCAGAGAGGTTGCTTGTGAATTGAAAAATTAACAAGGTGGATGTCTCTTCCCATTAAATGAAAGGATGTCACATGTGGTGCACAATAGAGATGCGGAATATGTCGCCTTCCAGATAGCATTTCTGGGTTTTCAAAATAGAAATGAGTGCCAATGATATGCAGGAATAACAATCCAGAAGTAGCTATTAAGGAATTAGTCTTCTACCTAAATACCGAATTAAAGTATTGATTTTGGTTAACTTATTTATGTGTTTCTCTGTAAAGTTAAACACATTTATAAATTATGTGATGCACACAGCTCTGTCTTCATGAAAGACACATACCTAAAAAACAACAGGACTTTTTGTCACCTCAATCAGTCTATATAAAATAAAATGCATTCCAAACCTCAACTAGGGGACATCATTTATAATAAGGAACACCTGCTAACCTTGGAAACCCTCTGGGTGACCTTGAGAAAGTCATATTCTTTCAGCCTCAGAGGGAGAAAAAGGCAAATCTCTCTCTGAACAAATCTTACCAAGAAAACCCCATAACAGGGTCACATCAAAGTCATCATACCTTAGAAAACAGTCAAGGCACACAATATCAACAAGCCAGCATTAAAAGGGATAAGCTTTCTGGGTCTCAAATAAGGGACATCCCTTACAGTAAGGGACACCTGGCAACTCTACTTCCAAATGTTTTTACTGCAACTCACAGCAGGACTAGCCAGCACAGCCACTGATGGGAGCTGCAGCCTGACAACGTCTAGGGCCATTCATTTTCAATCTCTGGTCCCTTAGAATAGTATTCGAACAAGTTAGGCAGACAACGTAATATACTGTGTCCTTTCAACCTAGTCAGTAGGAACAGATGTGGTGTCCTGTGTCTGTTTTCTTCTATTTCCTTCTGTTCGATGTCTCTGTGCTTCAGCTTCTCTTCCTACCAGTGGCTTACAGGTGTGTTGCCTGGACTTCAGCTTCAGGCAGAATACAAGCCACCACCCACTGGTACTTTATATTACAGAGTCTATAAAGACAGCCTGTGTGGGAGCCTCATACAAACCTAATTGAAAAGAACAGAGGATGCCCAGCAGGAATGCTTTGTGAATGACCCTGGTTGTCTCCTGGTATTACAGTTTGGCATTTAAGTTTTTACACAGTAAATGGATCTTCCAAGAACCTTAGCACTGCTCGTTAAATTAGCAGGAAAAGCCCCATGTCATACATATCCCGTTTTTATGAAATGGGAAGACAGTTAGTATTGCCACAGCAAATTAGCCCATTGGAAGTGCCTTGGTACAACCAACTGCAGATGCTGAAAGCTCTAGACTAGCTGGCTCCATGGAGTTACAACAACTGTATCAATCTCTCACGTACGGCCACATGAGAAATGCAAGCTATCACCGCACCAACAGGTTTCATAAAACAAAAGACCAACAGGCATGATTAAGGGAAATAAGGGGATGAAATCATTCAATGAGAATGTGAAACATAACAAAAGAATCAATAAATGTTTCACAGAAGTTACCAAGGATTCTTTAATATTTTTTGGGCCTAAATAATCAAATTTCCCCCCTTTTCTGTTTTTCACATCCTCAAGTCTATCACATCCTGTGAAGATCACAACAGCTGCTCAATCCTGGGATTCAAGGTACAATAAAAAAATAAAATAAAATTTTCTGCACATTATATATGACATTTGCCATGAGAACTCTTTCGTTTTCCTCAGAACTAGTTATTTTCCTTCTTTGCAGTATGAAAGCCAACACATTCCCACAAAATTAGAAATGATTTTTTCTTTGGCAATTGAATAAAACAAAGCATTCATCCACTACGTTGATCTGTTAAAGAACCAAAAACCAGTATTATTTGCTAAACGTGTGCTTTGTATCTTGATGACAAGTGATAAATAATTTAAGGAGAATTAACAGAAAGAATAGGAGATGTAAAAGTCTACAATCTTATTTTGTTGTCTCATGTTCCAACTCAGTCTGGAATATTCTGCTATAAAGTAAAAGACACTTTTAGATTTAATTCAGTGCCATTCAATCAACTGGTTCTCTCCAGAAGCTTGAATTAGAACCACAATTGTATGTTTGTATGTATTCAGCGGCAGAGCTTGGAATGGGTGGAGGAAGGGCGGATGGGGGTGTGACCACGGTGTGTGGGGGCATGGCCATGGCACACGGAGGCATGGCTGTGAGCCCCAACGACCCAAAAAAATTGCCACCAGGGGTGAACCGCCCCTATCGCCCCCCCATCCCTATGCAACTGTATGTATTGCTTTTAAATATCTTTCTGTTTCATTCAGACTTTCTTGTATGCTACTAGTAGAACCAAATTGACATTATGGGTGCATATGTTACTGAACTCCAATTTTATCTTAGAGAACATGTAAACCATATTTAATTTATTTGAGGTCTTTAAAAACAGGTTGGATATCTTTTGAGAATTCTTTAACTGAAAATTCTGCATGACAGGGGGTTGAACTTGATGGTCCTTGTGGTCTCGTCCAACTCTATCGTTCTAGGATTTCAATAAGGCAGACGATCATTTGAAACTAGGTGAATATGCCAAATAAACTGAAAATAAAATGAGTGTTTGCAGCTAGGGGGAGAGATCCTCATAATTTTGAGTTCATTGACTTCCTTCATGTGTGAGTGGGATATGGGCATCATTGCCAAAACAATTCCTTATTGGCTTTCACGGCATTACAGGAAGTGCTGGTGGGGTTGTCTGCCATTTCTTGACTATTGTATCCCTGCCAGCCCTCCCCCACTGCCACCCAGATAAGTGCGTATAGAGTATGGTAGTTGTTCTGCTGGTAGAGAGGTGCAGGTCTCTACTCCCACCCAGCATAACTTGAATATAGTAGGACTCTGTGAATTTAAAATCACCTTTAGAACTGAAAGTTCTTCATTTTTTTACATACATTTTTCTACAATTCCATCTTCCTAGATTGAATGAAAGTGGCTGGGATGAAGTTATATATCCATGTTATATGAATACTTCCACTTCCACTGTCCAGATCATAGTGAAACAGCATCACATTACTTCAGTGGACCAATAGCCTCTCTGAATAGGCAGATTATGAGAGTGAAAGCTCATGCCAAAATAATTCAGTTTGTCTTAAAGATGTTTTTGCTTTTTGTTTCTTGGTTGGTTGGTTTACTTCCTCCTCTTCTTTTAACACATGACATAGGTAAGACCAAAAATAAAAATAAAAATAAAAGACCAACATTCATAACTAAATGATAATATTCTTAGCAGTGAGTTGGGCCCAAAGAGCCTCACTCTGGGTACATGGCAACCTCATTTTCTAGGTCTGTATAATAAAATTACTAACTACCATAGAAGTGGGTTTAGTCTTGTTTCCCAATAGGTGGCTTATTTTCTCTTCTAGATGATAGTCTGGTATGTTTACCATGGAATTCTGTCAGATTATAGAGAGTGAAAAACAGAGATGAAAATGGAGCAGCTGGGGATTCTAATGGTCTGAAAAGTAACTTTCCTCAGCTCTTATTCCAAGCCCATCAACCAGTCCCTTACAACCAAGACATAAAAAATGTGGCAAAGGAACCAGTTCTATTCATGGGGAAAATGAGTGGAAAGAACACATGAAGAGCAGAGTGTTCTACCAAGTTTGTCATCTCTAGCTCCATTGCTCTCCTTACATGGAGAGCAATGAGTCTGAATGAGAAAAGTTTGTTTATATGTGGGTACTTTCTACCTGGTCAGGAAACCATAAAAATCAGGGTCCCCATTGTATGGAAATTCTCCTAATTCATACTCATTGGTGTCCACATGAGGAGAGCATGGTCCTCTCTTTGCATGGCTATAGTATTTAATGCACAGCACAAGTGGATCCAAGAGAATTATGTGAGGTACCTGTCATTCCATCAGCTTTGCAGATCTTCTACCTTACTGGTGTCCTTAATTACATGTCCTTAATTACAATAAGTATTTTTTAAAATGCACACTTGGATATTATGCTTGAATTCAGCTTCCTTTGCAAATGACATTTTGTAATGTCCAAAACAAAAGTCAATTCCTAATTTGTGCCATTCAACGTAAAGAATTACTCTATTTCCATGGAATTAATAACAGTGAAACCTGACCTGGTAAAACTATATAGCATGCCATTTGGTGAATAGTGTTTTTATTACATTACATATTGTTTTGACTGACCCAATATCATTCAAGGGGAAAATTCTTATAGACATCAAATGAAAATTAAACTCAACAGGCAGGACAAGATGGGAGAAGGAAAGGTAAACAAAATAAATAAAAATTCTACAATAAATGTAGATGCAATTACTATTTTTATCCATAGAACTATAGCCATCTACAGTCCACACTCCTGTCATTGCATTCTTCTATTTCCACATAAAGAAAATAAAATTGAAACACAGTAAACCTGAAATGTTTGCAGATTTGCCAAACATAGAAAATAACTTTGTGGTTCAAGGGGACGACAGAAAGAAGAAATGCCCTAGGATGAAGGAAAACATTTTTTAACTTGAGTGGAACCACACCCTCAGTCACACAGCTGGAGAAAAAAAAAGTATATAAAGGCACCAGATCCCATCTAATCTTGGAAGCTGAGCAGGGTCAGCTCTAATCATTCCTAATCAGGTGCTGTAGGCTATATTTCAGAGGAAGGAACTAGCAAAACCACCTCTGAGTTTTCCTTGCCTAAGAAAACTCTATGAAAATTCATGGGTTTACCATGGGTTAACAGGCAAATTGAAGGTGCATACACACGCAAGAGACATAAACTCACACCTGCCTAATCATAACCATGTATCGCTGCAACTATGGCCACTAATTAATAAGGGAATGTTGAAAGAGGGAAATGTTACAAGACTCCGAACAACAATTTGAGGGATACTTAAACTATAATTACACATCAGATCACATAAAAATACAAGACCAGTAAAGACCAAGAGAAGTGGCAGAAGTAAACAGGATGCACAGAGTAAAACCAGCACAATCCATTAAAATAGCAAGGATCCTCTTCCCCTCAAAAACTTTCTCAAAAAGAATGGCCTTGGTTTAGAGCCTAGGAGCCAAAGGACTAGCTCTACTGTGACATACCATGAAAAACTTTTGTTTAAGACTGACAGGGTGATGAATGAGCACCACTGCCATCGCTACCACCAGATCAAACTTCTGTTGCACTGCTGGAAGAACTATATGCCATGCTATTCACTGCTTGAACCTTTGCCAATGGCAGCTGTCTCTTGCTAAGTATTACACAGGCCATAGACTACCATTGATATCTGCACCTGGCCAGATGCTCAATGGCCACACCAGCATGCTAAAACTTCCTAGAACACCACTAGCTTGGTGTCCATTTGCTTGAAGTCCATGACAGCTGGCAACTTTCATGCCAATGGGTCAGTGAGTCCACTCTGGACTATAGTCTGAATCTGTCCAAGGTCTTGAATCTGCTTGCAGGATAGGGTTGAGGAGCTTGGACCTCTCCTTTCAAACCTGAAGAAGATCCACCAACACTTGGACATGGAAGGCACCAGCTGCCATTGCCTGAAGTATAGCAGCTGTTGTTGTTCAGGGGGAGGATGACAGCATTTGCCAAGCCAGGCTTTCCAGAGCCCTCAGTGCCTAAAAGGCCATAAAGTGGGATGAAAGCAATCTTACTGCATTCATTTTACATATCCCTACAGCACTACTGCCCCAGTGAAACCAGTTCTGCAAAGCTAAAGCAGAAGCTGGTCACAAAGTGCTGATTGGCTGGCTCCTGTGTGTCAGCAAGATGTCGTGTTACTTAAACCTTTAAAATAGGGTTGGCCCACAGAGCCCATAGTGTAACTTAACATATGTATGCAGTCACTATCTCCTAAAGTAGTATACCTTTATTACCCTGTTCTCTGGGGGTCCCAGGAGGGGCGCCCAAATAACCAAAACACAACACAATTCTGGGGAGAATTAGATGGAGCACTCACTAAAGCTAGCGAGAGGCAGGGTAACTTAGCAGGGATCTTGTAACCCAGCGTCTACGGGGTCAGGTCAGTCAAGCAGTCAGACAGTTTGAAAATAGCAAAAATGATGGTTTTATTAACAGACAAACAAACAGTAAAGACACCACAACCACACAGCTATCAGAAGAATTAGAAATAAGGATTTTCAGGGGAAATGGGTGATACGACACCTTTTCTCATAGAAGCTGAAGATGGTAGGGAAGAAACTCAGCGTGGAGACTGAGGGGAGCTCGCCAGACAAAGCAGCAGCAAGGCTGGGTGGAAGTCCGGAGCGATCTGAGGTGCTCTCGGAATCGGGGGCTTTTTATAGGGTGAATTGTGCCTGCAGGCCATGCCATACTCAGTGAGAACAATGCGAGTTTGGAACAGGACAAGTTTAACATGATTGGCTTAGTGCAGATGTAACAATAGTATAGCCAGTATGCAAATACATGGTGCTTAGCTTGGCTTTGTAAGACTATCAGCTCAGGGCCGGGTGCCTTTGTTAGTGTCACGCTTAAGCAAAAAGGTGTTTGCAGGGAGGTCCCTGAAGCAACAGAGTGGCTTTGTTTTGCCTGCCTAGGTGGAGAATGGAATGTCCAACAATTACCGGCTGCGCCTGTTTACGTGCTTGTCCGGAGGCCTCGCAAACACGTGGAGCGGGGTGGCAGAGGAAGGCCGAATGGTTTTGATGTCAAAAGAGATATCTAGTGCTATCACCAGGTGGGCCTGGGCTGAAGTAACACCTTGGTGGTTAGGATTAATAACCTAAGTCCATATATGCTTTTGCAAATGCTTGTCTTTAAGCCATCCCCTTTGTCAGATCTGGGAGAACCAGCACAACATTTTTCTGACCTCAACTTCTGTTTCCATGTCAGAGATTCCAAGAACCAGCCACCAGGTCTGCTTAAGCTCAGTGCTTGAATCAACATTTTCATTTTGGAACAAAGAGCATGGAAAATGTATAACATCTTATTGAGTGACATCAACTTTGTAGTTTGACTTAAATGTTCTGAGGCAATGGCATCAGTCAAACCTTTTGGCGCCATTGGATATGGGATATAAAATCTTTGAGCTTAATGTAGTCTGCTAGGTGAACAAGAATTTATGTCTGTCAGAGAAGAAAGAGGAAAGTACATTTGATAATGAACAGTAAGAGAAAATCTTGAACAGAGATAGAATTCTTCAATGGCTCTATACAAATGACTCATTTATAATTAAATATACATGAGTAAGTTATAATTTTATTCAAATGCACACACACATACACATATATTATTACATATTACATGTGAGTATTACATATAAATGAGTTTGTAGTTGTGTGCTTTCAGGTTGTTTCTAACTTATGGAGACCCTAAGGTGAATGTATTGCAGGGTTTTCTTGACAAGATTTGTTCACGGAGGTTTGCCTTTGCCTTCATCTGAGGCTGAGAGAGAGTGACTTGTCCAAAGTCACCAACTGGCTTTCCATAGCTGAGCAGAAATCTGAACCCTGGTCTCCAGAGACATTGTCCAACGCTCAAACCACAATACCACGCTGGTTCTTTATAAATGTGAGCACTCAGTTGGCATCGGAGCCAGCATGGTGTAATGGCTTGAGTGTTGAACTATGACTTTGGAGACCAGGATGTAATTCCCAGCTGGGCCATGGAAATCTACCAGATGACCTTGGGCAAGGCACACACTCAGTCTCAGAAAACCCCATGGGAGATTTGCCTTAGGGTCGCCATAAGTCAGAAAAGACTTGAAGGTAAACAACAACAACTCACTTGCATATATAAATGAGTAATTTATTATATAAATGAGTATTTTATATTTATATATTCATTTCTAAATAAATGAATAATTTACACGAGGCACAGGAATAGGCATGTGTGAATAAGTAATACATACACTGCAATGTAGCTTTGCCACAGAATAGTCCTCTATGCTCATACTGATCTTCTACATATCTCAGTGGAGTTTCTACCAAAAACCATTGTGGCTGTCTGTGCTTTATACCATTTAGAGTTCATAGATATTCTCCCTTCAGTCTTGGCCTGACTTTGGCTAGACATAGCTCTCAAGACACTTTATGACAAAAACCAGGTGCTAATCCTGGCAGTAAAACTGTAAGCCTTGCTTAGAGCAGGTCAGTGACTCCTATCCTGGTTGATATGGGATTTGGGATTTGGGATTTTCAACTTGATAAATAAAAATGCAGTGTAAACAGGCTGAGTACACTTTGCTGGGCCAAGCTAGGAAGTTGGGCAGGGAGACAGAAGGATGCCATGAAGGTTTTTTTCTTTATTCCCCTCCATGGGTTCCAATGGATGGCAGTTAATTATTCTAGTCACAGCCTACCACAATCCTGAGACTTCCTTAGCAAACAAATGGGCTTGGGATCCAATAGATCCCCTGTCCTTCCAGAAAGCCCTGTTTTGGGGAGTGTCTACTACTTAGTGCTAACAGGAATACTGATAGCAGTACCTTCTTATCTGAAGAACTTTCCACAGGTAAACTAGGGACTCCAAGGTAGAGGGCTTCTCTGTCTGCTCCATCTAAATCCTTATCCATTGGCCACTGAAGGGGATACAAATTGTTGTGTCTGTAGTGAGATAAATTTGGGTCTTTGCGTGTGTTCTACATGTTTCCTCTCACATTTCTGCTGGAAGGAAATTAGGAATGAGTGCAGCTCTGTGGAATCAAGACTAAGGGCCATTGGTTGGTGGTGGCCCTCCTATCAGGCAGTGGGCAATGGCAATGGCTTCAGGCAGTAGATGCTGGAGGATATAGAGAAGCCAGTAACAAAATGTTAGATAACAGGGCTTTGTTTGCTCTACAATCCCTTACACTAGGCTAGTCCCCTCAGGTGGGGTGAAAGATATGATTCATTGCTATGACCTTTCATAACATAATATTTAACCATCAGTCCTGCTGACTTTCTGTATACAAAATGTCTTGTCCTTTCCTTCAAGCAGCACTTGTCTTCAGACAGCCCTACCATTGATGCCATCTTTTCCCAGCACTCAAGACCATAGCATTTTGTCAGTGGGAAAATTCAGACTTGCTTACATGGGAACATTAACCTTAATTGTTTTTTAATCTTTTTTTTAAAAAAAATCATTATAAAGAAAAAACAAAACAAAAAAAGAAAAACACCATGTGATACACATAACAGTGAAAAAAGGAAATTTCAACAAAAACAAGCTTACATTACTATTTCTCTCCAATTCCATTACAATCATATACTTACTCAGTATATTCTATATCATACTGCTTATATACTTTTGTTACCTATATGTAGATCTCATTCTCATTATACTCATTATTATTATAATTTCATTCTTAACTCTATACTTTTCCATTACATTTAATCTATTACTATTACTAAACATGATCTTATTACTGAACATATCAAACTATTCCTAAAAACAAACCCACCCCGCAGAACCAATAATGGCCATTTCTGCACAGGGGACTTAAAACGGCACAGTGCGTCCTCTCACAGAGGTCGTCTGCACCTTGGAGCGGACTAGGTCCAGACTACTTACCTAAGATCTGCACCTCAGTCTTCTCCAAAATGCCCCCAACTGGTCTTCTAGCGCACTTTTTAAAGAACAGTAGAAAATCGTTCTTTAATTTTTCAGAGTGCGCCATTGCATTCCTACTCCCTTGTGCAGATTCGCAGGCTTGCACCAATGTGAGCCTGCGATCTGTGGAGGGTGCTTCAGCACCCATGAACAACTGGAAGCTGCCATTTTGGAAGCTGGAGCAGTGCGGATCTAAGGCCTTTTCCACACTGGGCATGGGAACCGCCCCGTGCCGCTACTCACTGGACCTTTCAGCTCCCCGGTCCGGTCTACGGTGCTCCGGAGCAGTGTGTGCTCGTCAATACGCACTGCTCCGGCATCCCAAATGGCAGCCTCTGGTTGGTCGAGGGTCTCAACCAACCGCTGAAGCTCGCCAGCCCAAAGCCTGACCCCAGGCAGATTGCAGGCTCACATTGGTGCGAGCCTGCGAATCTGCATAAGGGAGCAGGCTCGCAGTGGCATGCTGCATGCTTTTGAAAGACTGGAAAAATCAGGTCTTTCAAAAGTACGCTGGAGGACCACTTGGGATCATTCTGGACCAGACTGAGGTACGGATCTACCTTAAATAGGTCTGACCCAGTCCGGTCCGAGGTGCAGACCTCCTCCTTGGAGGACAGACTGCACTGTTTCAAAAACCCCGTGTGGAAAAGGCCTAAGACTTAGCACTGCTCCAGTTCACCCTGGGTGAGACGAGGAGCCCTGTGGAAGGGCTTAAGGGACAGTCTGCATTGGTCTGTGCCCAGAAGATCCGGTAAGTACTGGCACGGAGTGATTCCCTCGCCTTGTGTGGAAATGTCCTATGTTTCAACTTACTCCACCTTCCAGAATTGTAATTCTTCTTGTGGAGGTATGACACCTTCCTCTTTTATTAAGACCTTTTCCACAAATATCTGCCATATTGCTTCCAAATCATTCCCCTTCATTATTCCTTTTTTGGCCTTAATTAAACATGTTAACTTATCACTAATCTCAGTTTTCCACACTTCTTTATATCAATCCTTTATTTGAAAATCTCCATCAGTTTTCCATTTTCCCGATAACCTTGCTGCAGTTAATAAGTTTGTAATTAGACCCTTCATTGCCTGGGTACAATTAGCTTTATCAAATATAGATAATAATGCTATACCT
This sequence comes from Ctenosaura bakeri, assembly GCA_948474755.1. NCBI lineage: Eukaryota > Metazoa > Chordata > Lepidosauria > Squamata > Iguanidae > Ctenosaura > Ctenosaura bakeri. The sequence continues at coordinate 17,907 of CAOLHI010000860.1, forward strand.
GGACATATTTGTAAATCAATTTCAGTTATCTCTTTTATGTCTTTAAATACCCTTTACTAAAATTTCTGCACACCTTCACAATTCCACAACATATGAATATATGTACCAATCTCTTGACGACCCCTCCAACACAACCTTGAATAATTCTCATCTATATAATTTAACCTTACTGGTGTTAAGTACTATCTCCAAACTAATTTATAACAGTTCTCTTTTATCTTTATGGGCAAGTTTTTAAATGACGCTGATTCCAAATTTTTCCAACCTTAATTAATTGTGCAGATATTAAATGGTGCAAAGCTGTGAGGAAGAAGAGGATAATGACCAGTCTTCAGTTTTGTCCTTTATGAAAGACCCATACCATATTCAATAACATTCTGTCCACAATGTGACCTGACATTGGTTTTCATAGTTAACAGGTACAGAAAAGAACACACAGACAGAAGGAACCACAAAGACAAGAAACATTGCTTTCTTGAGTTTGTGACAGGAAATCCTTCTTGGGTCTCTCTCAGAAAGGTGTATTTTTAATCACTCACCTGTAAAAACACATGAGACAGGTTTTCAAACCGAAAGGAGAAAGAAATATAATCTTTCTCATTGCAGCCACTAATCCCTCTTAGATAAGGTTGGTACAGTACTGCCTAGATTAAAGTAACATTCCTTCTGCCCCCATCCTGTTTGGTTAGGACTCTTCTCATTATTCACCACCCCTCTTGGGGTGCAAAGGGCATGTCAACAACTTCTTTGAAATAATTTTAGGGAATTTCTGCTCAAACAAGTCTCCTTTTCTTTTTAAAAACTGGACAAAACCACACTTCTTCCTGCTTTCCATATGATCAATGGAGATTGCTGCTGTAAGCAAGGCAAACAGAACTTAGTCTTTTAAGGTCAATAGTGTCACTTTTAGATTTCAAATCAAGTTTACTCATTAATTTTTAAAAGAATAAATACAAATATGTGTGTTATTTATTTATTAATAATATTTGGCAATGAACAAATACAAGCAATTAAAACTGTACAAAGATAAAAACATTTTTAAAAACACATTAAATACTCTTTAAAAACAATCAAAAATAATCCTAAAATACAATGGCTGGAACTCTGTATGGTCTTTAAGTATGCGTAAGTACTGCTGTTATGGTGCTATGCACTGAATTCCAGGGCAACCTCCCCTCCCCACTTATCAGACAGCATCCACTATGATCAAAGGGAGGTCTGTTCTTCTGTTGCTTAGAAAATGGCTGGTTGCTGTTTCCATTCCCTCCCATGAGCAATCCCAGGGTCCCTGTCACAATTCCCCATTATTCAAGAGATCACTCATGCAACAGGGGAATGGACCCCCATTAACTGCAGCAGCTGCATCCCAGGAAATGGAGATTGGGGAACTTTCATAGTCCTTACATAGCCCCTAAACTAAACTCTGGTTGTGTGCCTTCAAGTCATTTCTGACTTATGTCAACCCTAAGGAGAGCCTATCATGGGTTTTTCTTGACAAGATTTGCCTTTGCCTTCCTCTGAGGCTGAGAGACTGTGGGCCTTTCCACACTGCACTGTTATAGTGATATTATTCCACTTTCAACATGCTGTGGAATCTTGGGACTTGCAGTTTAGAGCGGGGCCTTTAGAATTCTCAGCCAAAGAGCTCTTGGGCCTCAGTAAACTACAAACCCCAGAATACCACGGGATGTTGGAAGTGGAATAATAGCACTATAACAGTATAGTGTAGAAAGGCCCTTATCTTGCCTGAGGTCACCCAGTGGGTTTCCAAGCCTGAGAAGGGATTTAAATCCTGATCGCCAGAGTCACTCCAGCACTGAAACCACTACACCACTCTGTCTCTCGGTGGTTACATTAGAGACCATGAATACATTACAGTCATGAGTGCATAACTCCAGGGTACACATTCCTACCTGTGATACAGGATTCCAGCCAGCCTTAAAACAGTCCAAACAGAACAGTTTCAAACATTAAAGGTCATGAGGAACAGCATTGCTTTGGCTGCCAGAATTTTAAGAGAGATGGAGTCAACCTAACATCCTTGGGTAGGAAGTTCAGGGTGCTGCTACAGAGAAAGCCTTGTTTCCAACCTAACTTCATGAGGTGTTGGGACACACAACAGGGTCTCCTCCGAAAATCTAAAATTTTGAGCAGGCTCATCGGGAAGGAGGTGGTCTTTCAAATATCCTGCCACTAAGCCATATAGACCAGCACCTTAAATTGAGCTTGGCTGCAAATTGGAAGCCACTATAGTTCTTGAAAAACTAGTGTTATACGGTCTCTAAAATCTAAAGCTGACACCAGTCTGGTTTTAAATATTTTTAAATGGTGCATGTGAACTCTAGCAAATACACAGCCAACCTTATACCTCATATTTTGAGAACTGCAGCAAATATAATTCACCATATATTGTTCTTATCATTTAATTTTTATTTTTTTCATTGCCTGGTTATTATCTGGTTGAGGCTTGTACATAACAAAGCTACACAGACAGCTATGTATGATCACATTGCCACATTTTGTACATTTGGGGGTTCGTGTGCTGTGAAATCAGAAAAATAAGAACTTTTGTATATGTATCCCTTTTTCTTTTTTTTAAGGATTGAGTAGTCCTTCAAGTGTCCACTAGATGCCACTGTGATCTTAGCTCAATTAATTCTAGCACCTCTGTGATGATACTTGTTTGGTCTTAGAAGCATTACCAAATTATGGTTTATTCTGCTGCTTTGTCAGAAAATGTTTGGGAGATGTGAAGAGTTCTACATTAGCTGTCTTGCTAGCTATTTTACTTATCTGAGAATTCCTTCCTTTCTGTGCTCTCATTTTATTAACCAGGCAAGAGGAAGAAGTGGGGGGGGGAATCACTTGAGTTCTAAAATCAGCAGCATTATGAGTCATTCCTACTTAAAAGTCACATTTTCTAATTTCCCAGTTCCCTGTAATCCCAGATGTGTCAGGCTGTGACCAATAAATAGTAAGGAAGTGCACTCTGCATATCCCTACAGCAGGGGTGTAGACCTTTTGGCCTGCCAAATGTTGGGTTCCAACTCAAAGCAGCCCCAGGCAGCATAGCCAAAGATGGTAAGAAATACAGTACAACATCTGGAAGGCCACAGGCATGGACAGCTTGTGGACCAAACAGGAGCCACCTACCCTCACCATTTCAAAAGTGAGGTTTTCCCTATACCTGATTGGCACACAAGGTGCTACTGGCCACAGTTTTCCTCCCCTGGCCTCATGATTGTACACATTCAAATAGTAGTTTGTGTATGCCTTTACACAAATCCTAAACCATTCCTAAAATATTGTATGGCCATAGTCCTGCGTTGGAAGATGCATATCTTCCCAACTGTCCCAGTATGCCAGAGACAATCCCAATTAATCTTCTGTCATTCCACTAGTTCAGCCAGTTTTAAAATAACTTTGTTTCTTCCTGCTCCTCCCACTTTCCCTTTTCATTCTCTGCTAACTTTACTTACTGCAAACTGAACTCCAAGTGCAAAGGTCGTCTGCACTCAATTACTGGCAGGCGGGGAGAGGAAGGGGTGGAATTTTGCCCTTCCCTGTAGTTTCAGGCAAAAGTAACAGGCTGATTTTTGGAGTTTTGTTTGCCTGAGTAAAGTTCTTGAAGCTGTAATAAATGTGTATTAAATAGTAACATATTATGAACATAGATGCATGCTAGCTCTGAGCCTGTAGCTAACATAATTATAAACAGAGATAAGTTTGAAAGCAAAAGGGAAAAATGGAAGTAAATGACCAGCTGATATAACCTCAACAGTGTAAGGTTACCGGCCTAAAGCTAGCAAAATGAAGAGGGAGAGCCATTCAACAGCTTTGACCAAGAATAAACCTCCTCTTAAGTGCATTGGCTGAGGCAAGTAGGATGCAACAACTTCTACTGTATTCAGGTAGGGTAGAGATAAGGTCTCTGTTTTGATTGGATGAGATAACTGGGAAAGAGTGGAGATCTTCTAGGTGATTGGCTAAACAAAGGCCTTTTGAGCAACAAAGCACCAGATTTTGTTCTTGGCAAAGCTAGTTCACCTCTAGGCTGATGATGCCAAGGAATCACTCATAACCTAGCCTCCTACTTGTGGTAAGATATTCCTTTCTTGATGAAGCTTGTTCTCTAATACTCAACAGGATGCCAGTGGAGAAATAAGGTTAAACAGACACAATAGGAGAAGAGTGTAACACCTTGCTATATAGAGGTGTAAGTTTGTTATAAGAATGTGTCTAGACTGATTCAGAGTCTACGTAAGCAGCATATTCATCAGTGCTACCTGTGTTACTAGAATAAAAACTAATATAAAGCTGTACATTGTTCCCCTGTTAATTTCATGATAGACCAAGGCTTAAGAATATGTAAGGAGTATACAGATGTTGGATAGGGCTAGGTTTTGCAATTTTGGGAGTCTAGGGTGACCAATATGGCAACTCCTAGAAAATCCAAATAGATCCAGACCAATAGGTATAAGGCAAAGAACCTTGCAGTCTATAATATCAGACATAACACACAAGAAATAGATGCTAAGGAAAGAAGTGAGAGAATGTTAAGCCTGGTACTTATAATATTTTGAATATAATAAATTTTATAGCACTTATAAAATTGAGTGTTTAAATTTATATAGTTGGAATTGTTGAGACAGCTTGCTGGAATACCCCCTCAAATTGACCACTGAGAGAAATAGACAGTAGAAATATCTATCACTGCTACTACTTGCTGTCCTGTTCTTTTCCTTATAGTAAGATAGTAAAATGCCTTTCCAAATTGTTATACAAGCAAATAGCTGGTTCTTTTTATGTCTACCTGTGATATGTAGGACCTCAGACCTGTAGATCTCAGACCTTCATCCTGTTAATCAGTTTTGTCAATGTAGCTGTGAGTTAAAGGAAATGAGCCTTTCTGCATGGATTGCTGATAGCGGGAGAGGTGGTGGATTTCCAAAGCAGTGAACTCAGAGAAGGCAAAGGTATGTCTAGGAGCCATACTTCTCCCTGGGTGAAAAATACCTCAAAGTTTGCTTTTACTATATATATAAAGAGATATATACTATATATATACATATATATATAGTGAAGACATATCATTCAAAGTCAATTATAGAACATTCAAAACACACCAAGATCACCCTGTATGTAGGCTATAAACATACCAAACAGGAGCCTTTAGTTTAGAGGACTCCCTGTCTTCCATAGCTGAGATCAAGAAGGAAAAGCAAAAATTAGTGAACATCCAATGGTATCCATCAAAGAAACAAAATCTTGAAAGATGGTTGCTTATTGGTGGAAAAGTCCAAAGTGTTTCAACCTATGTATTAAGATTGTCATTACATCCAAGTGCCCTTGAATGTTATCTGCATTTTTTTTTTTACCATCTGTTTACAAGTTTTAAAAAACCTTCGTCCCTTTGTTTTCACTTGTCCCATAACTGGTTTCAGATTTCCTGGTCTGGAAATTTCTGAAGTTTGATTCTAAGTAGGTATGTACAGACTATATGCAATGTTGTGATATGTTTTTGTGTTATGTCCTTTTATGTTTTTATGTAATCCCCAAAGGAAGCCTTAAGAGTACACATAGACTGAAACGCATTGGGCTTTTCTAATGATAAACAATCACCTTTAGAGCATCCTGAGCCGTGATTCTCGTTTCTTCAGTGGGGCCAAGAAGGACATTGTAGTCGCTTTAACACTAAGGCCATTTCCACACTAGACTGTTATAGTGCTATTATTTATTCCACTTTCAATATCCTATGGAATCCTGGGGTTTGTAATTTAGGGAGGTCCCTCTAAGGTTCCTCCCTAAACTGCAAACGCCAGGATTCCATAGGATGTTGAAAGTGGAATAATAGCAATATAACAGTCTAGTGAGGAAATGGCCTAAAGCAGAAGAGGGAATTATGCAGTCCGTAGCCTGCATGCACTGTGGGAAGGTCCAGTGTGGTCTCTGGGACTTCCACTGACCCCCCTAAACCTCCAGCACGCCCCCAAGTTGGCTCAAAACTCTATTTTAAAATACTCTGTATTGCTAAAATATTTCACAAAGTCATTGAAATGGGAAGAACCTTGCCTCTCTTCCCAGCCCCCCAGCTCCAAAGGCAACTGAAAGTGATCCACCATAAGTGATCCATGATTTGTCACCAAAATATCATCCACGATAGTTTGGCCTCAGCCCTACAGGCTCCAGGTTGTGCCTATCCTTGCACAAAAAGCTTTCCCTGTCACAGAGGCGATGCTTCTCAGTAAAATGCTGGAAGTGGAATTAAAATGAAGGCTTTAAGCAACACACTATTGCTTCCTGTTGGTGAAGAAGAGGGATTATTGATGAATAGCTTCTCTTAGTTGCTCCTTGAATGGCTTCTCATAATTCTCCTCATTTGGATTTGGATGAGGGAAAAAAGCGCATTATCAAATTTGCAGATGACATCAAATTAGGAGGGGAAGCTAATACCCCAGAGGACAGGATCAGAATTCAAAAGAATCTTAGCAGATTAGAGAGCTAGGTCAAAACTAACAAAATAATTTCCACAGGGAGAAGTATAAGGTAGTACACTTGGGCAGAAAAAATAAAATGCACAGATATAAGATGTGTGACACCAGGCTTGACCACAATACCTGTGAAAAAGATCTAGAAGTCTTAGTAGACCACAAGCTGAACACGAGTCTGGATTGTAATATGGCAGCTAAAAAGCCAGTTCTATTCTGGACTGCATCAATAGGAGCATAGTGTCTAGGGCCCTTTTCGCACGGCATTTGCCATGCAAAAGGGCTCCTCAAGCATCGTGCAAATGTGAGGAGCAGTCCACGCGACACACTCACAATCGCGCAATGCTCCAGGATTTAGCAGGTACTGCTTGTGCACTTTTTCATTTTTGGCTTTGAGCCAAAAATGGTGCGCAATCACGTCTCGTTCCGGGGCCCTGCGCGCAGTTGCCATGGGTGTGGAGCTCCAGAGCCACAGTACTCATGCTTCCTGCCCCAGCACAGCCTGGGAAACTTCCAGGCTGCACTGCGGAAGGAAGAGGTGGAGCTGTCACGCAAGCAGGCAGCAGCTGCGGAGCTGAAGGAACCAGGACACGAGAGCCTCTCATTGGAGGCTGCTCACGTGATCCCCGCACCCCAGCTCCATGAAAAGGCGCATTGCAGAAAGGACCTAGGTGAAGGGAAGTGATAGTACCACACTAGTCCACTTTGGTCAGACTATATGTGTCCAGTCCTGGGCACCACAGTTCAGGAAGGATATTGACAAACTAGAATGTGTCCAGAGGAGGGTGACCAAAATGGTAGAAGACCTAGAAACCATGCCATATGAGGGGAGGCTTAATCTATTAATTCACCTATTTCATCTATCTGTAGGTTTGCTTTAAAATTTCAGACTGGATTTACAATATCTTGACTATTGCTATTGGCATTCAGTTTTCGAACAGTTTTGGAACAAAAGGTTTCTGGACAGTAGGAAATACCTTCCCTGAAACTAGATTTTGAATCTACACCAGTGGCAGTGAAATTCTTTGGAATAATCTCTACCTCCAGCAAGTTCAATAGATACTTCAAAACACTATATATGTAAAAAATATATGCTTATGAATATCTGGTTGCTACTGTAACCATTAGTTTGTTGAAAGATTTGTTCATGATTGTTGAAACCATCAGTTATATGAATCTTTATTTATTTATTTATTTATTTATTTATTTATTTATTTATTCATTCATTCATTCATTCATTCACTCACTCACTTACTTACTTATGAGTAGGTCTTTGTGTCCAAAATATCTTGTGGCCCTGTCAATGGCAGCATATGTAAAACTGTAGCAGAGAACAAAATAGACCTATCCATCAAATGAGAACGGCTGTTTGCCTGTGACAGAGAGCAAATGTTCATTTGTTCTGGCCTTTACAGATATGAGTTTACCACAGTGAAAATTACTAAATCCCACCTCCAAGTACAACTGACATGTCAGCCTGACCTTTGGTCAAAATCTGTCATTTTGACAGCAAACTGATAGCTCTCCCACTGTGAAAGTTGACTCAAGCTTTTGACAAGAAGGAAGGTCAGAATGAATTTAAATATAATGATAGCACATTGTCTTGCACTTTATGAGCTGTCTCTGGGAGAATATTTTCACAAGGTCATTGGGAGAAAGGATCTCTTACAGAGGGGAGGCAGTTGGAGAAATAATGGATGAGGTTTCAAAAGTATGAACTTGGGCAAGGGGATTTAAACAAATCGGCAAGCAAACCAAAACTTTTGTATTCAAGAATCTGTATGCTCATTACGTATTTCTTCTCTGTCAGCTGCTGCACTAAGGTCAGTTGCTGTGCTTACATCTAGGCAGCTGAAATGTTTTTGCAAATCTATTTCTAAGTGGCTGTTAGAGTTGGTAGGGGATGTGCAATCACAAATAGTAGTAGTCCACCTCTATCATAAAAACAGGATACCATGGAAAAATGACTCAAATAATAGGTCCACAGAGTAAATTTTAATACACACACATAGCTCCACAACCGAATATTACACTACAAATTTTCCCATGAACATTCAAGAATCAAAACAGAGAACAAATTGGCAGTCAAGGATGATACTGGCAGGGTGGATTAGTTCCCCAAAACATGGATCAGTTTACTCCACTTGTAATCTACCATTTCTTCATTTTCCGTTGGAAAGTGCATCAAGCAGTACTTTACATAGCCTAAATCCAATTGTTAATTCTAGCTAGCGTAGACCCCTTACATCAGTGCATATTTAGCAAATCTATGTAACTTCCATTGATTTGATGAGTATTTGTTAAATCAATGTTTAAAGTTGGTTGATTCAAGTCTTCTCTAATGGAGATTAATAATTGGATTTATATCCGTTCCCTCTGGAATAGCCAGATTTCAGTAAATCTATGGTTTGTTTATTTTTTTAGATATTTATCTCATCTTTCTCACTAAATGTGGGATTTAAGGTAGCTAAAAAGAAAGCCAAATAAGGGACAAAACAAGTAAAACAGCAATCCAATAAATCATGCTGTGGGCCTGTGAATATCCATTGATTCTTCATTTGAAAACTTGTTTAAAAATAAGTGTATCAACAAGCCGAGTTTGTACAGATTTTCTCCCCTTCGCCTGTTAATATTGTCAGGCAACAAACTTGCCCCAGCCTCTCCACACTTAAATCTGTGAACAATGAGCTTCTTCTACACTACTACAGTTTTAAGAAAGCTCACTCCTTAAGAAGAGCTGCTTGGTGCTCTGATTCCCTCCTCAAATGTAAGTAACGGACACTTGAAAAATCCACATGTATTTTAAGCCTTGTACAAGGTGCTGAGGGTTGTGTTTTAATCCTGGATTTGTATGCTTTCATTCTGAATGACCTAAATAGCTTGGAACCAGGATATTTGAAAGACCATCTCCTTCTGCCTTGAGCCTGAAATATTCAGCAGAAGACCTCTTGAGGTTCCCACATCCTACAGAGCTACAATTGTGAGTATACAAAAAAAGGCTTTCTCTGGAGCAGTATTCCCATTACAGAATTCCTTTCCAAGTGAAGACAGCCTTTATTTATCTTTGTTGAGTTTCTGGTGGGCAGTCAAAAGTTACTATTGGAAAAAATATCCTTAAAATTGTTTTTAATCTGTTTCAGAGGAATATTTTAAAATACATTGTTATACATTGCTTTGGGACAGTGTATGGACGAGTGAATAAATATTCACATGGAGAAGTAAATAAATATTTATCTTGGAACATAACCTACCTCTTAATTATGTTTTTAAAATATGTTTATTAAATAAGGTATTGATGTACAACAAGAATTAAATAACAAGACAAAAAATCCCAATACACAAACCCAATTCTAGTATACCAAAAAAAAAAAAAAACACTCAACAACCTCAAATATAATAAAATAAAACATGGTCAAATGTTTGTGCGCAAGTGTTGTTTATACTCCTTTTCTACACTTCCACTTTATATTTCCCTCAATCCTAATCTCTTCTGTTACTATATATGTCATAATATGATTTATAAATATACGTTGTTTCTCTTTATGTTATAAAGATGTTACTCTTATACCAGTTTCTCACTTGTACCACCTACCCTCCTATACCTTATACATATAATATACTGTACCATTATTTCATTTATCCCTTACCCAAATGAGGACATCTCTCCATTCCCATTCCAATTTCTGTATCAAATCATTTTTTAATGCTCCAGTAAGTTTGTCTGACTCTATCATATGTAAGATTTTTAGTTTCCAGTCATCCAAAGTTATTATTTTTTTTCTCTCTTTCCAATGCTGAGCATAAATTATTCTGGCAGTTGTAACCAAATAAAGAAGTATCTTTTTATTTCTCTTCATTACTGGACTTTTGTCCAGTGTATTTAATAAGTACAGCTCTGGCTTTATTTCAAAGTTATGCTTGATTATTTTTTGAATTGCCTCATGAATTTCTTTCCAGAATTTTTTTGCAATTTTGCATGTCCACCACATATGGTAATAAGTACCAATCATTACCTCACATTTCCAACAAACTGCTTTACCTTTTTTTGTAATTTTTTGTAACTTCTCAGGTGTCATATACCGTCTGTGTAACATCTTAAAGTAGTTACTTTATGTCCTCTTTCTAAACTCTCAACCACTTTTCAAGTTCTATTTGATGTCCTATATTTTGGGCCCATTTTACCATTGTATCTTTAACAATGTTTTGCTCCATATCTCTATCTAATAACAATCTATACATTTTTGATATAAATTTTTTGTGGGTTCCTTTCAAGATTTGATCTAGTTTGTTATCTTTTCTTTCGAATCCTAATAACTTTAGATCTATACTGAATCTTTCTTTTAGTTATCTCATCAGGAACCAATTCAATTCATGTCCCATCTGCTTCAATTCTTCTGCCGTCTTGATTCTTGCTTTGTCCTTATCCCAAACAATTAAGTCTTTGTAGCTTAATAATTTGCTTTCTCTGGTACTGCTTATCTTGAAAGCCTCTTCTGGAGCCATCCAGTTAGGGAGTTCTCTATAGAATTTTGGTTTTATTTTTTGCCATACCTTTAATAGTAGCCTTCACACACAATGATTGTTGAAATCACAGTTTACCATAATTTTGTTATAGCACAGATAGCCATGCCACCTGAATCTTATATCATCTTTTTCTAGTTCCATCAATGAGGAATTCTCTAGTTGAGTCCATTCTTTTATCCAGTCCAAGCAGCAAGCATAGTAGTAGAGTTTCAGCATTGGTAAACCCATTCCTCATCTCTCTTTGGTATCCTGGAGCGTCTTTATCTTAATTCTTCATTTTTTCCCCACCCAAATAAATTTTGAGATTTCTTTTTCTCACTCCTGAAAGGGCTTTTCATTTACTATTATTGGCAGGTTTTGAAATAAAAACATAAACTTTGGAAGTACTGACATTTTAATTGCATTAATTCTTCCTAATACAAAGATTTTGAGCTTGTTCCATGTTATCAAATCGTTTTTTATCTATTTCCAAACTTTTTGATAGTTATTTTTGAATAGCTCTTTGTTTTTCTTTGTGACTTTAATGCCCAAATATTTTACTTTTTTTGCAATTTGGAAACCGGAGATTCCTTTCAATTTTTCTTCCTCATATTTCTGCATGTTCATTGTTAACATTGTTGTGTTTTCCTTGTTTATTTTATAACTGGCTACTTGTCCAAATTCTTGAAGTGTTACCAACAATTTTGCATTGAGTCCTGGGGTTCCTCTAAAAAAAATAACCACGTCATCTGCAAATGCTCCTATTTTTAGTTCCTTTTTCCTAATCTTCAGACCTCTTACTTGCTGATCTTCCCTTATCTTTTCAATCAGAATTTCCAACACTGTAATAAAGATCAGAGGGGATGATGGGCAGCCTTGTCTTACTCCTTTAGAGATGTTAAATGTGTTTGACATTTGTCTATTAATTATTATTCTAGCCGATTGTCAATGGACTCAATCCATTCAATAAAATTCTCCCCAAAATTAGCTTCTTCCAAGACCTTTAATAAAAACTTCCACAATACATTATCAAACGCTTTTTCAGCATCGAGGAATATCATTGCTGCTCTTTTTCCGAGGTTTTTATTATAGTATTCTACAACGTCCAATATTGTTCTTATGTTCTGTTTCATGAATCTACCTGGTAGAAAGTCTGATTGATCTTCTTGAATTGTTTCTTGTAATATCATTTTCAGTCTTTTAGCTAGCATTGATGTAAATATTTTGTAGTCGATATTTAATAATGCTCTAGGTCCGTAATTGTTCACCTTTCTTTTGTCCCGTCCTTCTTTTCGATTCTCCCCATGTTTGGGGTCTTCCTTGTTTTTTGATTTCTGCAATACTAGCCAATAGTGGTTTTGATAATTCTTGTTGAAAAGTCTTATAATAAAAGGCAGTGAACCCATCTGGACCAGTGCTTTTCCTTGCTTTAATTCTTTAATGGCTTCCAGAATTTCCATTACTGTTATAGACTTGTTCAATTGTTTTTGTTTGTCGTCTGAAATTCTCAATATTTTTTTGATTTTTCAGGTATTCCACTATTTTTTTATTTAAGTCTATAGAAGTATTTTTTTCCTGAAATAGTTTTGCCAGATATTTTTCAAATATCTTTTTTATTTTTTCTTGGTTGGTGACAGTCTTCTTTCCTTCCTTTATTTCTGTTATTATATTTCTTTCTTTCTTTTTCCGTAGTCTATATGCCAGCCATCTCCCTATTTTATTTGCCTGTTCAAAGTGACTTTGTTTCAAAAGTTTCAGTTTTTTTTTCAGTCTCTTCTGTTGTCAGTTGGGAGATTTCTTTCTGGAGTACCTTGATCTCTTGCTGCACTGTTTTCTTGTGGGGGTTCTTATTTAGCCTTTTTCTTTTCCCTGTAATTCTAAGAATAACTTTTGCTGTTTTTCACTTCCTTCTTTTTTTTTTTTTGTTTAATTGTTGCTGCTGCTGCATTAAAAAAATACCTGCATCACTGCTTTGGACATGTCCCAGATTATATGTATCTTTGTTTCTCCATTGAATTATGTTTTTAACAGAAAGGCAGAAGGAATAACATCTTAATTAAGCAATCATTGTTTGATTGGTATATTTATTATTTGAAGACATATTTCTAGTTGTTCAGTTTACTTGTGTATTGGTTATTTTAGACCTTTATGTTGTTGATTATAGCAGTAATTAAAATTTCAGATAAAACTTGAGGCTACAATCAAATAATTCAGGAATTTAATGTACATTCTGTTCTTGCAGACAAATTCAGAGCAAAGTTGAAAGTGATACACATACATCCTGAATGTGTTTCTGAACTGGTTCACACGTTCTTAATTTGTACAATCAAATTGATTTAAAATATGCTGAATATTAGATGGATGTGTAATGCACCAACCACCGTCACCCCTGCCAATATGGATTTAAACTATAACACAATGCAGCGTGTATCACTAGAGGGCAGTGAGACAAGAGGCGCACACATGGAAACAGCTGCTCCTAATAATCACTTGGAAAAATATCCAGGCAAGAACAAGGAGAACAGGAGAAACATCTGTGGAATATTCAGAAGACCACCAATAGTGGAAGAAGTGGGAAATGGGGTAGCTCAGATCTCAAAGGAAAAGCGTAACCAGTCTCCCCTTATAAGCTTGAACACTTCTCCTCACAGCCAGTTTCACATCTCAGCTATGCTAAAGAACATGGATTTAAACTGACTTGGTGGATTTCCATGGCAGCAAGTTGGCTATAGTCCAAATATTGCAGCTGACCTGGGCCAGGGATAGGGCTGTAAGTCTTCCACTTAATCTGTTGCAAGAGGCAGCCGAAAGTGCCTCTACTTTTTAAAAGGGAAAAGTAACAAGGCACAGTATCTTACAATGTTTGCAGTTGTAATGCTCAGCTACCATTTTTGTCTCAGTCTTACAGAAAGTATCCTCTGATGTTTTCTCATCATCCACCAAAGGAACGAATTACCCTGTACATCTCCTGCATTCTCCTCTGGAGGGGTCACAGAAGTCCAGAACAGACTGAGAAAGCTCCAATAGGGAGGAGGAAAAAGGAAAATACCATTGTACAAGCAAAAGCTGGCTCATATAACATGGAGTTTCACCCTGCTACTTATTTTTGTGTGCCTTCAAGTCACTCCTAAAGTGAACCTATTACAGAATTTTTCTGCCAAGATTTGTTCAGAGGGGGGTCGTCATTGCCTTCTTCTGGAGCTGAGAGAGCATGACATGTCCACGGTCACCCATGGCCAAACAGAGTTTTGAAACTTGTTTTCCAGAGTTGTAGTCCAATGCTCAAACCACTACACCACACTGGTAGTTATAAAAATTTCAAAGTAATTCCTTACTCAAAAGTAACTAGTTACCTTCAGTTGTTTCTTACAAAATTGATTGCTGACGAGTCACTTGCCTCTGTTCCAAAACATTCTCCTTCTCTATATCTCTTTGGCACTTCATTTACAAAAAAGCACGAGGCAGCAACATGATCCAGAGTTGTAGCACAACACTCAAACCACTACGCAGCAACAAACAGGAGCATACATCATAACGATCAGTAGTTCTCAGTATTTCCAAATGCAGCATTGATATAGCCATGATTGTGCATATATTTTCCTTTCAATATGAATGTCAGGCTGTTTAAAGTAGTTAAAAAGCAGTATTGAAGTACAGCCATATCTTCTGAACTGCATTATGTAAGTATATATATTAATACCATCAAGCATTTTAGTCAAAATCTGGGCTGACCTAGTTGACAAAGTTGGTGTCACAAGCTTATAATGTTCTGCTGCATTCTCATCTAAATGTTACTTTTTATTGTAATTTTCTTCAGCTTGGATTGTATGAACCTATTTGAAGATAGTTCAACACCTTGTAACCCCTCTTCAGTTTAAGGGAGAGAGGCACTTAGACCAACCTTTATCTACAGATGGCCTTCTCAGGATATAAGGACCAGGAAATAAACTAAGGCCCTTTTCACACAGCATTTTCCATGCGAAAGAGGGCCTGGAGTGTCGCATAATTGTGA
Source organism: Ctenosaura bakeri (assembly GCA_948474755.1). Lineage (NCBI taxonomy): Eukaryota > Metazoa > Chordata > Lepidosauria > Squamata > Iguanidae > Ctenosaura > Ctenosaura bakeri. Next base: position 32,910 of record CAOLHI010000860.1, read on the forward strand.
GGAGCGATCTGCATGATGCACTCACAATCGCACGACGCTCCAAGGGCTGGCAGACGCCGATCATGCACCTTTTCATTTTCGGCTACAAGCTGAAAATGGTGTGTGATTGCGCATTGCTCCCGGACCCTGTGCGCACTTACCTGGTGTACAAAGTCTCCAGAGCTGTGCCAGTTGCACTTCCTACCCCAGCGCAGCCTGGGAAGCTCCCAGGCTGCACTGCGGAAGGAAGAGGCAGGGCTCTTGTGTGAGCAGGCAGCTCATGCGGAGCCAAAGGACCCCAGATGCAAGAGCCTCTCGCCAGAGGCTGCTCGCGCAATCCACGCACCCCAGCACTGGAAGAAGGCTAGGTGCAGAAAGGGCCTAAATATCTTCAGCTGTTGAATGTGACATGTTGTACTTATAGTGCATTGTAACAGGGAAGGGAAACTGGGATGTAGTAAAATACACATCTACAATATTTTGCTACTCCATAAATCATATCTGTAACAAGAAGAAAGCATGACATTAGAAGCCTTTTGTGAGAGAGATCTTTCAAAGAGTTCTATAACAACGATATACTGGAATTTAGACTCAAACCTAGATACTGCTATAACCCTCGGACTCTGATTGTTTCATTCGTTCTTTATCATGTTTGTAGTAGAAGTTACTGGGATTTAAAATGGTCGTGCTGTCTTCAACTTAAATGGGTCTATATGAAGAATGCATTAGTTTGGATTCAACCCAATGTGTTTTAATTATTATATTTATATGCTACTATATAAAAGCTATCAGGACAGTTCATACATTTTTGAAGTCTTCAGACACAAGTGTGTATTTCAAGAAAAATAAAGCTCCTCCTCCAACTGTAATTCTTCAAATAAAGTTGGATTGGGCAATGGAAGCACGCTGGGTTGGATCTAGACTGTCATGCTTTAAGCAGACCCATTGAAACCAATGGGACAAGATAGTTGCAATTATTTGCAGTAATTTCAGTGGGTATACTTAAAGCATGATATGAGATCCAGTGTGGTGTAGTGGTCTGAGTGTTGGACTATGTCTCTGGAGGCCAGGGTTTGATCTGCCATAGAAACCAACTGGGTGATCTTGGGCACATTGTGCACATTCAACCTCCAGAAAACTCTATAATAGGTTCACCTTGGGGTCACTACAAGTTGGAGAAGACTTGATGGTACACAACAACAAACTTAGAGCATGCCTGACAGTGCATTCCTGTAATTGGAACGTTGGGGAAGTTAGTCCCATTAAGTTCAGGTAAGTGGAAATAAGATTGCAGCTGAAGTCTGGATCCAACTGAATAATACTAAACTACTAACAATCTGCTCTACTGTTTTCCTCATGCTACTTTGCATACATGATGCACCTACCTTGCATTTCTCCAAGAGCCAAGTTGGGCTGGATTTCATTAGGTTCCACCTAAGTGTCCTAAGAGTCCTATTAGCCAAGTCACTTTTTAGGAAATAAAAGATTTCATGAGATGTTACTTAAGGCGCATGAGGTGCTACTCAGGTGTTATGAAAAAGTGACAAAACTCACCGGGTGAGCAAGGGATGGAGCTGAGCCAAGTAGAAACCCCCCACCAATCAAGTGTCACAAGTAACTCCACCTCCACAGGCATTTTTATGTATAAAACAAACTTCTGCAGTGGGGAGATCATCATATATACCAACTACCATATAGACAACATATAGCACCATTTTAGGAGCTACATTGGCTGCCAATTTGCTTCTGGTCTGAATTCAAGGTACTGGTAGTGACATTTAAAGCCTTAAACAGCTTGGGACCTTGATATTTGAAGGAATGCCTCTCTTTATATATACCTGCCTGAGAACTGAGGTCAGCAGAAGGGGCCCTACTCTGTGTCCTACCCACTAGTGGGGACAATACAAAGTGGAAATACATGGATGAGGGCCTTCTCAGTTGTGGTGCCCTGATTGCCCTTCACCTGGATGCCTGATTGGCTCCAATTAAAGCTTTCATGGATTAATTCACTTTGGAATGTATGTGTACATGGTTTTAAATTGTTGTAGCTTTCAAAGTTGTTTTAATTGTTTTAACTGGTTTAAATTACTGGTTTTAATTTGGAAGTGTTTTAAATGGTTTGTATTGTAGGCTAACCTGAGTTCCCATAGTAAAGGGTGGGACAGAGGTACTTTAATAAATCTACTACTATGTAAACGTCAAAGTTTGTTTGTCTGTGTCAGTCAGGTGAAGACCTCATATGATTGGCTGCCCAAGAAGATTCTGTGGAATCCTGGGGTTTGCAGTTTAGGGAGAGGCCTTTAGAATTCTCAGCCAGAGAGCTCAGGCTAATTGCTATGGAGATGAAGCCTACGAGCAAGGAGGAGGGTAGTGTATTCCCTTAGGAACCCAAACTCTATATGTTAATAACTCTGAATACAGATTGGATTGAGGAATATGGAAAAAAGTAACAGGTACTAGACAAGACAGTTTGGGGAATTAGAGACACAGGATCTCAAATCTTTCTAACATGTATTACCTATGAAAAAATAAATCCTGAGCAATGCCGGGCATATATGCTAGTAATGCATAAATTAAATAAACAAATATACAGTCGGCCCTCAACATTCGTGAGGGTTGGGGTGCAAGACTCCTGCGAAAGTGGAAGAACTGTACATATGAAAACTTGTGTGTCTGTAGGAAGGGAGCTAAAGCATGGTGGGGAGAGTGGGCACCCAGGGTCTAAACCAGATCAGGGAATGGAGAGGGAAAAGGGGTGGTCAGCATGCTAGCCCTGTACTTCCTCTCTCTCTCTCCTTGTGTGTGTGTGTGTGTGTGTGTGTAGGACACTGGGAGAGGCTTTGTGGTGCTGAGAAATCAGGTTACAAGCTGTCTTTAGCTGGCCAGGCAGCACTTGGTGGAGGAGGACAACCACAGCCATGGCTAGGGACAGATTTTTAAAAGGCTGCGCAGCCAGATCAGAGGTGCCAAGATGGAAGGCTTCCGCAGAAAAGAAGCACTTGAGTTGGCAGAGGCAGGGTTTGGAGAAGATCGGAAATAATCAGATCCATGAATGTTAAACCCACAAATGTGGAGGGCCAACTGTAGTGCTATATTTGCAAAGGCTTCCATGTGTTGCAGAACCCTGAATCATGTGGAAGCCTCTGCAAGACCTCCCTGCTTCTGCATACATTAACTCTGTAAGCATGGATGCTGGAGGATGGGACTACATGATGACATCACTGATGACACCATCAGTAGGACTATTTGATATTGCCTTGTCCCTGCTCCTTTTCATAGCTCCTTAATTAAGCGATGGCTTTTAGATACCATAACTGGATGGAATGGCTCAACACAAATGAGTTGGGACCCCATATTCCACTTGTAATAGCTATCAAAACAGTGGACTTTTCATGAAACTGATGAACACTTGGCTGCTACTCACGTAATAAAACTGGTCTGTTACATCTATTTCTTTACCACATAAAATCATTGGTGGTAAGCAGATATGAAACTACCATGAACATTCTTGACAGTGAAATGATGAGCATATTGCAATGTATGGATGAAAAAGTTAGTTGTTCATCCCAAATGGAATAACTTTCTTGGTCTGGACCACCCCGTCAGCGTGTCAGTTTTAAAATATTACTTTTTGGAACGGATGAAAAATTGCCAACTTCTCACTATGGCCTTTTGATTTATGGCCATTTCCTCAGAGATTGATTGGTTTATTTTGTTTTGTTACCTGCGATGAATGATAGGTAGAATTTTTTTAAAAAAAAAAAGCACTTAGCCTACGATTCATTGCAAATGAGACAATTTTGAAGAAGTTTGTTTGATTGTTGCCTAGATAATTGCGCATTATTATTACCTTCCCACCATATGTGAATGATAAGTCTCCTGAGGGTCTAAATGGCTTCAGATGATGTTTCTTTAGTATTTCAGCGTTGTTCATCTGTGCTGTTCATACAGGAGCTTTTACCAGATGGTCCACCAGCCTTATAATGACAGTCCACATTTCCTGTCTAATACTCACCAGTGGGAAAATAACTTCATCGGAAATCATTCTTATATGAGTGAATTAGTTTCTACTGAGCCCTTTCTTGCCCAAAAATAAAGATTTGGGTCCAAACGATTCTTAGACTACATGCAAAAGTCATTTTTCCACAAACATTTCTGTAGCCAAGATTTGGTTCTATAAACCAGGTTTACAATGCATTGCTTGTGTTATTTGATCCTGTAACATAAGTTAATAATATTTTGCTTATGCACGCTTTCATATGCCTTTATAATTTTTTTTAAAAAGCAATACATTATTAACTGGAAGACCCTTGCTTCTATATTTTTTTATTATTATTATTTTATTAACATAACACAAGCACAAAAATAAAACACCATGTGGTACAACTAATAATAAAACAAAAGGATTTCAACCAAAAAAAACTTACATTATTATTTCTCTCCTATATAATTACAATCAAAAACTTATTCAGCTTATTCTATATCCGATTACTTATATATTTTTATTACCTATCTCTAATTCTTATTCTCATTATACTCATTATTATTATAGTAATATCATTCTTAATTCTATATTTTTCCCTTAAATTTAATCTAATACTATTACTAAATATAATCTTGTTACTTAACATATTAACCCCAAAGCCGATTATATTTTAACTTATTTTTCATTTTTGTTTTTTTGTTTTGTTTTGTTTTGTTTTTTTTACAAATTTAAACAACTCAACTCCAATTTAAACAAAACACCACATTATTATCACAACAAAGGGTAACCCACCCCCCAGAGCCAACTTTTTATTTAATCCATTTTCCAAAATTGCCATTCTTCTTGTGAAAGGGTAACTTTACCATCTCTTATCAAAGCTTTTTCCAAAAATATTTTCCAAATTTCTTCAAAATCATTCCCTTTTACTAAGCCTTTCATAAATCTAATTCTACATGTTAATTTATCATTAATTGCGATATTCCACACTTCTTTATACCATTCCTCTATTTGAAGTTTTTCATTTGTTTTCCATTTTTTTGCTATTATTAACCTCGCTGCAGTTAACAAATTTGTCATTAGTTCCTTTGTTACCTGGGTACACTCCACCTCATTATAAATAGACAGCAACCCTATATTTGGACATACTGGTACCTCAACTCCTGTTATCTCATTTATCTCTTTAAAAACCTTTAGCCAAAATTCCCTTATCTTATTACAGTTCCACCACATATGCATATATGTACCGATTTCTTGACATCCTCTCCAGCATAATCTTGAATATTTCTCATCTATCTGATTTAATTTTACTGGAGTCAAATACCATTTCCAAACTATTTTATAATAATTCTCTTTTATTCTTATAGATAATTTTTTTAAATGACATTGTTTCCAAATTTTTCTCCATTCTTGTATATCTATATTTTGTGCTATCTCTTCCTCCCACATTTTTCTAAGATAATCCTCTTCTTGTTCTTTTGCCAATATTTTGTATATTTCACTTGTAATACCCTTTAATATTTCATTTTCTTGCATATTTTCTCTTTGAATAATAATTTGTTCAAATTTAGTATATTCTTTAAAATCTTTAACATATCTTTTCATACTCTTTGTCCATTGCTCTAATTGTATATAATTCAACCAAGATATTTTGGTTTCCTGCAATCTCTCTTTCATTCTATCTTTATTAATCATTATTTTCATCCAATCTTTTAATCTAAATATTTTTTGTTTTTTTATTTCTTTTTCTATTATTTCTCTTAAATTTATTGGAATTTTTTCCATAGACCCTTGCTTCTATAGATGACATGAATTTTTCTCAGAATTGGAGCACTAGCCAAGGGAATTTTTCATATCTAAATAATCAATAAGAAGCCCTTTCATACTATACATTATGATTCTTCTTTAACTACCATGGCAACATCCAATAGGACCCTGCAATTTACATTTATTTTTCAAATATATTTTTACTAAGGATAGAAAATACAAACACAATGTATGTCAACCTATATTCTAACATACTGTTACCCTGTATGTTGGGGAGTCCCGGGAGGGGCACCCCAAATAACCAAATAAAAGCACAAGTTGGGGAAATTGAGCTCAAGCACTCTCTTAAGCTAACGAGAGGCAGGGTAATTTCAGCTAGGATCTTGCACCCTATGTCTACGGCTTCAGGTCAGAAGGGCAGGCAGACAAGGTTAGCAGTAACAAAAATAACAGTTTTATTGAGAGATAAACAGCAAATAAGACAACACACACACTAGCTAACTTGGAAATAGAAATGGAGAGGTTTGGGGAGTGGGTAACACGACACCTGGTCTCGTAGTCCTGGAGAGAAAGACGGGGTTCCAGGAGAGAAAACTCAACGTGGTTCGCTGAGGGGAGTTCCTTCAGACTACCAGCAGCAAGGCGGGATGGAAGTCCAAAGTAGTCCAAAAGGGAGGCAGACTCAGTTATAGGGAACTGAGGGGAAAACTTCACTGGACAGAGCGGCAGCAAGGCTGGATGGAAGTCCAGGGTGATCCAAAGTGTTCCCAAAAGTGGGGATATAGGGTGGATCGTGCTTACAGGCTATGCTATGCTCGGTGAGAACAAAAGGATTTTAGAGCGGGACAAAGGAGTTGGAAAAGGTCAGGTTTTGCATGATGAGCTTAACGCTGGATGACAATAGTATGGCCAGTACGCTGATGGCCCGACATAAAGGAATGGCTCGGCTCTTGGCATTGCGGCTTTGTGTAGATACACGCCAAGCAGAGCCGGTTTGCAGGGAGGTTTTTCCCTAAAGCATTGGAGAGGCTTAAGTTGCCTGCCTGAATGAGGTTTTGGAATGTACAACCATTAACGGCCGCACCCAATTCGTGCTTGTCCGGTGGACCTCTGCAAACACGTGGGGTAGGGTGGCAGAGAAAGGTCAGGTAAAGGCCGAATTATTTGATATCAAAAGGATATCTAGTGCTCTCACCAGACATATCATAACTGGAGTAACAATACAACCCCACTACAATTATTCTTATCCTGCCATTTGCATTTTAGGGAGAGGTATTTAGAATCTGAAAGTAGTATTAAACTGCAGACCCCAGAATTCCACAAGATGCAGCCATGGCAGTTAAAATGGAATCATTATGCTATAATTATACAGTGTAAAAGGGCTTCAGCTTTTCTTTGAACCCAATTAGCGCTACCACCTCTTCCAGCAGTAGTAGGATACTGCAAAAGTTTCTTCCTAAACTCCCTGGCTGTTTGCCTCTGTTGAAAAACAGAGCTGAATGCAACACAGAACTTGTTTATGTCCTCTTAAATTAAACCCTTAGATGTACTGGAAAACATTATCACAAGTGTTAGAATAAGATTCAACTGTCAGTCCAATCTCTTTATGTAATAGGAGATAGGGGAGGAGGTACCATCTTGACTTTTGCTTCAAGTAGTAAAATATTTTTGCAATAGCTTGGTCTCTCTAGAATGCTGTTCCAAGGTTTAATTGGTATTGATATGGTTATCACTTTGATGTCCAGTCCTACCTTTGCAAGACTTTGATATGCATGTATATTTTAGACTGTATACAGCTGGCAGGGCTGGCTGGTTTTTGTTGTTGTTTTACTTTTCATTGATGGGACTATATAAATAAACAATAACACTTATTATACATCTCAGCTGCAAAAGTTTGGATCTCTTTATTGCTCTTGCTCGTTTAAGGTTTAACATTTGCTGCTTATTGCTGTTTGTATTGACTTTATTTTCTCTTGTGTTTTAACTACTGAGAACCATGTCAGACAACAACTATGAAAAGGAATGATAAACATCTTAATACGGTTGTTACCCTGATTGCTGGGGGTCCCTTAGGGGGATTCCCAATGCCTGTCAAAATTATCACTTGTGGGGAAAATTAGCTATGAATACTGCCTTAGCAATGTAAAGAGGGAAGGGTAATTAAGGATCTTTTGCCCAGTGTTTACAGAGTTGGATCACAGAGAATCAGGCTAACTGTTCAAATTTAAGTACTTTATTGACATAGATGTTAAAATCCATACAATCACTCAGCTGCACTCACTCCAACAAGCATACAAGACGATAGAAATTTAGGAAGAGGTGAAAATTAAGAGAGAGACAAAGAGAGAGAGAAGGGTTTTGGGGTAATACTGTACCAATCCAGAAGTCTTCAGCTGGGAGGAAATGAGCGAAAAGCTGATCTCAGCCACGCCTTTTGAGACTGAGGGGAGCTTACCAGCAGCATGGTTTGCGGGTCTGGGAGAATTCCGGGGGAGAAAAGGAGAAAAAGGGGGCTAGTAAACAGAGCTGAAAAAATGTTCTGGGGAACAGATGGCTGCAGTTTTATGAAGATGGATTTCAGCTTTGTAGTTCAAAGAACATATAGCCAAACATCCTTGTAGTTTCCTGCAAGATGAGTTTCTCATCCGGGGATGCATACCTCATGGTGTCACATCCCTGGCTGTTTGACATGTTAGTTTGATCCTAGATACCTTTTGTCTCCTGTTGGTGTTGTCATGGCTGAAAATCCATTCCAATGGCCTGTGTGAGCCATTTGCAAGATTCACCTAGGATGCATGACAGAAAATAGGCTACTCTTTGAACTATCTCCATAGTTCCACTGCCTACATGTCCTTCCAGTAGATCTCTATGGCTCACTATGTTTGATATAAAATAATTAGGACCCTCAGGACATAGTTTTTAGGTGCGTTAGGTGGGTAACACAGTACAGTACAGCACTCTAAGTGATTGGAAATAGTGCATTGTGCTGTAACATTACTCTTTGGCATAACAATAGTATTTTTATGAACTGATGTAACTTGTAACATTTTTACTTTTTAGTGCAATAAGTAATGTTTCCTCTTTACTCTTACAATGGGGCCTTTTGGGGATCATTTTAGCTGATTTTTGTCCCTTTCTGTGTTTTTTACGGTTTTTTTAAAGCAAAAAGTAAGCAAAAAGAAACAAGCCATTCCTCTTTAAATAACTTATGAGGAGTAATGAATAATGTGACCTATTTCTAGAGAGAAACTATAAGTAATGGATAACAAATTATTTTGAAAAAAAATTCCACGCACAATTCTGGCTATGTGTGTTGCTAAATATTGTAGGATGTAATCTTGAACAAATAGGAAAAGTGTTGGGGCAGAGAGGAATATAGGGTGTTCTTCAGATCAAATTTAAACCTCAGTCAGGTTATGTTTAATTAAGGAAACTATAGTCAAAATCGAAAGCTGTTGTCTCTCCATATGCATCACGTTGCTCTGGTTATCAGGGCTTATTCCAGTTGCAAAGCAAACCTTCTTTTCTGCTTCTTCACTGCATTTATAAAAGGACTGCTTTGGTAAAAAGATGAGGGGGGGGAAACCTCCACTTTCACCTCCTCTCTTGCATGAAATATAAATAACTTGAGCAGGAAAGAGCTGGCAAGTCACATTAATCATGTGGGCAGGAATATATTTTATTCGCAAATTGTTTTAATAAATCCAAAAAAACATTCAACACAGTCCTAGTTATTAAAGGAGTTTTTATACATGGCACGTACAAATTTATTTTCCTTCTCTCATGTCTTGAGTAGTTGCTGGCTTTATTCTAACTTCATGTAAGATTAAGAGCTATTCATTCCACAACCCTGGATATGTAGCTCCATACAAACCCTCATCAAGACTATGTAAATTAATCAATTAAAGCCTAGTAGGTCAAAGTTCCCCTTGTTTTGCAGATCTCTGGTCAAGTCCCCTGATGGTGGCCTAGTTGTAAGTGTTGCATAAGTACTTTGGTATCCGTTTAATATTAGAGGTGCTACTGAGTCTAATGGGACACCTGACATGTTCCTCTATGTCTACACTGTCAAATAGTTTTACTGGCATTAGCTAAGATGGAAAGCCCACCCATTAGGCAGTTGCTGAACATTTCGACAATATTTTATCCAATCCCACCCATTTAGCTGGTGCTTAATGCGATGGGGCAAGGGAAAAGGCCCTAATCCAACCACTAGTCCCAAGTGGAGTAAACCCATTGAATCAGTGAGAAATTGGTAAGTCAACACTTATGTAATTTCAGTCAGTTCAGTCGGTCTGCTCTAGCTAGGATTAGCAATTAAATTTAAGTGAAAAATTACTTCACCAGTGCCATAGACTTATGGAATAATGTGATGGCATGATAAGCACTGGGAAATACCAGAAGAGAGATTTGACAGATTTCTCTTATTTTTGCTTTTCAGTATTGTTCACATCAGACACACATTGATAGGCCATTTCTGCACTAGCCTGTTATAGTGCTATTATTCCACTTTCAACATCCTATGGAATCCTGGGGTTTGCAGTTTAGGGAGGGGCCGTCTAAGGCCTATCCCTAAACTGCAAACTCCAGGATTCCATAGGATATTGAAAGTGGAATAATAGCACTATAACAGGCTAGTGTGGAAATGGCCTTACTGTTTTGGTGGGGTTACTGCAGATACCGTTTGCTCTAATGCACCTTTTCCCAACCTGGGGTACTCCAGATGTGTCAGACCATTACTTCCATCATTCCTAGCAGTTTGGAAAAGATGGGATTGGAAGCTCAACACATCTAGAAGACTGCTGATTGGGAAAAGCTATCCTGCAGTTTCCATTCCTTATGCTGTTTTATTGTTGTTGTCTTTTTGTATGGTAGCGCTATCAGTTATGAAAAAGCAAGATATAAATATTCTAGTAAATAAGTGTGTTATTATCCATTACATTAGCTGCTGTTAATCCCTGATGCTTGCAACCTCTTACTTTTAGCAGCATAATCCTGCCATGTACATCTCTGTAATGTTGCAATGCATGCTATCATTCAGTTTCACTCATGCAGCTACACAGAAGCAGCACTTTTGCAGAAGAATAATATTTACACTACATGGCTATTAGAGGTGTGCATTCAGTTCAGATAACTAAAGAAGACAGTTTTGCTTCAACTGACACAGAGCTTCCACAAAGCATTCCAAAGTGAAGTAGGCTGTTCCCAAAGTTTTAGACTAGATTCTGAGAGTAAGAGATAGCCTTGCAGTCTTTCAGTAAAATGGTACATCTGTCCACCTCATAAGCTTTCCATAAAAGGAATCCACTAAGAGGAAGGGTAGAGAGCGGAATTGAGCTAGTTTACGTGTGGACGGAAAACAAGTTTCCAACCAGGATTCTCCTTTTTACTTTTAATCCCCATGCTTTCTGGAGAGATTTTGAAAGAACTTAACACATTTTTCAGGGTCTTTGGGTACCTGTCTGGGCACTAGACGTGGCAGTAGCACTCAAGGGCTTGCAGGAATGATCTGACAACCAATACTAATTTAGAGATGTCTGTTCCTGCTGTGTAGGTATCTGCTCGTAAATGAACTCCAGACACAGTTACAGGGGATTCTCTGCCCACAGCTGCCCAAAACTTCAGTCAGCTTCTTTCAGCTCTGTCTCTGTGACTGCAGGGAGAGCAGGGCACCCTTTCCAACTTATAATAAGGGCCTTAGACAAGCTGCATGTAGCTGGGAACTGAAGCTAAGGGTGGGGAGAGAATGAAGAACTGATCTCTGCTGCCTCCTTTCTCCCAAGAAAGAAAACAACAAATTGCCCACAGAAAAAGGGAAAGGATAACCCCTTTTCAAAACAACTGAAACTTAAAAGGCTCCCATTCACTATTATGTATTGTGCTTAAAAATAATTCACAGTATGCATTTTCACATGGTTCCCACACACACATACACTTAAACAAGGGTGAAGCACTGTCTGTGATTTCAGTATTTATTTTGAGTAAAATGTACAAGCCTAACTCATGCACCTCCTATCACAGAACTTGCAAACATTACCCTTTGGGATTAAAATTACCAGAATCCCCATCCAACAAGGTAACTGAGCTGTAGTACGAAGAGAAAGGGGGAGAAGGAAGGATGGAAGGTCACCAAGCTTGAATTATGATGTATGAAATTTTCCTAAAAATAGCCCCCTCCCAAATAAAAAGGGAAATTAATACCCATTTGGTATCCTCACACCCCCCGAAAACCATAAACTACATTGCATCCCAGCCCTAGAAAGGCAAGATACTAAACAAACAAATAAATAATGTCCTTGCATACACTTTGCACCTCTATTTTTTGAAATCGTTTCACAGACTCAGTCCCCTCATAAGAGAATAGAATGTCTGCGGATTTTATCATACACTGCCAGGTGATAAAAGAGCTGCTCTAGATGTGGAAAAAAATCTCTGAAAGTCCAAGTTTTGTTCCTGTAAAACCAATTTTATGTTGGATATCCCACATTACACTTTCTTCATCCCAAAGTATTTCCTGGGAACTCTCAGCATTATCAAGGACTTTTCATTCCTACTTCTCAGATCAGTTTAAATTAACCCAGTATTTTCTTAAATGAAATGTATCTCACCTTTGTGGTCTGCATGCATTATTCCAGAGCTAGCTAATGTTTCTAGGAAACAGATTCAACAGAGATCAAGTGAGGGAAAGAGGAATGTTTGCGCCAAAACAAAATTATTCTAATACTTAATACTGCTAAAGCATTTTAGCACTTGGACTATAACTCCTGAATATCAGTTTCTGAAACTTTGCCTGAGTTTAGCTGTGACACAAGGGAAATAAACCCAGGGTATTTAAGGAAAGAGTTTGGATGCAAACTGTAGTGGGATATTCAGGTAAAATCAAAACAAAAAGAACTGGGAAGTTTTGATATTTCCCAAAACGTTTCCCGTTCTGGATAAGCCCATAGACACCTATTTTATAAAGCCTCAGTCTTTAAACTTTATTTACTCCCAAATCTCCTGAATGATTTATTTCAAATTTGGCAGCAAAATAAAACAAGATACTATGCCTGTACCTTGTCTTCAATGCTATCAAAAAGCTGTTGATTTTCTGAACTGAGGTTCTACTTTGGATTTGAAGTGAAGTGAGTCTCCTCTGAAGTGATCCAAACCAAACTAACCCACTATCTGAAGTGCAAAGTGGGTTCTGAACTGAATTGCATCTTTTTAACATTCTCCTTAACAGCTGTGCACAGTAGTACAAAGTAAAACTAGGAATAAGACCCAATTGGTGCAGTACCTAATAAGTGGAAAATCTGTAACTAAGATGTACCAATTTGGAATCTACAATATTTGAATGGCAAGGAACCCCCACCTTATTGTTTTCAAAGCTCAAGATTTATGTATGCTTCTCTGGTGCCAGTTGAAATATAGAGTAGATGTTTTAAAATATGCTACTTAAATTTCTGTATTGAGTAACTGTCCAAATAAGGCTCAGCTAACTTGGCAACACAGGCTTAAAGTGTTGTAAACTGAGAAAGATGTATATGGTGTTGGAATACGAACGATGAGGAACCCCAGTCTGAATGGCATCAAAAGAAATGTAAGTTTTCTTTAAATAACATAAACAGCTAGTTCTCTCATAAATGACTCAGACTACTCTTTAATGGCTTCTTTCTTTCTTATTTTCTTCCCTACTTTCCTACCAGCAATGAAAGAACTAGAGATCCATTTAGAAGCATTTAAGACATGATAACTGAACTAGACATGTTATGGATCCTGTACATTTTTTTCTCAGAAGTCAGTGCAATGGAATTTATTTCTTTGTATAAGATGGCAGCTGTGAATTTTGTCTAATCTGTACTAATAAAAGTCTCTGTCCGGTTGTAGCATAGCTTTAAGACCATGAAACCAAGCCTCATAAAACTTGGCATGGATACTAAAGAAACCCTGGGAGTGTGCATCTTGGGATTCTTTTGTATTTAGAATTGATTGTTGAATTTTATTTAATAAAATATATCTGTAGTTACAGTATCATCTTTAGATTTCACACATCCTTAATCTTCCTAAGAGACAAATGTGGAAGGAGAACTGAGAGAATAACCTTTTTCCACAAAAGTTCTAGACAACTCCAGGTGCTGCTTTCTTCTGTAAGGCCAACAAATTTTCATAAAGGGGAGAAGGAGGGAAGGAGGGCAAGAAAGATGGAAGAGAGAGTGTTCCTCATAGCTGGTACATGGAGACAGGACTGTGAGCAAAGCTTGGGACATTATGTTTGGAAATTCATTCATTGATGTTGTTTACTAGAAATGAGAAGATTAATTTGTTGCCAGTAATACTGATAGCTGACATTGTTTAATTCATTGAGTTATACAGTTTGGTTTGTTTCTTAAGTCACTCTTTTTGAGAGGAAAAACACAAAGGAAGGCATCCTGCTAGTGACATATACAAAAGTACATCCAGTTTGCACCTGACAATTTCCAGGTGTCTTGAATCTCCTCCATCCATAGCCAACAATATATTATGGGATTTGTGGTCTATCTGGAAAAAAAGCACCAAGTTAGGGGAAGGCAACTTCAAATCAACAAAAAGAGCATTATGATGGACCCAATAATGAAATGTGCCCCATGGCTCAATGGTGACAATGTCCGTAACAATCTGCTTGTTTGCTCTTCTTGAGTTCATTGTATCCTTATACAGTTAGCCCTCTACACTTGGAAGTTTAACTTTGATTGGGTTACTTGCACGTTTCTTCAAACTCTGCTCTCCCACCTCAAACATTTCTTTGCCAGGAAAACCTACCCTCTCAGCAGCTTCAATCACGCCATGCAACCTTTTAAAAACCTGACTTGGTCCTCCTCCTCTTCCTCCACCAGCCACTGCCTGGTCAACTAAGGATTGCTCATGTCTCAATTTCTTGGCCAACCCAGTCCCTTTCCTTCTCCTTTCCCTGACCTGGTTTAGACCCTGGGTGCCCATTCTGTTCACTATGCCTCAGCCCATTTCCCAAAGACCAGTCTCATAGGAGCAGGGGGACGATGGGGATGTTCACTCCCGGTGGCAATTTGGGGGGCATCCCAGCTCGTAGCCACACCCCCATGTGCCGTAGCCCCACCCCTCACACCATAGCCATGTCCCATGTCCCATGGCCATGTCCCCATTTACCGTACCCCCGCCCTAAACACCATGGCCACGACCCCCACCTGCCCCTCCTCCATGCACTCCAAGCTCCACCACTGCCAAAGACACATATTCATATTTTGATATTTGTGGTTTTTCCATCTTTGCAGGGTTCTGTGACCCTAAGCCTAGCGAACTTAAAGAGCAGACTGTACTCAGTCAATACATTTGACATGATGCCTGTGAAATATTTGCATCACAGATTCAGGAACAAATTGAAATGGTTGAGAGATTAGGGAACACATGGCTATTAAAAAAATCTGCTCTGGCAACCTTGGCTTGCTGGCCTCTGTGTCGCCTAATCGTTCCTTGCTAGAAGAGACAAAATTGTAAGAAGGGCTACCAAAGGACTTCCAGGCTGCTCTCATGTTGCTTTCTTCTGCAGGACCCCTAAATTGTCCAGCAAACTGAAAGACAAAGAAATAGATAGGCAGATGGGGAAAGGTGTTGTTCCATTCTAATAGAAGGAGGATAGTGAGTAAAGAGAAAAGTTTAGCAAGCACCAAGGAGATTAAGACTAGTTAGAAACAAAATGAGAGAGAAAACCAGGGAGAAGAAGTAAGAGTACCAACCAGAGTGGGATGGAAGAATTAAGGAGTTTCTAACCTTTGCAAAGCTGGATGCTTCTGTGATCTAATAATATCTTTACCTCAATGGTGGAATGTGATCTTTGGGCTCCCCACATGCCAATTGCCCTCTCTCAATCTGTGAGGTCAATTCTCTAAAATAGTCACAAATTATTTAAGGAGGCACAATTTAGCATTTTAACACTATCTCAAAACAGCCAAAAATACAACCCCAAACCATTTAGAAGTAACTGGAGCAGTTCTTAGGAAATGGTGACAGTGAAGCCTGTCAAGTGTCATGAGGAACATAAAATGGTCCTCCAACCAGTAATGCTCACATGCACCCCAACCTATTGCTTCAACATTTGATCACAGAGTTAAGAATATGCAACAAAACTAAGGTCCAATATATCACTCAGTTACCATGTTTTATATAAAACCATCAGCCTGAATCCTGTTGTTAGTCCTGAATAGAGTAAACCCACTGAATTAACAGATTTACCTATGTATTAACTCACCATTTAACAAATCATTCAATGAATCTCCTCTATGTGCAGCTAGCCAATAGGGTTTAAACTATTAATGCTTTTCTTTGATGGAAACTACCATGTTATTAGAACAGTTGCACTCAGTACCAATTTTTCTGCTATGTAAAAGAAAAATTGCTCATTTCAGGTGGCCTTAAAAACCAATAGCAATTGTTCAGTTACATTTCAACATGGACAAAAACAGATGAGTAATCATGAGGAAAGAAGCCAGCAGTAGCAACTGGTGACTCCCATGCCAGTGGGACCAGTGGTGTCATTGACAATAATTAACAACCATTTTCCATCCCCAGCTCTCTCCCATGGCTCTGGAGGGCCCAGTCTGTCCCTCTTTCCAACCTCCTGATCCCTCCATCTTCTTTGGATGCTCCAGTATCTTCCTCCTCTTCTTCCTCCCCTTCACTACTCCTTGCTCCCCTTTTAACCTCCCTAGCCTCTATGACTTTAAACAATTTTAACAATCAGCTATCCAAGGTGCTGAACTTATGGTGGGAATGGGTTTCAGCACCATGGATAGCTCTTTTAAAGTTTGGACTAAAATCCGGAACAGATTAACTATCCACTCCCCCCAAATGGGAGCCACCAGAAGCCATTGGAAGGCCAAGGGTATTATGTCCATCTGGTCATGTGAACAGGGTAAGTTAAAGATCTGCAGACTTTGTTCTCAGGTTCCCTTTGCATCCAGCTCCCCACATACATATTGGCAGAAAATTCAGACAACAGAAGTATCTACTTACTTTTATTTTGAAGTAGTATTCTCCAGAGACTGATGGCAGAAGATTCTGGACATTTCATTCACGCTTATCGTTAGTTTTTCCAAGTTATGCAACTTCTTGGTTCAGAACAGAAGCCCTGAATATCTGTTCACTGGAGGTAAACTTGAAATGACTCTGAATGGAATGAGCGCTACATTCCTAGATTCTAGATGCCTATCAAGTTGGTTTTTATTGGCCCAGTCAAATGTAAATTACTGTATGTGGATCTAAGGCCACACCAGCAATCAGTGAATTCCTATAAAATGTGATAAAATGTGGCAAACATATTAAAAACCAACCATTTAAACCAGGATAAGGATTCTGTTTAATAGCAGAACTAAATGATTGTACAATCTTAGCAAAACTATAAAAATGATCAGGTCTGGGTGCAAATATACTTTTAACTGCAATAGGCATGAAATTAGGCAAAATAGCTGAACATTTGGTCAAGAAGAATATTTAAAAAACAGAAGAAGAAAGATGGAGAGTAAATGTAAATTAGTTAATACTTCTTGTTGTTATATGCCTTCAAGTCATTTCTGACTGATGGCAATCCTAAAATGAGCCTATCACAGGATTTTCTGGGGTTGAGAGTGTGTGATGGGCCCAAGGTCACTCAGTGAGTTTCCATGGCTAAGCCGGGAATCAAACCCTGGTCTACAGGGTCATAGTCCAATGCCCAAACCACTACCCTATGCTTGCCCTCAGTTAGTTAATACTGGTCAGGCATAACAGCTATACATATAATTTATATGGAATCAAACTTATTCAGTCTGTCAAATTTCCTGCTGTACTGCATGATTGCGTTTAGTCTTTAGGACAGAACCAGACCCCTGAATACAGTTGTTCAGCAACTTATGCATAGGGACAAGAAGAACTACTATAATAATTAAGGCAAAGAAATAAAATATTACAACAAAAAAGAATACAAGAAACCTCGTCCACCAGACCCAAGAAATCAAAGGAAAACTAGTGGGGATGCTATACAACCCACAGGGGAACACATTAAATGACCCAGTAGAAATAAAAAGATGATGGAAAAAATACTCTGAAGAACTATACAAAAAAAAAAAATGAAAGGATGACAAATTCATTCAAGCAACAACCATTTGAAAATGAACCTACAATTTTAGAAAGTGAACTGGAAGCTGTACTCCGAGCATATGGGAGAAATAAGTCGCATACGGGAGAAATAAGTCACCAGGAACAGATGGAATACCAATAATACTACTTAAAGCTACAGAGACAGAATCTACACTAGTTTTAATTAAATTCTGTCATTAAATATGGAAAACAAACTATGGCTCACAGATTGGAAACACTCATTATACTTTCCAGTCCCCAAGAAAGGGAATACCAGAGATTGCAATAACCACAGGACTATTGCATTAATCTTCCATGCAAACTGATGCTCATAATTCTAAAGCAAAGACTTTCATCATATATGAAGTGAGAGATGGCATGTGTCCAACTGGGTTTAGGAAAGGAAGAGGCTCTTGAGATCATATTGCAAACATATGTTAGATAATGGAGCACACCAAAGGATTTCAGAAGAAAATCAGGCTGTGCTTTATAGATTATAGCAAAACCCTTGATTGCATAGACCATGAAAAAATATGGCTCATTCTTGGGTGTGCCACATTTGACTGTCCTGACACATAACCTGTATTCAGGACAAGAGATTACCATCAGGACAGAATACTGAAAGAATGGTTTCCAATTGGAAAGAAGGTCAGGCAAGGCTACCTTTTATTACCCTATCTGTTTAATTTGTATGCTGAACATATCGTACATAAAACAGGATTAGACTCAGAGGAAGGAGATGTGAAAACTGGAGGAAGGAACATCAACAATTTAAGATGTACAGATGGCTCAATATTACTAGCAGAAAATAGCAAAGACTTAGAATGATTACTGAAAGAAGTCAAGGAAGAAACTGTAAAAGCAGGTTTACAGTTGAACACTGTTGTGTGCCTTCAAATCATTTCCAACTTACAGATACCCTAAGGTGAACTTATCACACAGTCTTCTTGGCAAGATTTGTTCAGAAGTGGTTTGCCTGCGCCTTCATCTGAGACTGTGACTTGCTTCAGGTTTCCATGACCAAGTAGGGATTCAGACACTGGTCTCCAGAGTGGTAGTCCAGTGCTCAAACCACTGCACCATGATGACTCTGAGAAAACATTTACATAATTTTAAAGCAGTTGATTAAAACATTGAAATAGTTCAAGATTTCCTATACCTTAGCTCAGTCATTCATCAGAATGAAGATTGTAATCAAGGACTCAGAAGGAGAGTTATGAAGGAACTAGATGTATAGTGTTAAGATATCTCACTGAATACAAAGTCAGGATTGTCCCTGCCCTCATAGTTCCAATTTTTATGTAATGGTTGTGAAAGCTTGACAGTGAGGAGAGCCAATAGGAAGGAAACCAGTTCTTTGGAGAAGAGTTTTGTGGATACCCTGAACTGCTAAAAAGACCAAATGAATGGGTCCTAGAGCAAATTGAGCCTAAACTCTCAGTAGAAGCCAAGATGACTAAACTGAGGCTATTGTACTTCGGATATATCATGAGAATACATGACCTACTAGAAAAGACAATAATGCTTGCTGTGGTTGAAGGCAGTAGGAAAAGAGGAAGGCCACATTACAGATGGATAGACTCAATCAAGAAAGCCACAGCCTTGAGTCTGTAAAATCTTAGCAGGGCTGTTGATGACAAGGTTATTTGGAGGTTTCTTGTTCATAGGGTTCCCATAAGTCAAAGTCAACTTAATGGCAGTTAGCAACAACAGCAAAGAGAAGAATGCTACAAAATTATTTTATAGGTAATCAGTGGCTAGGGAGAATTAATACTGCATGTTTCACAGGGCTTATATTATGTGGCAACACATAATTAACAGCAATATAGGAGTTTCTGCTAAAGACATAAGAAAAATGAATCTGTGTAAAATAAAGGAAAGGTAGTTTCAGAGTAGGGAAACAATAGACATATTGCAAATTTTATGGATTGTGGCAATTTATAAGGAAGTTGAATGCCACTACTTGTATATATCACTTGGAACAGACAACTAACAGCTGGTTTAATCATTTTCAAATATTTTTTCTAGAACAGAGAATGAGGCCTTCCTTGGAATTTCTAAAGTTTGCTAATGGCAAAAAAATGGAAGAAGTGATAAAGTTACTACATTCATCAGTCATCCACCCCAAAACATTTGCAACTGATTATATTTTTCAGAATTGGCACAGAATCATGAGGCTCCCTATGAGCAACTTTGTGTTCATGCCAAATAGAAGAAAACTAGAAGGTAATTCTGAAGCATGTGCTCAAAAAAATACACTTCCACGTAATGAAAAAGAATGAAGAGCAGTAGTAAGTTTGGTTTCAACTAGTAATAAGGCATCTGAGGAGGACCGCAAGATTACAGTTTTAAGATTGCAATAAAATGGCTTATGTGTGTTCCAGTTCCTGTTTTACTGTCTACAAGGCACTGTTAAAATGAATTTATTTAGTTTTGAATAGAATATTGATCATAAAAACATGGAACCAGGAACCAAAAGCCTAACCTGTGAGGAGGAAAAATGTAAGGAATCAGTGTTGAACACTCAAGCTTTTTTTTCTGTTTTTAAAGATTTCTATCCGTCTCTTGGTTAAAAACATTTAGGATACTACATCATGTTAAAAAAAGATGGATAATGTAAGGGGGGAAAACAAATAGAAAAAAAATGCAGCATGGCAGCTCCTTCCTGCCTGTTTTTTCAAGTCCTGGACCCCTCCTTGACAACAACAACAAAAAAGAACAAAAAAGAGAATGGATTACTCCTGCTGGAACAGCAATTCTCTTCTAAACCAAGATATAGGTCCTTGCTTTTGTGTGTGTTGGGGGGCTGATGGACTTTTCTGGAGAGACTTCAAATCAGAGGTGAACTTTCAAAAATGAACTTTGGAAAAATATATTGGAGTGTGGTCCAGAGCAGGGCCCAGCATGTGGGAGAACTGGCCACCGGACCTAGTAAAATTGTTATCCCCTTTCAGAAATAAATAAATAAACAAACAAACATTACACACAGAGTTCCTACAGTCATAGAATTGGAAGGTGTCTTGAAGATCATCTAGTCTGACTCTCTTCTCAGTACAACAAATCTAGAGCTAGAACATCCCAGTGAATGGCTACCTGCTCCTTGTTGAGGACTTCTTATCAGGAAAAACTCCTACTCATATTTACTCATCGTGATGAAGTTCTGAGCGGTGCAGCTATCTGAGAAGCAGGTTGTTAGGCAACCAAAATAGCACCTCAGGAGAGAAACCCAGGCTAGTAGAGTGTGGGAAGGGCTTATGGCTGAGAGAAAAAGTTATATAAAGCACCGTACCTGTGGGTATCTGAGTTCCTTCAGTAAGAGCCTAGAAAGGAGCTAGGGAGTACAGTCCCTTAGTCAGAGACTGTGGTTGTTTGGGGAGTTTAGTTCTCAGTGAAAGCCTAGTGAGAGGCAGAAAAGTAATTAAACTCTAGTAGATTTTGGTCAGAGAGTGTGACCTAGATTGGGGAGTTAAGCCTTTGGTGGGAATTTAGCCAAAGGGCTATTATATCATACTTGTGCTTTATATGAAAGGCTAAAGATATAATATAATATATATTATAATATAATTGAGCTGTTTCTGAGAAGGGATGTTACCTGTTATATTATCAAAAAAGTGCACTGAGGAAATGTATTGATCTTGACCTGCATATGAAGTCTAACATGTTACTTTATTCTTATTGTTATCTTAATAAATGTTACAGTTTATTTTTGTAAACACTGACTTTTCTTGAGTTGTATACAGTATATGAAGCAACACAGAAAACACGCTGCCATAACATTTTTAAGGGGTTCTAAATACAATTGAAAACCCTCACCCCCCCCTTACACAAAGGTGGCATTATAAGGGGGCAGACACAGCTGTGTGGTAAAGACAGGGTGACTTATCAGATTGGGAATGGCCATACCAACCTGGGATAAGTAAGGGTCTGTCACACTAAAGGTTCCATTATCAAATTGCACTTAATATTTAAAATGTTATCCTAAAAGCCAACCAAAGTTTCCATTAATTGTAGTCCTACACTCTGTGATAGCACACTACAAGTCTTTGAAGATTTCCGCACGACATCTTATAGCGCGATGATTCCACTTTCAACCTCCTATGGAATCCTGGGGTTTGCAGTTCCGGGAGGGCTAGTCGGCCCCTCCCGGAACTGCAAACCCCAGGATTCCATAGGAGGTTGAAAGTGGAATCATCGCGCTATAAGAGTGTCGTGCGGAAATGGCCTCTGTCTTCTTCTCAGGAATTTAAACAGTGCTATCATGTCCCCCAACCCAAGCTTTCTCTTCTTTGGAAGAAAAATACCCACTTTCTTCAAACATTCTACTCATAGGAATTTTTCCCCCCTGATTATATTCATTGCTCTCTTGTGAACCTGTTTCAATTTGTCTTTATCTTTCTTAAAGTCCAAAATTGGACAGAGTACATCAGAGGAGGTTTGATTGGTGCAAATTGAAGTAGAGCTATTCCCTCCCATAACCTGGAAGAGTTTAATTCTTGATATATCTCATTTTCTATTATTTTCCCATTCTTTCACCTTGTAAACTCCACTGGAAGATTTTAATCTTTAGGGAATCCAATTATTTTTGTGTGCTTTCCTCACACTTGCTAATAGTTTTCCTCACTATTTCTGCCCTGGCCCAATTAAACAGCTTTTGTTGAAGACTTGCTTCACCATTAATTGGCATTTTAAAGGAATATCTTTAGAACATTGTATAGGTACATATTTATGTAGTATGTAAATTTGTCAAGCACTTCTTTGCAAATGCTGCATTATATGGATCAAGAAACTGAGGCCATTCTCAACAAGTGCATACTTGTTTTGCTGCCCTGCCATTTGTGAAGGTGTCCTTTGTACTGACTCACATGGCAGATTCTTTGAAAATCTGCACAAAGATCATATCCTGTGCCTGCCCTCAATATGGCTTGATACATTGCAGAGATTTTCCAGCTACAACACAGTCTGCTGGCACAATTGTGGGAAGCCCGCAATGCAATTGTAATATGGGATTATTTTAGGTTTCTTGTTTTCCTGTACACACACAGTGAAGAAACCATCTCATACCGGCACACACTGCAATCTACAGCTATGTTTCAAGTTATTTCCAGTGTAAAAATACCTTTCATGTGGAAACTCCATAAGTGGGGTGCTTTTCTTTAACCAAGGAAATACATGAGATTTAGTCGGTTCTAAGTACTTAATGAGTTGTTGCTGATGTCTTGTTTTTTATATCACAATATTTGTATTTTCTCCAAAACCAGGACTCACAAATTAAAATAAATACAATATAAATAGAACAAACAAAAATCAACATTTTAAAATGGAAGTTGACTTATATAGATGTGGTGCAGGATAACATAAATCTCCTTTAAACAATAATACTTTCAGGCAGTAATCCTATAAATAGTTACGTCAGGAGAACTTTTGATCATAGAACTCTGTGGTGCTTATCTTTAGTAGACCCCAGACAAAGGTTTTCACTTGTATAGGTTCCATGTCAATGGAACAGTGAAACCACTTGGAGATTTAGCCTGAGCTTTAGAGGCACTAACCAATGTGTTGAACTTTATCTCTCAAGGAGGTTCAGAACTTTGGGTAGCTTCTTTAAAGTCTGGATTAAAACCAAGAAAGGATTCACTTTCCCACTGACATGGGAGTCACCAGTCACTTTTGCTGCCTCATGATCACTCGCTACTGGATTGCACCATTTTATTTCAGCATATCAAGAAAATATGTGCTTTGCAAATACTTTTCTAAGATATGGCTTTCCTTGCATCCTTCCTTGAATCTCCTCATCTACTCATGGCTCATAGTTCCTGTATTCCAGCTCTACTTATTCATTTTTCAAACCATTTCAAACAATACCCAGCTACACAAAATAAAATTAAACAAGGAAGACAACAGAGAACTCAACACTGCCATATATTACTGGATGATACCTTGCAGCCTAGACCAACCAACCAACAAAATCAGAAACATTTGAATTGTAACATCAAATTAGAAACTAAGAACCCTTGATTTTAGTCCAAAGGACTTTAGCCTTTGATGCATCACTAGGTCAAGTCATCAGCAGGTTCATCTGTCCAGTATTATTATCATTATAGTTATCACTATAATTTATTTATATAGCATCATCAATATAAATGACACTTTAAAAGTAAAACAATACTGTTTTTTTGAAAGTAAAGCCAGAAAAAGCAGCCAGCCCTCCAACTGAGGGTGTTCAAACTAATATATATACACACACAGGGGGAAAAAAGAGTAATACAAATATAAACATATTATTTCCTATGTAAAATCTATATTCATATGTAAAACATATTATCCAGACAGAATGCAAAAAACAATGCAATATAATAAAAAGCAAACTGACAAATACATATAATCAAAATATACAAGATTATATAGTAGTATTGAACTGAAATTCCAAAAGCTTTGGAAAACAAGAAACATTTAAACTCTGATTTAAAAACAAGAAGGGAAGAAGCAGTCTGCAAATATTTAGGGAAGCAATTCCTGGAGTATGGAGCAGCAAATGAAAAAGGACAAAGCCTAACCAAGGAAAAGGAAACCTTTCACTGAGTGCAAAGCCTAGAATTCTTAGAGGACAGATCCCAAGAAGGCCAGTAAAAATAATTTAGAGCTGAAAGATAGAGGGGAACTATCATGTGAGTTAAAAGACGAAGATAGCACTGAATCCTAAAAAGAATAAGCAACTAAGGAAGAGATATCAAAAGTGGGGTAACATGATCACAACAACAAGCCAAAAAGATAATCTGAGCAGCAGAATATTGAATGGAAACCAAAGGGCTAAGGTGAGATAATGGAAGATTGGTCAAAAGAAGATTACAATAAGCAAGGCATGAAATAAAAGCTTTGGAGAAGAAGCAGAAAGAAAAGGTCTGATTTTGACAGTATTATAAAGAAAAAAAAGCAACATGACTTTGCTATATAGCTTCAATGTGAGGAACAAAAGACAAAGAAGACTCAAACTAAACACAAGACTGTCTTCCTTCACAGAATAAATGGGAACGCAATTAACAGGGCTGAACAATGCATGTTGTAAAGAAGGTTTGTAAGGAAAAATAAGTAGTTGTGCCTTTGCTGTATTACGTTTTAGGCAACAATGACGCATCCAGGCTAACGTAGCTAAAAGGCATGCTGTGGTATGACGTTCCATATCAGATGAGAGTTCTGGAGTGAAGACATACAGCTGAGTATCATCAGAATGAAGATGCTACTGAAAACTGTATGAATAAATGAGATTACCCAAGGATAATGTATAGAAGGAAAACAACAAAAAGGCCCAGAAAAAAAGCCTGTGGAGCCCTAGCTGAAAAGGTAAAAGAAGGACACACTACTTCCAACCACCACATTAAATGACCAGCCCAAGAGATAAAATATGAACTAGCTGTATCATAAATCTCAGATAATGAAGGGAATCCAATAGAAAGGCATGATCAACTGTATCAAAAGCGGCAGAAAGATCAAGAAGAATAAGAACTAAATATAGGCCCCCTGATTTGTTCCAACAGAGATCATCTGTGACTTTTATAACAGCCATCTCTGTAGAGTACAAGGAGCAAAATGCAGATTGAAAAGGCTCCATTACAGGAATATGAGAAAGAAAGTTCAGGCAATATACATCAATAGCATGTCCCAAAACTTTTGAGAGAAAAGGCGACAATGAAACAAAGCAATAATTAGAAGGAGTACATGGATCAAGTGAAGTCTTTTAAGAACTGGAGACACAGTAGCACATTTAAACTCACAAAGAAATGAGTCAGTAGAAAGGGGCAGATTAATAATACGGAGAAGAGAAAGGAGAATGGCAAGGGCAACAGTAATTAAGACATCAGAAGGAACAGGATCAAGAGAACAAGTAGAGGGATTTGAAGATATCAACATAGACTGGAGCAGGGGAAGAGAAAATGTAGAAGATAGGATGATAACGAAGGAGGTTCAAAAGCCGCAAGATCAGAATGGATAATTTCAAATCTGATATTAAAGAAAATTGTAAAATCACATCTCCTGTATTGTCTGGTCAGAACAGCAACAGCTCTCTAAGGTCTCCGGAGGAGGTCCTTCCCATTTTCTGCTGCTACCTGATCCTTTTTCTTCAGTTGGAGATGCTACAGATGCTTCCCCATACCACCACAGACAAAGAAAGCATGCATTGGAGAAAGAGTGGTGATGTCTCCATTCTCTTCCTGTGAAGAAGAAGCATTCTGTGCAGTCACAGGGAACATCCCAAGACATGTGCAAAATACTCACCAGCAGAAAAAAAAAGTTTGTTTCTTGGTCATGCTACAGTTGGATGTTATGGTGAAGCCTGACCTTGATTGCATGGAACTCATTGATAGTTTGACCCCAAAGATGATAAGCCCATTGGTTTCTGTAGAAGTTACTTTCTTTGCGATACACTTGGTCTTGCTTACTAGTAAGTAAGCCTCATTCATCTGTGATGGATTTCCTTCTAAATAAACTAATTTCCAGATTTAAGATTTTGGTGTAGCATGGAGGCAATTATGCAGATAACCATCCTTTTATGTATATATGTATGTATATAGGGCCCAAATTTGCCAAAGGTCAGTAAAATTCCATTGATTTCAATGGAGAGACTTAAGCATCTATCTAAGTGTCCTGCTGAAATCTTTGTCATTTATCAAATGCTTTGGTTGCCTAATTTTATTGTACAACACACACACACACACACACACACATGCACAGAATCATTGGGGTATCCTCCCTATTCTGTTGGAAATGTACAGAATCTGATCATGTTTGCCTAACACTACTTCAAAAATCATTTTGTATTTTGAGTCCCCTTGTTTTATTTACACCATATTGGGTCAAAGATCATTGAGCAATTTAATGAATTTTGTGCCATTTTTCTTTCCAAGGTTCTGTGTACATGAGGAAATTTCTTTTTATATTACCATGTTTCTAGTGACTTGAGACTATGCGATTAACATACTATCCCCCCAACATAAAGCACAATTAAAGCATGGCAAATCACTTCTCCTTTGAGACTGGTGCCAAACGTCTTTTGTGGTGTTCCAGTGAAACAGGACACTTCCACCCCAATGACTAGTAAAGTCACACACAGAAAAGAAAGCAGCTATGTGACCGATTTTTTTTTTTCAGAGCGTAGCTGGAATTTCAGCCTTTCTGCACAAGCCCTTACCATTACAATTTATTAGCAATTTTATGTAGTCGGTTTTATTGAATGATTTAGATAGCCCTGACTTGATCTTTTCCAAATGTGTGCCACAGTACTTGGCAACATGCTGTAGTGTTGTTGTATTCTCACTTTCTTACAGCCAGGTCTTTGAAATCTAGAAGAGGCTACACAAGTGCTTTGTATAACTTTCTCCTTTAATTTGAGAAGCCATGTTTAGCCTTGGCTCAGCAACCTTTCGGAGCAGATTATAAATGAGGGAGTCTTATGTTCATCAGCATTGAAAGTCGGAAGACATATGTCTGCCATCAGGAAGAAGGGGGATATTGCAACCACCAAGCTGACTAAGAGGTATTAAGCTCCTGGGAGTGTGAAGGTTAGGACAAAAGGAAATAGAGAATATTAAAGACGCAGGAACTACATTTTCCAGAGCATATCTTGTTCCCATTGTGAACTGTACTGTAGTCCTGGCTATCATCAGCTCCAATAACTTTACTTCAAAAAAAGGGGGGAGGACATTTTAGAAAAACCACTCCAGTTGGGCAGATGGATGGATAGATGCATAAATAGACAGATGGATGCTCTATTCTGTTGCAATGAAAGAGGCATACAGTATTATAAAACAGAGAGATTTTACAAAATAAAGTTCCTTTGGCCATAATTCTCTCAGGCCAACATTTTCAGTATAGAGAATCCCTTCTGGGACAATGTAGATCATGTGCAGCCAGGAGTAGATTAATGGATGGAGAAGAATGTGCCTCAAAAGATCAGTATATAGTAATTTATATATATTCACATAGTTTGAATCATTCAACTTAAGTCAGCTCCTAAATCATAGAAAGGTTACACCCAGATTTAGGTCTGTTTTTTAGAATTTTCTTAGTCTATTTGTCACTTCAGTGAAATACAACAGAAATAAAATTTTGTATATATACATGCAGAACTCTTATGAATCAGTTTTTATCTCTGTGTGTGTGTGTGTGTGTGTGAATGGTATCTCCTCCACTACAGGCTCATGTAAATGTATTTTTCTCTAAGTGCTGTGGTTAGTTTTATAACATTCCATTTTACTGGGAGTTTTATTCATTTTATTGTTTTTTTAACGTAAAACATTTAATTTAAAAATGTTGACACTACAATACATAAAATAGCTATTATAAATGCAGATAGCATATTCTATAGCTGCCAGGTTTACATTTTTAAGAAACTGTAGGTTACACTGTGATTAAGACATGTAGTTTTACCCCTCTAAAAGTCCATTCTATCACAGTGGTGTATTGTCAGACTTAACAACCTCAATTGTTAAACACTTGGATCAAGTTATAATCAATTTTATTGCAAAAGGACCCTGTACATATTTACATCAATTCTAGTACCTTACAATTTTAGCTACCCAGCAAGTCATAAACATACAGAAACATGCATGAAAAGCAAGAAAGATGGCCCATCCATTTTAATGGTCACTTTATTTAGTATGTAAGAAATTTGTTAAATATTGACATTTACTGGTAGTGCTTAAATCTGAGAAACATGGTGGAAAATGTCAAAAATGATTATATTACAAGGGTTGTCTTTGAGATTTACACATATTTATCACTTTGATTGTTTTGGCAGATAAGAAATATGAATAAATGGGTGAATGAACACAAATAAAAAAACAAAAAAAAATACATGCAGAAAAGAATGTATTTTCTAAGTATATTTTCTAACATTTATTCAAATGATATACCTTTTCTGTTGCAATGTTTCCAGAATTACCACTAAGAAAAACTTCTAAATGGCAATTATTTGAAACTCCAGATGGAATTATATACCTCAAATCAGCTAGGCGATTTACTAATACTGCTGTGCGCAGGATCATCCTATCTCAAGACACTGTAGAAATCATTCCCATACTAAATAAAAACCTTTTCTACATATGTAGGATACAGTATAAGATGTCCTCTAGTTTGGCAGTTCTCTTTTGTTATCTCATTTCTGTCTACTGTCTTCCAATAGCAAGGGTCCAAATCAGTTACTGGTCCTTGGGCAGCCATCAGAACCCCAAATTCCCACCAAGGTCCATCACTTATGGCTAGTATGTCCCCTATTTCTAAAGAACATCTAGTCCAGAGCTTTGAGCCAGCATCATGTAATGGTTTGAGTGCTGAGCTAGGATTCTGGGAAACCAGGGTTTGAATCCCTGCTCAGCCATTGAAACCCACTGGGTGACCTTGGGCAAGCTGGGCTCTTTCAGGCAATGGCAAGCCTCCTCTGAATAAATCTTGTCAAGAAAAAATAAACTGTAATAGGGTAGCCATAAGTCAGAGCTGACTTGAAAGCACCTAACAACTACCACTACTGCCAGTGCTTTGAGAAGCATCAGATAGTTAAACATTTAAATTTTCCATGATTCCCTCAAAATAGCCTTGCTCCAAGGCACTGTGGAACATTTTAATGGACGCCCAACATAATTGTTTAGAGTGCTGGCTACCCATAACTTCCAGATAACACCACCAGCATCCACTGATAAAGGATGGAGCTCACTAGACTATTTTCCCAAGGGTCAATGAAACCTGGAGTTGGGACCTACTCACACAAGGAAGCAATCTAGAGCTTTGAACTGAATTAATTCGCATTAAACAATGATGTGCTACCCATTACTTGTTGATAAAAATGGCCCAAATGGATCTGCCCAAGATATTTTTCAAGTAATAAATAAATCTTACTCGTTACATGAAAAATAATGTTACCAATAATTTTAGTCATGTTGCAAAACTAACTTTGTACTGTTCTTATTACTCCACAAAATTACATGTTGCAGCTAACATTGTTATTTATAATACGTTACTTCCAAACTTCTAGGAAGGAAAGGTGTGGTGCAGCCAATAAGAGACACTGCAATTATAGACATTCAAAGTAGGCAATATAGCTACCATGTTTTTACATGTTTTCTCATTCTAGTCTTGAAAGATACCTATTTGTAACAAGGCATGATTTTCCTCATGTAAGAATCTTGCGTTTAGCATCTTTTGTTTTGTGAGCAGTCATTTGAAAATGAGCATGGGCTTGATGTGCATATCTGATTGCTGAGGCAATTCTGTCTGAGGAAATCCGACTGTGGAAGGAAAAATGGTTTAATCATCAAGATGAGAAAGTTAGCAGGGAAGATTTGAAACTTTAATGAATTGCTAGTATGCTCAGTAAAAACTCGCTGTTAACCCTTTCTACTATACTTCCCATTTCTGGTTAGTCATATAGAATATATTTCCTCTTAAGGTCTACTTTGGCACTGAGACTGAATTCTTAGCAAATATATTTAGTGTTAGGTTGCCAGTGCCATAATTTGAGGCCCAGCATCAACTCACTTTGGTCTTTTGGTGTTGCTGCTGCTGCTGCTGCTGCTAATGTTGTTGTGTGCCTTCAAGTCATTACTTAGGTGACCCTAAGGCAATCTTATCATGGGGTTGTCTTGGCGTGATTTGTTCAGAGAGGATCTTCCTCTGAGGCCAGAAGAATGTGATTTGCCCAGAGTCACCCAGACAGTTTCCATGGCCAAGCAGAGATTCAAAACTTCTTCTCCACTTGTAGTCCAATGCTCGAATCATTACACCTCACAGGGTCCACTTTGGTCTTTACCTCCCTGTTTTGTTCAGCAAAGCCATACTGTTGCTAATTGCCTATCACATATTCACCATCTTCAAAGCTCTCTCTGCCTTCACTCTCAGTACACCGCTCAAAGCAACAGAGCAACCAGACTGAGTCTCAGGGCAAAGACTTGTTACACAAAGATC
Organism: Ctenosaura bakeri; assembly: GCA_948474755.1. Lineage (NCBI taxonomy): Eukaryota > Metazoa > Chordata > Lepidosauria > Squamata > Iguanidae > Ctenosaura > Ctenosaura bakeri. The sequence goes on from CAOLHI010000860.1 coordinate 63,697, forward strand.
ATATCACAAGGTATAAGTTCCCGAGCTGGGTTTAACCTGGAATTTATCCGCATGACCCAAGGACCATCTGGAGGCTATAGTGAATTCAAAGGAAAGAGATCAACTCAGAAAGAATCAGCTTCTGAAACTCAGGGAAACAGCTGCATTTGTATCCATTTCATACCGTCCAACCCACACACACACATGTATTAGAGCCACACTCCCACTCCCATTGAAATATGCTGAAGAAAATGGTCAATACAATGGTACTTTTAGTGACCTTTCTTGCAGAAAAATCTAGGAATCAAAGTCTGGAGAAATTTGCTGTTATTAACCTTCCTGATTGAAAGGAGAAAACAATCTGAACTATGTAAAAGCTTTGCATATACCCAATCATGTGTACATTTACTATGAAATAACTTCTGTTAATATAAATATAATTTTCACATAAATGTGTTTCTTCAAACATATATTTGAAGAAGACCCACACACATACACACACTTTGCAAGAACCAGCATTAGAGCAAAGAATTCAGTGATGTCATATTTCAGCCCTGAATGGCCAGGTGATAGCTGCTTTATCTATAGAGATGGAAAAAGTGAGGAAGAAAAAAAAAGAAGAAGGCCAATACACTGTTTGTGTCACACATGAATGTTGTTAATGCAGGGCAGAACTGGAAGAAGCAGGAGTTGAATGGAATAAACATGACAGCCAGCACAGATTTTTTCATTCATGATAAAGGCCAATTTAAAACAAAGCCAGTTTAAAACTCACAAATAAAAATGGCCTAAATGTACTTTTTAAGATTTCTTTTGTTTTAAGATTCTCCTCCATGGGAGTGCCTTTGGAAGGAATCCCACAGAGGAATACCCATTCAAAGTGCTGTATCAGAAATGAGTGTCCATATGAATGTTTCAGAGAAAACTGCAGCTGGGAGCTGTCAAGAACTGTAATGAATTTGGGAAGGGATTTTTTTCTCTTTTTGCAGGTTCTAGGAGAGAGGAGTTCCCAAACAAATTCTCCCAGCTCTGTTAAATATTGTAACTTATGTTTTCCTCATTAGTTTTGTTTCCAGCTTTGGAGGCAGCTGGAGGTAGAGGTGTTCAGAAAAAAATGTTTTAAAAGTATTGAAAAAAGAACTTCCCCAAATTCAGAAATTTCTTTATACATTTGACTAATAGAAGATGAGTTTTGAAAGTGATCATTTCAAAAATCTGATGAGAAAAAGTGAAAGTGAGAGATCTGTTCATTCTCCCAACCTTGTTTTCACACTCTCTCTGTGCCATCACTTTTTTCTTGCTTAGTCTATTTTCCTGACACCCTGTTCTCTCTCTCCTTAGTTCCTCTGTCTTTTGAACACACAACAGGTGACTGTCCTCTGTTGTAGTTGCTATTTTGTAGAATCTGAAATAGTTAGGCTTTTGGACTCCAGAGTCCTGCAACTGATTTGGTCAGTCCTTTTACCAGCTGTACCACTTTGCAATAAAGGACATTTCTGCACAACAGGGCTGAGCCACTTCTGGGACAGGATGGCAGCAGTCAGCAGGTCATGCTTCCACATGACGTTGACACTGGCCCACTGCCATCCTGTCCCCAAGCATTGTGCTTGCCCAGTTTTCACAAAATGGAAAAAATCCATTTTGCGCCCGTGATTACATGGCGCTCTCATCACTCCCAGCCATATAGAAGCCATGGAAGTGCAATGGCAATGCTTCCTTCCATAGTGCAGCAATGAAAAGTGCCCCGCTGCGCCGAGGAAGGAAGAGGTGGCACCACTGCACTCCATTCTGTATGGACTGAGCAGGTACAGAGGGGAGCATTGCTAACAAGGTCCCTTCCAGACCTGAGACTGCAGCACAGTGATGTGGAAGAGCGTTATCATGCAGAAATGGCCAAAAACCCATTGTTGTTCTTGTTGTTGTTTTATTCATATGTGTATGTATGTATGTGTGCGTGTCACCTTTTCCCCAATGCTCAAGGCAACTTAAAAATGTTTAAAACTAGTACTCATGCTGCTGTTCCTTATTGCTTCTGAACTTTAGACACATATTATCTCCATCTTTTCAACTGTTTCTTTTAATATGGTCTATAGTACTGATGCTTGAAAGTCACTGGTTGTGATATCATATCATCATCATCATCATTATCATCATCATCATCCTTTGTTGCTTAGACTTTGAGCCTTAGAGATTTACAATTCCATGAAATTAGATTCTTACCTTAAATATATTTCAGCTTAAATACTCCACATTCTTCAAGGGATACCAGAGCAGAGATCATACTAGAGACAATAAGAGCAAACACAACAGCAGAAGGTTTTAATCCATGAAACTAATTCCAGCCCAAAATAAATGTCAACCTGCATTCATTGTCAATAACCTCGTTACTGAGTGTTTTGGACAATGGTTTTAATATGGATATTGTTTTGGGAGGCTTAGTTTATTTGTTGTAATAGAAAAGATCTTTTTAGTCTAAGAAACAAAGCAATCCACCTTTTTTCTCTGCAGAAAAAATTGTTCCTCTCCAGTGGTGCCCTTACTGAGTTCAAAGTTAAGGTTTCCCCAATAGAGAACTTTTTGTTTATAATGTACTGGTGTCAATGCTAGCTGAACAATTTTTACAACTGTAGGGTGTAGTAGTTTGGGTGCTTGAAGTATGACTCTGGGAGACTAGGGTTAGAATCAAACCCACTGGATGATCTTGAGCAATTCATACTCTCTTAGTGTCAGAGGAAGGCAATGGCAAACCTTCTCTGAATAAGTCTTGCCAAGAAAGGGACCCTATGATAAGGTCACTACAAGTCTGAATCTGCTTGAGTCAACCTGGAGGCACATAAGAACAACAAAACTCACTGGACCTGCATTGTACATAAGTGCTTATATTGCACCTAGGAATGGTATAACCCAGATCGGAAAAATCCTTGACTGTTCATTTACATTTTTTTCTAGATTTCAGCTTTATATTTTATAATTTAAATTAATTGTTTTGGTCATTTCTGAGAGTATATGAACTCTATATGTGGTTATAGAAAGTTTGAAATATACAAAACTGGAGAAAGGGTTGCTTATCCAGGTAAAGCAAACATAATTAATGTGATCCAGGCTAACTTAAAAGTATTTCCGTTCAGCTGGCTTCAGTTAAGAAAGTTAAAGCCCAATATTATGCTTGTCTACTTATACATGTCTACTTATAAACAGGTCACATTGCCTTCAGTTGGGCTCACTTCCCAGTTAAGTGGGCATGGGATTTATAACAAGCTTAACTGTCTTACAAAAACTGAGGGCAATTAAAGGTAACTAATTTTGGCTGAAATTAGGAAGCATTGTATTTCGAAAACATTTGCAAACAGTTAAGATCAGTTCTAGATCTTAATAGTCATGTTTGGACTATTTGACTTTTAAGTTCTTTACTAAAGAATGATACAATATAGAGGTGTTCGTTGCTCATTTTAATCACAGTCCATCAAGCGTGCATCTTTACTTCTCTATTCATTCCAGTGGGAATTTTAGTGTGTGTCCAGTCATTAAGCACAGAATGATACAATTTAATGCACAGAACTAAAATATGCTTTATGTACGAGACCATTGCTCTCCCTGAGCAAATGGGACAATTGCCACTGTATCTTGGCAGTTATCACAGCCTTCTCACTTTCACTGGGGCTAGATTAAGGGGAATACATACTTCAAAGTTCCTTTCTAGAGGTCCACAGAATACATTCTCTTGGAGTTACAAAATATGCAGAATGAATTATTGGCAGTTATTTTTGCCCTACATTCCAACTTCTTTCAGTACTCTGAGATTTTTTTTAAAGTTCATCTCCACTTTCTGGGCACTGGCATAGAATTATCCTGATAAGTAAAAGTAGCTAACTAACTAAGAAAAGGAGCCATATACAGTAAAATCAGTTGGCCACAGATAGTCCATCCAGATGAAAGATGGGCAGCCCTTTCCAACCCAGGACCAAATTCTAATTTCATAAAGGTCTCGCTGGTATATTCCATCAGTGGGCAGGAATGAAGGGACAGGGGCAGGATGAATGACAGAGTAGGAAGGGCAAAAGCAAGGTAGGAGTCGCAAGGTATCAGTCTTACCATTTTGGACATTTTTCTCCTGTTGAGCACAAAACAAAACAAAACCTGCTCAGTTCTATGCACAATTACATCAAACAGCTTTTATACATGCAAAGCATAGACCTTCAGATTTTAGCAGTTTAAAGAGGAGGATATTTAAAGTTCATTGTTATTGTTGTGGTTGTTGTGTTTCTGACTTGTGGAAACCCTAAGGAAAAACTACCATGCATTTTTCTGGGGCTGTGAGTGTGTGATGCACCCAAGGTCACTCTGTGGGTTTTCCATGACCAAGTGGAGAAATGTAGTCCAATGCTGAAACCACCAAACCACTTTTGTCTCTGATCACCAACTGGAGGCAAGAGTAGTGCTTCCCAGATTCAGAGCAGCTCTGCAGAAAGACTGAACAGGGAAGTCTTAGTTCTCAGTCCCAAGCTTTGCAACTCCTTCCCTAGAGAGATTTGGGGCCTTTCCGCACAAGATGGCAGAAATGCCTCATGGCGCCGTAGGAGTGGAGTTTATGGCTGCGTTTCTGCAATGTTTCTGCGATGCGGCATTCCGCACCATCCTCTGCTTGAGGCAGCAAAGACCGCTTTCTCGTTCCGCACTACAGCATTCGTCATCACTCCCCTGCTCCGCCTATGGCCCACCCCAGCCCATTTCATTGGATTCCCTTTTTTAAAAAAATCTTGGGAAAGACATCTCTATGCAGACACAACATCACATGTGCCGAGCTGGGCCTGCCCTGAACCTGCCCATTCCTGTGAGAATGCACTTCAACAGTTCTGCATGTAGTTGTAGTAGAAGTGGTCTCAGGGAGTGAAAATGCATATTTCCATTGCTCAAATATGACAATTTAGCAACATGCAAAGGCGTGCAAGCAACTTAACATAAACTTAATAGTGAAGACGTCACGTGGATGCACGCCTCCTCAAGCTGTCACAGTTACACAGTGACTACACCATGCAGAAAGGACTTTGGATAGCTCCCTCCTTGCTGTCCTTGCATTTGCAAGTGAAAATGTTTCTCTAGCAACAGACTTTTAAGAATTGTCTGCAAGGGCTTTTAACAATGTGCAAGTTTCTTGACTTTTGTAAATTTTATCATTCATTCAAGGCATTTATCACCTCTAAGCCCACCTAGGCCCCTAGGGCAATGTACAATGAATTTTACTTCTGTTTTTTAATTGATTTATCTTGATAATGCTGGTGATGGTGATGCTGATAGGACAGTTAGTCTTGCTATACATTAGATAAAGTTCATAAATTATGGCAAAATGTCCCAAATGTCAGTGCAAAGTTTACCAGAACTGATTAGCATGCTGCTCAAATATTAGAAAGTGCCGCCTTTGTCGCTGTAATCCACTGACTTATGAGATTGTGCTTGTAGTGTTATCTTTGTCTTGAAGAGCTCAGAGCATGTTTTGACTTCATAATAAAGGGGAGGACTTTCTGCACACTGGACAGCAGCAGTTAGGTGAAAAATTGAAACTCAGCCCAGATCTGGGGAAGGGCTTGTTTTGATTAGAGACTCCATTGCATTTTATTCAATGTCTCAGGAGATCCATAATGTCCAGGTAGAGCAGATGGGAACTTGGCTTCCATTAGTATATTTTATTGGACTCTTTCCTTAAAAGGATAAAGTACTAATTCAACTCAGATGGAATTTGAACCTTTTGAAATACTCCACCCTCAACCAACACAAGGATTTTAGACCACAAATTCCCTTTATTTCATTGTTGAATGTTGTATTGTTTAGGACGTGTTTTCCAAGGCCACCAAAAGCTCTTAAAAATAGCGTTTCTTTCACCTACGCCCCCTTCAAGTGAAAGATGAATTTGTGGTCTTCAGAGAGCCACATTTCCTGCAATGCTGAGCGAATAATTCCCTTCCACCTAATCCTAAAGTCAAATACATGAGGAAAGATGAAATTACATTGAACGTTTAGGTCAATGGTTATTTGCTTTTGCAGAAGGATCAAAGTCTGCAAGATCTGAGCCCTGGCATTTGTAATTATTGTTGCCTGAATATTGAGTGCATCAGCACTTTCTCCAAGTTCCTTTTTATTTCAGTGGGACTTGCACAGGTGAGTGTTCTGCTGGATTTTGTCCTGAGTTTCTGTACATAAAATATTGGCAAAAGTTCCATTCCTCTCAGCAATATTCTGAGGAGACATAATTTTTGCTCATTATTTTTGCCATCTATTTCCTTCCTTCACAAAATAGAAGAAAAGTCAATATGTACTGTTCCCTTTCTCCAACCTACCAGTGGAGCGGATCCTTTCTTGATGAACTGCCCTCAGCCACCTTCAGCTAATTAGCTAATGCTATCATGTGTACATTTTACCTTCATTTTGGAATGCAGGGAATAAACGGAAATCCTTCATTGCTGTAGACATCATTTTCCATCTTACTTTCCAAAGAAAATCCACAAGCAATAGTTCAAAGCCAAGATCTTTCATCTATATATAATTTCAGACTTTCTTTTCCACAAAACTCTGCTGAGTTTCAGACTGAAGGCTTTCAGACTTTAGATGAGTAGTTCTCAACCTCTAGTCATCCAGATATTTAGTTAAGGACTTCAACTCACAGAATCCCAGCCAGGATTGCCAATGATCAGAGAGTCCTTGAGTCGAGGACCAAAACCAAAAGTTAAAACTATTGATTTACAAGTTTAGCAGGTTTTCCTCACTGAAGATGAGTACTGGCAAACAAATCCTTATAAAGAAACATGTATTGATCATTCCCAAGAAATGCTGCATGTACACCCTTAGTTTTTAGCAGCAGACAGACTTAACAGTATTTCATATACACACATTTACTTAGGTGCTGACCAAGTGATTCAATGGAAACGTTATAGGTGTGTCTACTCAGGATTAGGGTGGAAGAGTAGAGACTAGTTTATACATTCTTCCACTTGCTTCATGTGTTGAAATGTGAATTCACATATATGCCATTTTGAATGCATGGGGAATACCATTTGAAGTAGTGAGCACACAGATTTATATGCCTTGAAAAAATAAACTTAAAGAATCACAGTTATGGGAAAGATCAGGTCCATGTATGACTGAGGCCATTTCCACATGATGAAGCTCTTCCACGTTGTCTCGCTGCAGTCCCAGGTCCAGAAGGGAGCACGTCAGCAACGCTCTCCTCTGCACCCGCTCAGTCCATGCAGAAGAGAACACAATGGCACCATGTCTTCCTTCCGCAGCACAGCTGGGCTCTTTCCATTGCTGCACTATGGAAGGAAGCATCACCAATGTGCTTCTGCATCTTTCACATGGCCAGAAGTGAAGGGAACGCTGTGCAATTGCAGGTGCAAAACAGATTTTTTCTGTTTTGTGAAAAGTGCACAAGCAAGATGCTGCGCAACAGGAGGGCAGCGGGATGGCGATGACATGAGAAGCATGACCTACTGACCACTGCCATCCTGTGGCAAAAATGCAACAGCGATGTTGTACAGAAAGGGCCTGAGTCAGATGTCACTTCCTGTTGGTTGTATCAAGCCTTAGGTTCTGGCTGCTTTATCATAATGCAAGACTTCCAATGAACAAACCTCTTCAACACATCCATTCTTTCAGGGTGCTTTAGTTAGTCCCAATCAGAGCAGATTCAGTGAATCAATTGAATATATGTTAGTGTTAATTTACCAGGTTCCCATTGATTTAGTGAATCTAGACCCACCAGAACTAACAATTGTGTTTAGGTGTAAATGTTTTCTACATGATTTTCTCTTTCATTTAACAACTCATATAGGTGTTTTTCTTGTTAGTTACTACATTTACATTATACCTTTCTTCCAAGAAAAAATATTGGAGGTTGTCCCACAGTTTTAAGTCTCACATTGAAGATACCAGAACCTCCCATGGGTACCTTCGGTCACTCATTAACATGTCAGGCATCATAAATGATTGACTGGTTTTTTTGAAACCAACAAATGTTATTAAACATCATACAGTTGGCCTCTCATTTTTTTTAATTTTTCCTTCAAACTCCCACCAAAGTACTAAAAAAAAGAGGATCTACTTACTTCAACACGATGATATTTCTGTTGTGAAATGTGAAAGTAATGGATCTCTAAAGCAAAATAATCATATGGACAATAATCATATGAACAACAACCAGTCTCACACCTGCCAGCCCATCCACCAACACCCAGAATCTAACACAGAAACAAAATAAGTTTTGTCTTCTTGGTAAAAACATAGGAAAATTTATTAACCTACAAATTATTTGCTCATAATCAAACCCAAGGTCTTATAGAGGAGAAAGAGAGAGCAGAGAAAATGGTTGCAGGTTAGAATGATGCAGGAAGAGAGTGGGTAAAGTAAAGCAAGCAAACAGGAATTCACTATAATACATACTAGCAGTTAGTGAGTATTGGCATGCAAATGTTGCTAACTGTGTTCTTTTGGACCATGCTCTGAGACCTACTTAGAAAATGCACTTTTAATAATTTTAATTCTCAAAACCCTCAATGTTAGTATAGCCATGGTGGCTAGGGGGTTGTGGGAACTGTTGTCCAAAGAAGTAAGTTATCTCTGTTCAACTGATTTTACAGCAGTAATTTGAACAATAACAAAGTTTTCTAAAACTCAATAGCACAATTTCCATTTATCCAAGACTTCTCATTTTTTCACTACCAAACACTAGGTAACATCCATTAAGCTTTCAAGTTTTGTATTTTTGCCTCCAGTCTAATAAAATAACATAATACAGAATGGTATCTTTCATTGAAAACTAGGTAAATTGTAGCCCAGTTATTTATTTGATGTGTTACTTAACAAATTCCACTATATTTTTGTGAGTATGAATTTGATAGGATTATTGAAATATGAAATACACCTGTGAGAAAATGCTTTAGAGAACACTGACTTATATAAGATTTCTTGAAGAAACATTAATGGGTAGCTTCTTTCTTTCATATAATACTGCTTTAAACTCATAATTAATTAGCATTATGAGAAATGTGCATATTCTTAAAGCAAATACACAAAAACTAGAACATTTTTAATGTACTGTATGAACTGTCTGCCACTGCATACATACAAGCACATGTATGAATGTGTCACTCTTGCAGCATGTTTGCCAAAACCTGGCTTCTAAAAAACAACAACATAATTTGGTCCAAATCCAATTAATAGAGCCAATTATTATAGAGCCACTGAATGAACTGCTAAATGGAGAGTCAACACATGCAAATCCCAATGATACAATGGGTCTACTCTAGTTGGGACTACAAGTTGGATTCAAGCTTTTGTTACTAGAAATGGCAGGAAATGGCTTTTCTTATGTGAGTTTTATGGGGAGGGTGGGTCTACCACAACCATGGTAACAACCATCAAGGATTGCATTAGGGATGAAAATGCAAATCTAGACTTACTCTCTTATATCTTCATTGTTGAAAAGGAAAGTCTAGTTAACAAAAGTCAACAAAGCAACTTGCAGTAAGAAAATGGCCTTATTTTCAGTATAGTCAGACTTAAAAGGCAGCCTGTATAGAGCAAAGCCCATGTCTGGAGGACACTGCCTGAGGTAACTTGATATATTCATTCCCAGGGCAGGCTCCTTCTCTGCTGATTACAAGTCTCTGCTAGTGTTTGCAAGACAGATTAGCCATTCTCCTTGTATAGAAGAGACACTGTTCAAAGGCCTGGAACGCAGCTGCCTCTTTACAGACTTTACCTAGTTTTCAAAAGGACAAGGATCATGTGACTGAGGGATGTATGCCTCTGTAATAGAAAATCTAAATTAATCTTCATAGAAAATGGAAAGTCTTGTTTGGCTCTAACAGAAAAGAAGAGCCACTTGTAGGTGAAATTTTCTTAAGACCAAAGTGAAACTTTCAGGGAATCCTGTGAAAATTTGGGAGTATAAGATTTCCTAGGCATGGCAGACAAAAGAAATTAGTTTCCTGAATAAAAGGTTCTTGGTTTAAATTTAAGGGTTATTTTTCCCCCCTTTGCCCTAAGAGCCACCACACTGTCAAATGTCTGAGAATGCACCATCTAATCCTCCTATCTTCTTAATGCAATAGCTCAGGCTGCTTTTTTTCTGGTTTTCCTTGTACCTCTTCACTCTTTTATGTCCTTTCTTTTTTTTATTCCTCACTGGAGAGGAGGTAGGAATCATTTGGGAAACAGACAATAAATAAACAGAGCCTGAGGGTTCACAAGACCTGTTGTAATAATCCAATTCTTTAAGGTCTTTTTGGGTATTTAGATAGCCATTCCTCCCATTTGAAACTTTAAAAATCTACACATGGATATAGTTTTGAAGTAAGACAATTGGAACAGAAAAAATTGTACAGTCTCATATGCAAGATCAGTCCTGAAGTGTTAGTGCCAATGCATTCAATATTTGAACTTCCATTGGCTGCAATCCAGGAAACAGTCAATTGCACACAAACCCTGTTGGAATCAATGGGCTTCAGCACACAGAACTTTAACTTCAGCTCTGAAGAAACTAAGCAATTTCTTACCAGAATGAAGAGTCAGCACTATGACAGATAACAGCGCTCTTTTATTTTATCTCAGATTATGTAACTGTCTGTCTCAAGTGCTTAGAAGTAAATACGTTGTTGTTGTTGCTGCTGTTGTGTGCCTTCAATTCATTTTTGACTTATGATGATCCTAAGATGAAACTGTCATAGGGGTTTTCATGACAAGATTTGTTCAGAGGGGGTCTGCCATTGCCTTCCTCTGGGACTAAGAGAGTGTGACTTGCCCAATGTCACCCAGTGAGTTTCTATGGCTGAGCAGGGATTCAAACTCTGGTCTCCAGAGTTATAGTCCAATGCTCAAACCCCTATACCATGCTAGCTCATAAAATGTTTGTATTTATTTATTTATTTATTGCAATAATTAAGTCAAAACTAAGTCATCTTAACATAATAACACATAACTTTATTCCTTTTGTGATGCTAACTATAACAGGTTTATTTACTCTAATAGTTAGAAGGCTACATGGAGTTGCTGTTTACATGGGTTTTGAAACAGAGGCTTGTAAAATGCTGATGCTTTTTCAAAAATATAACAAGTATATTTTTTTAGACTCAGCTCTAAATAACAAGAAAGAAAACAGCTATTTTAAAAAAAAATTGTAGCTGTAACAATAAGAAGCTAGCCTGAAAAGCCATCAGAATTGGAAATAATTTAGGGAACTCCTATCATTCTTCACCAAATGCAAAAGACTAACTGCAGTACTAAAGAAATTAATAGGAATTAATAGGAATAAAATCTGCACACATAGATATGCCAGTGGCATTCCTGGAAGGAAGATTCAGGAGGACCTCTTATCAAAAGCACTTGTGTCCTTAGATTTCTTGTTTTGTTTTGTTCTGTTTTGTATGTTTGCTTGTTTTGCTTTATTTCTTTTTTAGGAGATAAACAAAGAATAGCATGACATAGAAGACAAGTAAACACACATGCACACGCACACACAATCAATTTAAACACAAAAAGGAAACCACACAAAATTGGGTCCATCATGAAGGAGTTCTGTCGATATGGTCTGAGATGTGGAAGGCAAAATATTGTTTGCTTTGCTTGAAATATAAGTCTAACTACAGTGATTCTATAAGAATGTATCTCGTGAATTTCCACCATAGCAATGGGATACCAGGGATATCCTCAGAGTTGTTCAAATATTCAATGAAGCAAGTGCTTGTGTCCTTGTGAAGCAGCTGAAGTAAAGACACCCGTAGCTTATGGAATAGCCCTTTTTATCATACTATTCAATTAACTTTTATTACACCAATCTTTCAAAAATTCTTGGTAAATCTGAGGATTTCCATATTTTACATCTTATGTCTGATCAGAATACCTAATTACTACTAAAACAAGCTAAATTTTGCAGAGCTGATGTTGTTTGTCACAGGTCATTGACTAAACAACCTTTAATATTCCATAGAAATTCTCATAATGTTCTAATACAATATATTTTGTATTTTATTTGTATTTTATGCTGTACAGTATTTTATAATTTTTAAGAACCATTTTCTGTCTTACATAATAGTGTATCTTATTTCCTTTTTATTTTTTTAATTTATCATATCACACTTTTTCATTTGTTTTTGCAGGCCTGTAGCAACACTTAGACCAAGATTTAAATAAATCAGCACCAATCAGTATCTATCAGTCAGATAGACAAAGGCCTTTTCTACACCGGGTGAGGGACTCACCCCGCACCGCTACTCACTGGACCTTTCGGCTCCCCGGTCTGGTCCACGGCGCTTCGGAGAAGTGCGTGCTTGTCAATACATACTGCTCCGGCATCCCAAATGGTGGCTTCCAGTTGGTCAAGGGTCTCGACCAACCGCTGAAACTCGCCAGCCTAAAGCCCGCCCCTGGGCAGATCGCAGACTTGCATTGGTGCGAGCCTGTGAATCTGCATAAGGGAGCAGGCTTGCAGTGGCGCGCTGCGTGCTTTTGAAAGACCGGAAAAATCAGGTCCTTCAAAAGCACGCTGGAGGACCACTTGGGGTCTTTCCGGACAGGACTGAGCTGCGGATCTACCTTAAATAGGTCCAACCCAATCCGGTCTGAAGTGCAGACCTCCTCCTTGGAGGATGGACTGCGCCATTTCAAAAACCCCGTGTGGAAAAGGCCAAAGATATAACAGAGGATGGATATTCCTGTGTCCATTGCATACAAGTAAGTGTCACATCCATCAGGGAGGACACTTTATCTGCTTCTTAAAATGGGCAACAGGATACTTCTGAAATGGCAGGTTACCTGCCCTTCATTTTATCTTATATGCAGTGGTGGGAGGAGGAATGGGAACAAGTGTTACAAAAGATGAAATCCATAAACAGATTAGCCTGACATTTACCAGAACTGTTGCCCCATCTGAAGGAGCCTATAGTTACAAGGAGTGTATGGGAGGTTCTAGTCAAAGACTAAATCCTCTTGTTAACCTTGACTACAGCCAAGCCATTAAATTTCAATTGGATTTCACCTTGGTAATCAAAATTCAAGCAAAGCAAGGTGCAAAAGGTAAACACTTAGCATCAAAAAGCTAAGGGGGCCTCTGAGCATATTCTGAACCTCAGAATTGTTCCGAATAACAGAAAATAAATGTGAGACACATGCTTTCACTCCTGCATCCAGTCATGTCCAAAATAGACCAAGTTTTTCACAACTCATTTTTTCCCTTGTTCAAAGTATGGTTGACCCTCCATGAACTCAAACCATCTACCAAGCTCCTTCCTCAGTATGCATTTTCCCTGCCTCACACTTTTTTAAAAAAAAATGTGTTAAAGTCATAGTATTAAAGTCCTATACTATAACTGTGGGGGGAGGAGGTAATAGTCAGTTTGATAGCCAGAAATGTATTGAGGAAAGGGGGGCACAGAGCAAAATCTTATTGGCAAAGGGCATACCTCCATGAAACTGGCACAGAAGGAATTAAGACAATGGGTATAGACATGGGAATTTCTCCTGCTTGTACTGGAAACGCCTGAGACGGAAAGAAAAAAACCTGCTCAGAGTTTAAAGATTGTAGCTAGTCCCAAAAATTCAGACCAGGATAGGAGGTGTGTCAAATGGGTATCTTTTTAAAAAAAAAATCCTAGCAAGTATTGGTACAACTCTTACCAGTTCCAAGGCTTTTGGACAGTCTGGATGAGCCCTGAGGTAAATGAGTGCCACTTCCAAGAAAAATTTAGCCACAGAAAAGCTCTTCTTCTCGAGTGGTTTCTAGAGGAGTAGCTATATTAGCTGGTTGCAGTTTTTGAAACTTGAAATATTTAACAAGTTTTATTTGGATGTGATGAAGTGGGCTGCAGTCCATGAAAGCTTATGCCAAATAAAACTTGTTAGTTTTTAGGTGCCACAAGTCTCTTTGTTGTTTCTGGGTTGGTGCCTTGTTATGTAATTCTCTACAGAAGGGCACCATTCCTTGGTGCTAAAAGACAGGAAAAGCCTTGTCTGTTCTTCTGTGCTTTTGAGTGTAGTTAGTTCTGTCATGGAACATACTTTCTAGGCACTTTAGCTTGTATTTAGTTATTAAATTAATTAAATAGTTAATGTCCTGCTTTTCTTTTTATAAAGAACCATAACACGTTTTAATGATGAAAACTTGTTTCAATGTTTTATAGTTTTCAACATTTTATTGTTCTTTTTCTATCTAATGTAACTTGTAGACACAGCATATTTTATATTATCACACATTGTCTTGTTGTCTGTGAAAAGACAGTTTATAAATAGTGGAAATACATATATTTTTAATGACGTGACCGTCCACTTAGTTCTTCCATGTAGACCATCCATGTGGTCCTTATTTTTCTTCAAATTCCAAAATAAATTCAGCATAGTTTTCATTGTAATTGCAATAAGTAATGGACAGTTTTTAGTCTACTAAAGGCTATCTTGGGCCAAATTCACCATGGTTAACAAAAAAAAAAGTGACTTCCTAGACCACCTATCTTTGATATTAAAATCAAGAAAGACTTTCAAGTTCATAAATAAATTTCCAGTGAGCTTGATTGCAAACATAATCATATTAAACTGCCGCCTTGGGTCCCACTCCAGGAGAAAGGCAAGATAGAAATATAATAAGTACATAAAATAATAAATAAATAGACTGGGCAATGGTTTGTACATGTAGGGATTTGATAAATCCATAAGCAAAACTTAAATCATATTTTCAAATAATTGCATCCAATATAGTGCTTTATCATCCCTATTAAATCCTTCTCCACTCAATGAAGCCTTTGCATAAGCACACTTTGCTGAAATGTAATATGCTTTTAAGATCCGGCTATATTCCCTGGCCTTCCCACTACTTCACCAGTCTTGTTCTAGTGATATTAGCTTGGCTGAGACAACCAAATCTTGCACAATAATGAACACAAACACCTGAAGAGGTTAGGACTGAGGCCACTGGACCATCCCCAAAGCTTCCACATATTAATTTGAGTCTCTGCACTTAGCCTATGTCAGAGTCAGCTCTAAGTTGGGCAAGAATGGTCTCTGTGGAAAAAACAGTGTGAAAAATATGTTTTTTTTAAAAAAAAAAATCCAGAATCCCTTTGGACAGGGCAGCCAGATGGCAAAAACCATTGCTGCTTGTTTGAGAAGACAGATCCAGAAGGTTGTCAGGCAATGGCTCCAAGGAATGTAAGTGGGCTCTCTGCTAGACTGAGCGCCTCAGCAATTGATGAACAATGCCAATCTCTTTCCAATACAAGGTGTGTTTGCCTCAGTTTTCTCTGTGCTACCTTACAAGACCATACCCTCCAACTGTCCCGATTTGACAGCTGATTAATCCTCTGTCATCCCATTTTTTCAACTTCTTTTAAAATGGCCCAGTTTCTCTATCCTCCCACTTTTTTCCTTTGTCCTCAGCTTACTTCAATGAGTGCAAACTGAGATCAAAATGTAAAAGTAGTTTGTACTCAGTTAACTCAGCAGAGAAGAGTGGATAGGAAGGGGACAGAATACTGCCCTTTCTAGTAGGCTCAGTCAAAAGCAAACTACTGCAACCTATCCTTTTGTGTGTTTATCCTCATTTATAACTTTTCCCATCTTGACCATGCTCTGATGTTCCTTGGCTACACACACCTCAGTTTTCATCAGTAAAACACTGAAGGTTCTGCAAAACTTTTTGTGCTATTAAGACAATCACCTCAGTATAACTAAAAATTCAGCTGGTGCATAAGGCTAAATGGCCTAAATATCCTGAAGGCATCAAATTCTGTCTGATCTCAGAAACTAAGGAAGGTCAGGCCTGGTTACTACATAAAAGGAAAACCACCCAGGAATACCATGTGCTACAGGTTATAGTCAGGGAGAGGCAATGGGAATCCTCCTCTGAGTAAATCTTGCCAAGTAAATCCTATGAAATAATAGGGTTGCTATAAGTTGACAGGTGTCTTAAAAGTTCACACTACTGCAGGGCTACATTGGCTGAGCAGGCTGAGACATATGAAGACAATGAAGCCTGCATGAAATTTGCAACTGAGCAAGGAGCATTAGGAGTCTAGTGAGGAGAGGAATCATCTCTCTGTTGCTTACAAAAATGTTATAGGAATACATACACCATCTTGTCAAATTGTCTCGAGTACTGAACAAACTATGGAAAAATTGTGAGAAAAAGATAAAAATTGGCCAGAGAATACCATTACAGGGTACCATATGGACGGAGGCTCTGTCTAAAGAACCCATCACAGAGCTTGTCCCTACCATTGGGCAGAGTGAGGCAGTTACCTGGGATGGGGCAAGTGGAGATGGTATCAATCTCAGTTATTCTCCTGCATCTTGCCATTGATTAGGAGCAGGTTGCACAAGTATTTTCCTCTGGGTAAATGCTGCAAAGGACTGCAGGTGGGGGCAAATCAGGCATTAAAAAAACAAATACACATAAATAAACTGGGGTTGCCAGAGCTCAGGCCTTGGCCTTGAGTCTCCAGTTTTCATAGGTCATCTGCAGTGGGAGATGATGTGCATATTCTCTGGTTTTGGTGGGTTCAACTCCAGGGGACTGAGTGCAGATCTTCAGTTTAGGTATTACAGCCACAGCTTGCTACAATTTGCAAGGCTTGATTTTTTACTGCAACTTGCAAAGTCTCTCAACGGCAGTGGTTCTCAACCTTCCTAATGCCGCGACCCTTTAATACAGTTCCTCATGTTGTGGTGACCCTAAACCATAAAATTATTTATTTATTATTTGCAATGCCTCCCCCCCCCAGCAAAGGCCACCTCACCGGCTAGGAACGGGGGGGGGGCGGGCAGGGAGAGAAAGAGAAGCCGCGCGTCTCCTCCGGGAAAAAACTCCGAGAACCCCCCCCCAGGCTCTGCTTCTGCTTCGCTCTCATTTCCGCTGGGGGGGGCAGTGTGGGAAAAGTTTCCAGAGTGTCGACCCTGGCCAGGGGGGGAGAAATCCCAGCGCCTTTGTCTTTTGCACCGGGCGCAGCTCGCCCCCCGGAAAAGCGGTGCCTTGTGGCCCCCCAGCCCTTCCGCAGCGCCTCCCTCTGTGGCGAGTGGGGCAGGGGCTGTGGCGAGGAGGGGGCCTGCCCCTGTGCTGCCGCCTCCCCCCAAGCTGGCCCATCAGATGGGAGGTTCTCCCGGTAGCGGAGAAGGGGAGCGATTTCAGTCCCTTCTGAACAGGGGGCAGGAGGACGCAAGTGCGTGGCTCGCGCTTGCGCACCACCACCGAGGAGGGAATGGAGCCTAAGAAATACGTATTTTCTGATGGTCTTAGGTGTCCCCTGTGAAAGGGTCGTTCGACCCCCAAAGGGGTCGCAACCCACAGCTTGAGAACCACTGCTCTAAGGAGTGGGGTCTATGTATTAACTTAGTTACCTTCCTCCTCCCCTCCTAGTTATTGTGCTGCCAGGACTCTCCCTCAACTTTCCTTTGCATCCACCTTCTGGTTAGAAGGCTAAATTAAATGTTCCTTATCCAATTTCTCCATGGCCCTCATTTCACCACCATCTGGGAACAGCCCTTCTAGTTAAGATTTCTGTCTTAATTGCCAAACAGGAAAAATACGTTAGGTGGGCAGGTGGGTGGATGTGGGTGTATTTCAATGACAAGCTGTGAGCAATTGTGGGTAACACTCAGTGCATAACACTAATAACATCACCGTACCTAGGTCTCAGGTTTTTGACCTGAAAACCTCAGGGCCTGAGATGATGCTGAACTGGCAACCCTGCCAATCCTGGAACTAACCGCATCCTGTTAAAATGTTTTAGGCTTACAACCTTGTAACTGTTTGATATTAACACTTATGCCCAGGGCACCATTGCCACAACCACAAATACCCCCAAAACTGACCTTAAAATCCAGATGGCTGTACCAAGGGACTGAGTTCTATGGCACTGGCAAGTGGAACACTGAAAGATGATGTGTCCAGCCCCTCCTGCTAGCAAGCCGTGGTGCAATATGGAATTGTGATGTGACTTAGTTGCACTGTGGCTTGCTAACAGGAGAGGTCTGGACACATCATCCTTCAGCACTCCACTTGCCAACACTGCAGAACTCTATCCCTCAGAATGGCTGCCTGGATTTGAAGGTCAGTTTAGAGGTCAGATATGGAGATAGAGTGTAGTCATGACATCATGGCTGCATGTCCACTGTAGGATCTTGGCTGTTGGTTGTTTGCTTATAATATCCCCATGCCTCCTGGTTTGACTTACTAAGTTAACTTCCAGCTTACACTGTGGTTTAAGAAACCTCTCTTGTGCATAAAACAGCCCAGGGAGGCCCAAAAGCATGGCAAAATTGAGCCCATGGCCTGTAGAGATGTAGTGGGCTTTTTAGTGGGGGGGGGGAGTTAAAAATGTAAAAAAAAAATGAGGAGTGCAGCATGAGTTACAGTCCACCAAGTTCTCAAGAGAGGCCAAAGTGGTTGGGACACTAGACATTACACACACCACTCAAAATCATGCAAAATGGTACAGCAAAACTTGATTGATTCTTAATCAGCCAAGAGAAACTGCAACCCAATACTATAAAAAAAAAAAGCAATTATAGGAAGAGCATCACAGGTGAAAGGAGAAAAGCACAGGAATATGTTTTAAACTTACTTAATGCAAGCGATGGATTGAATTCTGGGGCTCTACATTTTGACTCCACAGCCATCTCTTTGAAATCCAGAACACTCCCCCATGCAAAGATTAGGACAAATATACAATAAAAGGTTGATGAGAGATAAATGAAGACAGCAGTTTAAAATGTCTAAGCTAACTGAGAAGGGTGGAGAATTGTTTTTTTTAGATGAAAGCCACAAAAAGCAAAATGCATAAATTCACTGCTGATTTGTCCAGTATAAGAGCATTATAAAAACAGGTACATTAGCGGGATAACATAATGCATGTGACTCAAGCTATTCAGGCACACGGCAGAAAACCCTTTATTTGTTTAAAGGAAATTCCCTAACAATGGCTCTGCTTGCTTCAGCAAGCAAGGCTTACTGTTTAATAATACCTGGATCTTTTAATTATTATTTTAAATTCAGGTTTCCCCCCTTCTGACAATGTTTGAACAGATGGTGTGCACTGCGGCACCTACCAATTTTGTCATATTAATTTGCTTTAGTAGAAGTAATGGATTGGGGGGAAGAGGTGAATATTTTGAAATACTGCTTTTAACAAATGTTAGTAGGTGTTATGAAAACTGGTAACACTGTACCAGAGAAGTGCAGACATGTCATTACAGAGCAGGCAACAACAAAAGCGTTGTGTTTCAGGGATGGATTTGATCAAAGTGAACCTTCAGTGCCCACCACTAGTTCTTTGATTCTTCCCTCTTTCTGTCAATAGAATGATCAAAATAGATTGTCCTGAGACAAAATCGCAGAGCAGATGGCCCATCTGTCATATTCAAGCAATATATCTTAGGGCTGGTTCAAGAGATTTGGCTGTCTGAGGTGAAGAACAAGATGGTGCTTTCCAGTCCATGTACAGAAGTCAACTGGACAAACAGCTGAACATTACTTCAGCACTGGCAAGCTTGTCTACCACACCTGAGGAGAGAAGTCTTGGTTAGGGGGTGCAAAACAGCCTGGCACTGCACACACAGCTGTGTCTTCCAAGGCAGAGGAATGGCTATTGACCTGGGAAGAAATAGGTGGTGTGCTGTTACTATTTCCCCAGCATCTGCCACCTGAAGTGTTTTGTTGTTGTGTGCCTTCAAGTCACTTCCAACTTATGACAACCCTAAGGCAAACCTATCATGGGGTTTCCTGGGGCTGAGAGTATGTAAAACACCTAAGATAACCCAATGGGTTTCCATGGCTGAGGGGGAATTGGATGCTGGTCTCCAGGGTTGCAGCCCAGCACTTAAATCACTACACTACACTGGCTCTTTGAAGTGTCTACCCCATGCTATGTAATGGTTGGGGCGGGAGATCTTAGTGGGAAGTTAAAAGGCCCAAGGTGTCAGTGAAACAGGAAATGGAGCAGGCCTGTGGGTAAGCAGGAGACAGAGGAGAAGCCTGCAGTTTTGGAGTGAGCTTGGAAGAAACCCATAGAGAGCTGAGCTCTGTGCAAGAATCCTATGAATCTGGTGATACATTTAGAAAGCTAATGAGAAAGCAGCATCTGTAGGGATGTTGATCTCTCCGCTCAAGCTCAACCTGCATGCTACCCTCCAACATTTCACAGATGAAAACCGGGAAGTATTTGAGCAAGAGACATCTGGATGCGGTCAAGATGGCAAAAGCTACTGAGGAAGAACCGACAAGCAAAGAGAGGCTGCAGCAGCTTGTTTTCACCCATGTCTACAAGGAAGAGCACAATTCTTCCCCTTCCTCTCCTCTCCCTCTGCCCCCAGAGTTAACTGAGGGAAAACTACTTTCACACTTTGAACTCAGTTTGCAACAACTGAAGAAGGGGGGGGGTGGGAGGGAGAGAAAGGGGAAACTGGGACATTTTAAAAACAGCTGAAAAAGTAGAATGACAGAACAACTGAGCCTACCAAATTGGGATAGTTGCAGGATATGCTGTAAGTGTACGAAAATCAAGATAGAGTGTGATCTCCAGACCTCATGCACTTCATAGAATCATAGAGTTGGAAGAGACCCCAGGGGCCATTGAGTCCAACCCCCTGCTATGCAGGAACACCCATCAAAGCATTCCCAACAGATGGCCATCCAGCCTCTGCTTAAAAACCTCCAGAGGAGGAGACTCTACCACACTCTGAGGCATCATATTGCATTGCAGTTTGCAGACCACACTCTTGCAAGCCCCCAAATCTTTACCAGTAGCCCACCAAAGCACAGTATTGTTGGGAGTGGCAACCTTTGCATGCCTAATTAATTGGCTAGTTTCTTTGCATGTCTATTGTAAGCATAGAGAGATAGCCTAGAGAGAAAACTTCCTGTTTGTTGGTTAACACCTCTTCCTCCAGCACGTACACATTCTTTGTTCTTTTAAAAGGTTCTCTTGCCATTTGCCCTCTCCCTTTTGTCTTCGCCTTTTGACCTGAAAGCATGCTCTGAGATCTCCTAACAGGGATTATTTTCAGCAAGCATGTGAGTGGTTATTTTTTCTTCCTACCTTCTTCAAGAATTGAACCTGTGTAGACCATGCACAAGATTTTGTGAGTAAACTCTTTTATATTTTTAACCAAACTGTTTTTGTGTTTATTTTGAGCTAGATGAAGTGTGTTTTGAGGTGGAGTTAAAGAAGCGGGACTGGTGATCTGTTCAACTTCCGTTTTTGTGCAATTACTAAAATACTCTGCTGATTGAGAGTCTCATTACCAAAGTCTCTCAATTTCCCCAACAAGCATGACTCAGTCTCATCAATGGAGATCAGGATTTTGCAAACCAAATGGCTCAAACACACATATCACCTTACACATGCTTCTGTTAAGTACATATGCTCCCTAATAACCACCACTATTTATTCATCCTAATTTCCTTCTGCACAATCCTAACCTGACAGTCAGACCTATTGTACTTTAGGCTCAGCTTAGGCCATTTCCACACTACACTCTTATAGCTCGATTATTCCACTTTCAACATCCTATGGAATCCTGGGGTTTGCAGTTTCGGGAGGGGCCAGCAGGATTCCATAGGATGTTGAAAGTGAAATAATTGCACTATAAGAGTATAGTGCGAAAATGGCCCTAGACAAGAGGGGCAGCCTGCTACTGAAAGCCTGGATTGCTAGACCATACACAACATACTTGGTCTGGATGGAGGCATGAAGCCAACCCTACTTGGCTCTAATATTCATGCATACACATGGCTTTTCAGCATCCTGAAATTGGTATACATCAGGCAATAGATGGGTTGTGTCATCCAAGCTGGGATCTTCACAAGAGGCTCTTCTCTGGTTGCTACTGCTATCTGAGGCAAAGGAGATGGCTGTCAGGGAGAAAGCTTTTTGGGTGGTATCCCTCTGACCCCCCACCTGTGAAATGTCATCCCCAGGAAAGCTCATCTGGTACCCACTCACATGTCACACTGGTACCATGCAAGAACCATTTTATTTTCCCTAATATTTAAGCCCTTTTTAAACTCTTGTAAGCTTATATTAAGACTGCATTTTTTTCCTTTCTCTAAGCCTGTCAATGCTGACTGCCACTGAAAGCACAAAAATATATATTCTAGAAATAAATGAATAAATTGGAAGGGTAGGGTTTGAAACTGTATTTTTCCAACAAGGAATCTAGTAAAGTCTATTTCATGAATATTTATTCATAAGGAAAGCTTTATCAATTTGATTAGTTGGCCTCACCATGCATGTCAGAAGAAACTAGCTGCAAACTACTTACTGCTGCCTTAGAGTACTACGAAATCTTGAGTGCTGAAATATAATGATGTCAAATGTATTTAATAGTGTCTTAAAGCAGTATATATTGTGTTCTGGTAAGAGCAGAGCTGAAAGTATCATTTTAGTTCATGTTTCGCAATCCCAATAGAACATGAACATATAATGCAAACATTGTGTGTCTCCTTTATAACAGGACTTGTAAGAAAATACTTGCTACCTGAGATAAAGTTTCTGTAAGTCAGTGAAGCAAGCAGGCCAACATATGGATTATGTTACATTCAGAGCTGATCCTAGTTCTGTAACACACACTAAACAGCCAAATGCAGGAGTCTCGGGTTTAATAAAACACAAACTTTCAGCCACACATATAGCCAATAAAGATTTGAGCATCCTGAGCATGATCAGCATACTAATTGCTGCATGAATAAATCTAGAAGATTGGCTGTTTTGAAAGGCAAACAAAATCTTTTCCAAAGCCAGAAAGAGTATTTACTATGAAAACTTAGCCTGTGTGTACCTGTAGCAGGGTATATATGAATGTAAAATATGCATCTTGTTGATCTCTCTTGCCGGATGTTAAATATACACATGTGGTTCAGAAATTTACAGCAAAATATCTTCACACACTGCACGTAGAGAATTACCCTTACCTTCCAATGTTGTTTTGAGAATAGAAGGATAATGATATTCTGGACTTCAGTTAAACCTTAACTGTGAAAGGAAACATTCTGTAATGGTATCATAGGGTCATCAAGTCCAACCCTTTGCTATGCAAGGGTTCAGGCAGGCTTTTAATGAGTGAGCATGGGAGCTTTTACTTATTTATTAAGTTGTTTTTTTTTAAGTAAGTTTTTGTAATTTTATGTGATTCAAATGTTTTTAATTGCTTTAAAGTGTTTTTAATGTTTTTTAACTTTTTGAAAGCCTCCTCGGGTCCCACTTTGGGAGAAAAGGTGGCATATGAATACAATAAATAAATAAATGCAGGAATGCACAACTAAAGCAAATCTAAAAGATGCCCATCCAACCTCTGTTTAAAGACCTCCCCCCAAATATGGACAGTCCCTGGCTCCCTAGGGCAGTCCATTCCACTGTTGGTGGGCTCTAGAGCTCCAGAAAACAAGGTTGCTCCATCTTCTATATGACACTCCTTCAAATATTTAAAGATAGCTACCATGTCACCTCTCAGTCTTTTCTTCTCTGAGCTAAACACAACCAGCTCTCCAAGACATGCCTCATAAGGCCTGATTTAAGGACCTGTAATCATTTTTGTCTGCCTTCTCTGGACATATTCCAGGTTATCAATATCCTTCTTGAACTTTGGTGCCCAGAACTGGATACAGTATTCAAATTGAGATTTGACCAAAGCAGAATAAAGTGGCAGTACTACTTTCCTCAATCTGGACACTATATTCAGAACTGTGATGGTGGAAACCCTTTGTACAAAGATATTCTTCAAGGTTATTCTGCAATCATGCCATTTTAGTAGGATGAGTTCAGAGACAGCACAATGCCTTGGCTACAGTGTATACTTTGTATTGTAGACACTTAACATTAGGACAGTGAGAACTTTGAATTTGAATTGACCTTGACAGATTGGAGAGTTGGGCCAAAGCTAACAAAATGAGTTTCAACAAAGAGAAATGTAAGGTCTTGCATCTAGGCAGAAAAAATGAAATGTACAAATATAGGATGAGAAACACCTGGTTGGACAACAGTACGTGTGAAAGGGATCTAGGAATCTTGGTGGACCACAAACTGAACATGAGTCACCAGTGTGATATGGCAGTCAAGAAAGCCAATGCAATAGGAGTATGGTGCCTAGATTGAGGAAATAGTACTACTCTATTCTGCTTTGGTCAGACCTCATCTGGAATACTGTGTCCAGTTCTGGGCACCTCATTTCAAGAAGGATATTGACAAGCTGGAACAGGTCCAGAGGAGGGTGACCAAAATGGTGGAGGGTCTGGAAGCCATGCCCTATGAGCAGCAGCTTAGGAAACTGAGTATGTTTAGTCTGCAGAAGAGAAGGTTAAGAAGGAACATAATAGCCATGTTCAAATATTTGTAAGGCTGTCATATTGAAGAGGGAACAGGCTTGTTTTCCACTGCTCCAAAAACTAGGATAAGGAGTAATGGTTTCAAGCTAGAGGAAAAGAGATTCCACCTGAACCTCAGGAAGTACTTCCTGACAGTCAGAGCTGTCCAACAGTAGAATATGCTGCCTCAGAGTGTGGTGGAGTCTTCTTCTTCAGAAGTTTTTAAAGAGAGGCTGGATGGCCACCTCTTGGGAATGCCTTGATGTGTGGTTCCTGCATTGCAGGGGGTTGGATTCAATGGTCCCTGTGGTCTCTTCCAATTCTATGATTCTGTGGTTCTATGAATTCTAAAATAATAGCAGGCTACTGTGTTGTACTGAGATTTGGGAAATCCAGATTCAAATCACCATCTAACCACAAAACTCACTGGGTGTTCCTGGTCCAATTATCCTCTCACAGCCTGATATATCAAACATAGTCTTTGGGAGGACAAAGTGAGAGGAAGAGAACCATATATACTGCTTTGTGCTTATTGGAGGAAAGGCAGTGTATAAATTTAACTAACAAATGTATAGAAAATGAAGTCTCTCATTTATGCTCTGTACTTCAAGTGATCTAAGCCATGTTTAAATGGGAAAGGGAGGTGCTGTACTTTTATTTTCATTGTCATAGTTTTAAATGCCTTTTTATTGTTTTAAATTAGTGGTATTAGAATAGAATAGTTTGGTCAACTGGCTTTTAAAACTTTTTAAATCATTACTGCTTTTTAGCTGGATTATATTTTAATTTATGCTATGGGCCACCTTGACTCCCATGTTGAGAAAAAAGCTCAATATAAAAGAAAGAAAGAAATCTGGTACCTTTATTGGTACAGATCAAAGGTTTCAGAGACCTTTGAATGGATGAGTGCATACATGAAATTACCACTTCTGCCATTTAACACTCGCACACCGAGATTGTGTTCAGACATTATACCTGTTCCACAAATCATCATGAATCTTCCTCTAGAATAGATATGTTTTGGATTTCAAAGAATATGGCCAATTTAATAAAGAAGATGGATATTTTGCCAATAATTTTTTCAAACCATAATGTCACCATTATGTTTCTGAAAATGAAGCAGTCACAGTGTAAATGGAAACTGAATGAAGATTTTGAACACAGACATACTACAACAGTGTAAACAGGAATTGAGGAAATTCTTTGAGCTGAATTTAAACAAAGACACAGATCTTACAGTAGTTTGGGATGCAAGTAAAGCTTACATGAGAGCACAATTTATAAAACATGGTTCCAGACTGAAAAAAGAAAGAAGAGCAAAATAAGAACCGGCTGAAGGATTAAATACAAAATCTGGAGGGAAAACTTAAGAAAAATGTTGATAAAGAGAGACTCAACAAAAGATTAAGTTACTTCAACATTATCTACAGTCCAAGAAATAAATGCTAAACTACTATATCTTAACAAAAGAATTTTGAATTTGCAAATAAACCTGGGGAATGGCTTCCTTAAAAGTTGAGACAAGAAAAGATAAAAAATCTGTCACAAAGGTCAAGAAGGGAGAAAAGAATGGTACAGAAATTTTAAAATATTGAAAACCTTTGAGCAATGTTACAGAGGTTTATATGTAAGTGACAACAACAACAAAAGTCTTCAATTGGATAAATTACATCTGGAACAAAAGCAAAGTTTGAATAGACCTTATTGAAGCAATTAAGAAGTTGAAATCAGGAAAAACATCAGGCCCTGATGGATTGTCTGCAGTACATTACATGAATTTTGAAGATGAGCTACTTCAGCCACTACAGATGGTGTGTGATGAGATATTAGGAAAAGGGTGGATGACACACTCTTGGAGAAATACCTATATTACAGTGATTCATAAAGAAGACACAGATGAAACATTAATAAAGAATTATAGACCTATTCCATTACTAAATAACCACTAAATAGGTTGTTAAATAAATGACTAAATAAGATATTTACAGTCTTCCTCTACATTTGTGGTTATGACCTTTGTGAATTTGATTATTCGCAAGGCCCATGCTTGCCTCCCTCATTTTCCTCCTTGTATTCCTTGCCCCAGGCTTGCCAGGCTTCTGTTTAAAATGGACATTTTTTTCTTTTTGGGTGAGAAAAGTCCCCTCCCACTGCTGGAGGTATGGCCACTCTCCCATGTGGCTGCACTTTCTGCACAATGGCTGCTCATTGGTCCGGTGCTGTCTTTGCTCCTTTCCCTCCCTTTTCAAGGTGACTGCTGGAAGTAATTAGAAGGGAAAAACTGTGCTCTTCTCCCTTTGAGAAGAAAGTACTGGTAAGCCCTTTACTGTGTCTTTTTTTCCCTGCCCCCCCCATGCTAGAGCCAGAGGCAAAGGAATGGGAGGGGGGAGCTTTGGAGAAGAATCACAGGGATGGGAGTTATTAGTGATTTTTCCACTTTCATGAGGGTTCTGTGCCCCTCACCCTCACGAATGTGGAAGGGCTACTATACTACTATTCTGGCCAACAGATGGTGGGAAAATGTTGCTCAGAATTTTTATGAGGATCAGAGTGAATTTTTGCCAAAAAGACAATGAAAGAATACAGGCTTTTCCTATTTACCAGAACACTAACAGAAAATGGAACAGGTTGAAAAGCTGAACCCGTGTGTTGTACTGTAGGGAGCATGAAGGACTCACAGAGGCTCACTTGTTACTGACCATGCATGCACTGCTTGAAAAATATCTCAGCTGGCTTAGCACCCTTTTTCCCCTCTCAGCTCACTTTGAAATCAGCATGCATGTGTGAATGATTCCAAGCATGGGATTAATGGAACTTATCCTTAATTTAGAAGTGTCAAAAGACCAAGTTGTCAGATAATGGAGCATCAAAGGGCAGCGGCTTTCTGTAAAGTAAGAACTGTCCTTAATATAATTTAATATCTAGAACAACATAATGATAAAAAGGCTGCTTTGATTTTCCAAGATGCAGAGAAAGCATTTGATAATATTTCTTGGAATTATGTATTTCAAATATTGGAGAGAGTGAACTTTGGTGAGGATTGTATTTGGGCAGTAGAGAATTTATTCTGTTCAAAAAGCCCAGATGTTGGTAAATGGCATGGGGCAACACTGACTGAGATACAAAAGGGAACCAGATAAGGTTGTCTTCTCACCTTTGTTGTTTATTTTGGCTGTTTATTTTGCCACTGGAGAGATCAGATAAGATCATACAATATGTGCAGTAAGGGTAAAAATAAAAAAAAAGGAGAACAGTTTAAACTAAGGACTTATGAATACCATCTTGTGATAAAGATTCAAAACCCATTGGACTCAGTGAAGGCTCTGTTGAAAAAAATTAAGACATTTGGATCATGTTCCAGGTTCAGACTGACTTGGAATAAAACAAAACTGTTAACTAGAAGCATGACTTTGGATGAAGAAAATTAATCAACTGTTCTTTCCAACTTTAAGGCAGAAAAGATGAGGATTAAATATCTGGTAGTTACAATTACAAAGATTAATAGTCTACTGTTTCAAAATAACAGAGTTTATGTTATTTTCTGTCAAAAATAAATAAATGCATATAAAAAAGAAAAAAGACTGTGCTCCTTGTCTAAGGATTAGGAAGCTCATCAAAATCTGTTTCTTCCCCTGGTGTGCAAGAGCTGCCCGGCATGCCTAGTCAGACAGGTTCATTTTTTTTCTAGGCTTGTATCCCATCTCTCTGAAGTCTTGGAATGCTTTGGACAGTATGTGTTAGATGTTCCCCTGACTAGAGTTAGCAGCAGATCCTACCATGCTATGAAGAAAGTAAAAATTGCACTCCCTAAAACCTGGCAAGTAGAGCTATCCCATGAGCTTTTACTATCTGAGGAACAGAACAAGAAGAAAAAACATCTCAGAACTGAATTGGGAGCTGAATCTTACTTCAGCACTGGCAGTATTGTCCTCTATGGACCTTGGAGATAGCAGCCTAATTTTAGGGGTGGAAGACAGAGCGTGGTGTGGAACACAGAATTATCTTCCAACAGAGAGTATGGGGCAGAGAACTCAGGCCGAACTTCTGCCTTTCAGTATCTGCATCCTGTTACATCATTCTCCCTTATGTTAGAACCCAGCCCTTCTGATAGCACACCTACTGGTACTGCCTTATAGATAAATCAGAATAATGAAAATGTTTAATGACTAAAGAACCTTGCCTTGGCAACCAGGTTCAGCTATACAAAAGAGCTGTGAAGTAAACCTGCTGTATCTGTGTGTGTGTGTGTGTCACCAACACCATTTCCTAGGAAGAAGTAGAACCTTGCCCATGTTTAGCATGAGAGCCTTCGGACCAGAGTGGTTTCTTTCAACTGAAGCTTATTGAATTCCCAGATGTAGTTATTGTATTCCAAAGCTGTGTTATTCCTCATGAGTGCAATCTAAAACAAATGAGGCACACATGGGGCCCATAGAAACTATTGGAAGTACCCAGGCAGTTCAGTGCTGACATCCCATTGATTTCAGTGGGACTTAGATATGTATCTTGTACATGTTTATATTCCCTACGTATGTACTTATAAGTACACACATACACACATGGAGAGAGAGAGAGATTATTTACATTAAATTATAGTTAGATCCTTAGAAGAAAATCACAGCCTTCAGAGCTGATGCTTCAGGCTTCATTTACAACAGCATGAAAATATTAGGAAGACTTGCTCTGCTTCTCTGAACATTTCATCCCCAAAATGAACATTTTTGCCAGTCTTACTTCATTATGTGCGAGTGAAATGCATTGCACAATGGACCAATAGGGCTGTTAAAAGAGGCCTTTGTTGAACACTCCACTGTGCCCCACCAGCGTCTCTAGTGCTAAGCTCTAGCAGAAATCTGATGTAAATTTCAAGCAGGGAGGACAAAACTGCTTGGCATAAATAGCTGCAGAGCTACCTACGTGTGCCCTGATGAGCAGTGAGTGTTCTCTGAGCTTCTGCTCCACTTCAAGGGGCATGTGATGAAATAAAATACAGTTGAAAAACAAAGTGAAAATGTCCCAAGATTCCTAACATCATTAAGATGAAGTCCCTTAAGAAGTATAGAGGTGTGTGTATGGAAGAAACTGAGGAAATGGTTCAATGTATACCTATACACAGAGCTTGAAGGGGAGAAAATGGACTACAATTCCCAGAATCCCCTTGTGATCATGCTGTCTGGAGCTGTGGTCCAAAAAGGTCCCTTTTCCAGACTCTGGTTGTATCCAAAGGGTGACTAGTTCAACAGTTGAATAGGTATTTCCCTCCCCTCCCCCCAAAAAGACTAGCTAGCCTTTTTTTCATCATTTGTTTGTGAGACAATTTCATTAGTACAGTTTGGGGGTAGTAGTTAGAGCAAGGATGAGCCACTTCTGAATATCCATCCAGGAACCATTTTTGCCCTTCCCTGGATCTTTGCAGACTACTCTGACTCTTCGAGCCTTCCCTTAAATAAATATCATCCCTCAAAATGACAAATCATTGCCCCACCATTTCCCTCCTCTTTTTTTTAAAAAAAAAACTTATTTTTCATATCATAATCATAGATTGTTTTCCATAATGCAATTATAGTTAGAAAACCAGTGCAATTAAACAACTACGAAAACCAAAATCAAGTTACAAATGTATCCACCCAACATGACATACATTTTGATGGAGGTCCATGGATAAAGTTGGTTTCTGAAGAAAATGTAAGAAAAGGATATCATGTGGTCAAAACTGTAATGCTATCTGTATTAGTCATGGGTAACTCAACTCCCACTTATTTTAACTGGTTTATTGTAAACATCACTAAGTTTGGATCCATCCCTATATGCCAGAGATGATGAGTCTTTGACCTCCAAATATTTTGCACATCAAATCCCTTTAATCCCACCCTTAATGGCCAAAGGTAAAGCTTTGTAGAAGCTGAAACCTAAAACCCCTGGAGATCCAAAAGTTCTCCATGTTTTTTATATCTTCCCTACAAATACTGCAATGCATGATGTCAGCCAGCAGCCATTGTCATATAGCACTTTTGAAATGTCCATATCTTTAATATAAACATAAAGTCTACTTTGGCTGCTATATACAACTGAGTTTTAATGTCTCCCCTTTATTAACAAGACTCATACATGTGTAGAATAAATGTGAGAGTAGCTTGACACCATTAGATCTGAATTTCAGAGACCTTTATTAAACATACCAGCTCAGCTGGTATTGGGTAACTTGCAGTAAGTTATTACTTCACCTTTAAATCATTGTCTGTGAAATACGGAAACAGGTGACCTATCTCACAAGACAACTTTGAAATGGTGTGGGGGGTGCGCTAAGTATTCAGTCTTATACATACTTGGTTATAACTCCCACCAAAGGTTTGCTTCTGAGTAAGCATATATAGGATTGTAGTTTAAATATTCCATAAAAATAAGATTGGCAAAGACAGTTGTTAGTTACCCTAAAAGGTAGGGGATGTTGGGGCCCACTCATAATGCCAGCATCTCCTAAGAATTATGAGGGAATTATAGCTCAAAGGAAGCCTACAAGAGGAGGGTAATGGCAGGACCTTATCACCTACATATACCAGTACTAACTGTTGAGAGGCCTCGAATTAAGAGTTAAACATGGTATCTTATTTGGATTTAACACACAAGAAATCATTCTCAAGAACCATAACGGCTATCAGAAAACAGGGCAGGAAAGGTTGAATAGAGATATTGTGATGAAATGGGTGATAGTTACCAGTCTCGAAGAAGAAAGTCAAATCGAAGTTGCTCAGATGGTGTCTGAGGGTAGCAAAAATGAACAAAATGATGTATTATGTGGCATGCTTTACAGAGACCTGGCTGGAAGACGATAGTGGTACAACTTGGGTCCAGGCGTTGCCAACCGGATACTCTGTCAGTGAGCAGGTAAGGGGAATTGGGCGGGGAGGCGGAGTAGCCTTGGTTTACAAATACAATCTTACGCTGACCAGGATACCTGTCTGGAAAACAGACCGCTTCGAGTGTATATACCTGAGCCTGAAGGCAAGGGATAGTCTAGGGATTCTGTTAGTGTACCGACCACCCTGCTGCCTATCAGACTCCCTCGCCAAGCTGACAGAGCTGGTGTCGGAGTTGGTGTTGGAGTCGCCCAGTTCTGGGCATCTTCAATATCCCGTTTGAGACCGGTTTGACAGGTGCAGCTCGGGAGTTCATGGAATCCATGATAAACATGGGCCTATCCCAATTAGTCTCTGGGCCAACACATTGTGCAGGTCATACCCTCGATGCTGTCTTCAGTACAGAATAGGCATAGCCGTGGGTGGAGATAATAAATGCTACCACATTGTCATGGACGGATCATTTTCTGGTCAGGGTTAGACTTATGGCTGCTATCTGCCCCTGCAGGGGTGGTGGACCTATTAGAATGGTCCGCCCTCGAAGGTTAATGGAACCTATTGGATTCCAGAAAGCCCTGGAGGGTCTTATGGTTGGTATTGCCGGTGATCCTGTTGAAGCCCTAGTTAATATCTGGAATTGTGATCTTACTAAGGCTATCGACACGATTACTCCCAAACGTCCTTTCCGGCCTGCTTCAAATCGTAATCCTTGGTATACAGTAGAACTCAGGAATATAGAAGCAGGTCGGACAACAACTAGAGCGTAACTGGCAGAAATCTGGACTCTTATCTGACAGGACACGCTATAGAGAATTCCTTCATTCCTATGGAGTGGCAATAGAGGCAGCGAAGAAGACTTTCCTCTCTGCACGTATTGCATCTGCGACTTCTCGTCCAGCAGAGCTGTTCAGGGTGGTAAGGGATCTGACTCAGCTACCCACTCCCCTGAACTCACTGTTAGAACCTAGTGTAGCTTGCTGTGATGCTTTGAATAATCATTTCGCAGATAAAATCTCTCAGATAAGAGCTGACTTGGATGCCAGTGTTGTAGCAGAGGTTACAAATGGAGTGTCCGGCGACTCCGTGAACTGGATTATACTGGATCAGTTTCAGTCAGTGAGTACTGAGGACGTAGACAAGCTCCTTGGAAATATAAGAAAGACAACTTGCCCTCTTGATCCCTGCCCTTGGTGGCTGGTTGTCCAGGGAGGAGTTGCAATTAAGACACATTTAAGATACATTATTAATGCATCCCTCAGGGAGGGCAATTTTGAAGCTTGTTTAAAAGAAGCGATTATACGGCCGCTTCTAAAAAAGCCCTCCCTAGATCCCCTGGATATGAATAATTATAGACCAGTCTCCCATCTCCCATTTTTAAGCAAGGTGATCGAGAGGGCTGTTGGTCTTCAGCTCCAAGCTGTCTTGGATGAAACAGATTATCTAGACCCATTTCAAACTGGCTTCAGGGCAGGATATGGAGTCGAGACTGCCATGGTCACCTTAGTGGATGATCTTCGCCTAGGTATCAACAAGGGAAGTGTGACCCTGCTGGTACTCTTGGACCTCTCGGCGGCTTTCGATACCATAGACCATGGTATCCTTCTGGAACGCCTGAGAGGGCTGGGGATCGGGGGCACTGCACTTAAGTGGTTCTGGTCCTATCTCTCAGGTAGATACCAGATGGTGATGCTTGGGACCGCTGCTCCTCGAAAAAGGAGCTTAAGGGATTATCCTGAAACATGGAGACACAGGAGTGGTAGGTCTAGGTGCAGCACGAGACTGACCGAGTGCTAAAGGAGGCCTGGTGCGGAGGTCTGGCGCCGATGAAAGCTTGGCATCCATCGTTACCATGACCTGAGGAGAGGGGTCAACGAGCAGCATCCTTGAGATTAGGTACCAGAAGATGAGCCACCACAGGAGAAAGCATCGCACCTGCCAGGGAATCTGAAGTAGGAGGCCCTGGTCGTCTTGAAGAGGGTCAGAGACCATGATGAATCAATGATGCGGTGGGCGGGCACAAAGGCAAGAGAGGTAGGTGACTGCCGTTGTTGCCACCAGGTAGCTGAGAAGTTGCTGGATTCTCCTCGCGGGGACTACCGGGGCATGGAGAAATGAGGTAACAGCCTGGTGCAGACTGCAAGCCCATTTCACTGAAAGGAAGGCCTTGGTAGCAACAGAGTCGAGAGTGGCGCCAATAAAGTCCGGAACACGGGTCAGCTCGAGGTGACACTTCATGGAGTCCACCTGGAGGCCAAGGTCGGAGAAAAGAGGCAGTGTAAGGTGAATGTCCTCTTAGAGTTTCTGCTTCCAGGATCGGTCGCAAGGTACTGTCCGACTTCGGTACCATGAAGTACCGGGGAAAAGAAGCCGATGGTACTGGCGAAGGACGGAACCCATCCTATGGCCACTTTCTGCAGCAGGGACTGTATCCCCTTTAGCAAAGATCGGTTGGCTGGGGTGCAGTGGCAGACGCCTCAAGGTGGTATACTTTGAAATTCGATGGCGTAACCAAGACGGACAATGGAAAAAACCACCCAAGGGTCCGTAGTGATGTGACGCCATTCACCAAGATGGCGGGTGAGACCCAAGCGGTCGGCAAACTGGTAGGCAGGCGGAAGAGTGGATGTGGTGGCAACCTGCGGCAGAGTCAAAACCGTGACTTCACTGTGGATGGAGAAATCATCGATGACGGTTGCTGCCTGGAGAAGGTCCTGCACGTCAAAGACGGAGGTGAGGACCAAACTGATTTTTGGCATGACGATCGGGACGGTTAAGAAGATGTTGACCAACGCCAAGAAGAGCAGGAAGCGAAACTGCGATGGGACTGCAGTGTTTGATGGATCCCCATCCTCTTGGCCGTAAGACGCACCTTGATGAGATGATCCATGCGTCATCTGTAGTCGCATGGAACAGGTCCTGTCCATCAAAGGGTAAATCTTTGATGCACTTCCTGCTGTCCTCTTGGAGCCCTGCAGACTGCAACCAAGTGAATCACCGAAGGATGACCACACCAACCATCACCCGCGCTGCTCCCTTGACCGCGTGCCGGGATGACAGGATTTGCTGGTTGGAGAAGGCCACCGATTCATTGTAGAACTAGATGGCGCTTGTCCTATGGTCATCTGGGAGATGGGCCAACAAGGGGTAGAACCTGTCCCAGATGTACCGCTGGTAGGCAGTGAGGCAAGCCTGAGTGTTTGAGGTCCTCGCGATCAAGGAAGACGCAGAATAGAAACGTCTTCCAAACAAATCTAACCTGCTACCTTCCCAATCAGGCAGAGTGGTATGAGCCCTCTTACCACCTTTCATCTAGGACGATTCGACCACTATTGAATTTGGCACCGGGTGGTTAAAGAGAAAATCAACATCCTTCTTTTGGGTCCTGTAAAGGGGCTCCAGACAATGAAGGATTGGCTGCAGAGAGGCTGGCTTGGGCCAAGGATGTTTCAATACCTCCTGCAGAACAGGCAGGAACTGTATCGGTGCTGCCAATGGTGGATGAGCGTCCACGCAATGGAAAACTGGGTCCTGCACAGTCAAGATATCGAGGCTGAGGGCGTTGGCCATTCGTAGGAGGATGTTCAAGAATTGTTTGACATCCTCGGGTGCTGAGCCTGGGGTTGGCACTCCAAAGGCCAACAACGGAGACGAGTGCAACTCAGGCGTGGAGTCACCGGAATCCAAGTCCGACTCATAGGACTGGGAGGAATGCAAAGGAGGCCCGTGGTCACAAGGCAGAGCTGGCAATGCTGCCGCCTGTAGAGGCAGAGCAGGTGCAGAGGACGGTACTGCAGACGGTACCAATGGTAGCATGACCGGTGCCGCCGCTGTCGAAGACGGTACCAGCAGAACAGCCAGAATTGGGTGCACAATTGACTGGGTCGAGATTGGAGCCATCAATGGCTGTTGGGGCACCGGATGGGCCTCAGTAGTCAGGCGAGAAACAGTTGCCGAAGCTCAAGGAGGTGGTGGTACCAGCCGGTGGCGCAGCAAGCGGTCCTTGGATTGACAGTCATAATAGGGAGACCGTGATCTCGGCCGGGGTGGAGACCTTTGATATGGAGACATCAGGCAGTACCGGGACACCAAGAATGGAGACTGGGACCGATGGCAGTACAGCGACCAGTGACGGATGTCAGCATGATTCTAGTCTCTATACGCAGGGGACCACAAGTAGTACGATCCCAGCTGCTCCTGCCATATGTGCTCTTGTCCATAGCGAGCATAGCGAGGCTGACAAGAACGGTGAGTCGAGCCTCGTCCGAGACCTGCCATGATCAGGGGCAGCCTCCCGCCACTGTGAGGATTGCTGCCTGCCTCCAAGGCTCGGAGAGCACGCTGGACTGTGTCGGACGCGGTCACAGGAAATTACCCTCTGCTGAGACAGAGCCTGTGGAGTATCCAAGGCAGGGCAGGAAGGTTCTGGATGGTCCAGTCCCTGTTTGGGGTGACTGTGAGGTAAGGCCGATGCGGCCAGCACTGGCGGATCCAATCGAGCTGGAGGCTCCTCCAAGGCACCTCTGGAAGGGGGATGTCGCTGGGCTCTGCGGAAATATTCAAGGCGTCTGCCTCCTTGGCCGTAGCCATCATAGGCTGGGTCAGCAGGGGTGATGGCAGACAAGATGACTGAGTAGCTGATGAAGATGATTGGTGTTTCTCCTTCTTCTTCTTCCTCTTCTTCTTCTTCTTCTCCTGCTTTACTGAAGGGTGTATAGAATGTGAAGAAGTCCATTTCTGTTGAGCTGCCATGAGGAGCTTAGAGGGTGGGACCACCTGCGAGCCCGCAGAGGCATCCCCCGATGACAAGGAGGCAATCGGCGTCCTGTAAAGCTTCGGAATCCGAGGCAAAGAGGAAACCGGAGGCAAAGACATCAAAGACAGTACCGAGCTGGTACCGTCGAAGTCGGTATCACAGCCATCAATACCAACGAGGGTGTGGTCACGGGTCGCGTAACAGCGGAGGAACATGAAGCCATGGAAGTAAAGAGGGCAGTGCTCTCGGCCACCCGCTCCTTAATTTTTAAGGCTTGCTCCCAACAGTCGGACTTCAACCTTGAAGACCTATTTTGCAGGGTTTGTGCTATAAATTCCCTACAAACAGAGCAGGCCCGCATGTTATGGGCCTCTACGAGGCAGAAGAGGCACTCAGAGTGCCCGTTGGAAAGGGCAACTTTTCGACCACAGATGCAGAGTTTAAACAATGAAGACATAAGAATAAAGAGAAGGGTTCTCACAAAAATTCAGAAGGGGAAAGAACAAGATGAAAATACGAAGAAGAAACTGCTCAAGCAGGAGAACCTTCCATTCGTTGCGAACACACCGGCAGATGAAAGAAAACTGAGGAGGGACCGTTAGCTTGGCGAGTTGAACATGCTCAGTATGAGCAGCGGGAGGGGTTCTCGCCAAGCTGCTCAGCTCTGGAACTTTCCAAACGCAGCAGCGCATGCGCGAAGATCCCAATGTGTGAGGCACAGAGACCAAGAAGAAGAACCTGTGTTGAAAGAATAAATTAATATACACATTAGCCTCCAGATTTCCTACCAAATCCCCTTTGAACTTATGACGTGACCATGTCTTAGATCAACTTGACCTGGCAACATGCTTTCTGGTCAGCATGCCTTCAGATGTGTTTTTTACCCATAAATATGTTTAATTATTAAAAAACACATCCTGCAAAATGAGGGTGTAGGGTATGGTAACACAGTTTTGTGTTATTGGTTGCCTTTAGTGTACCTTTAGTATGTACTTCAGATTATTTTGCAGTTAAATATAATTGACAAGAGAAAAATATTGGGAATTTACAAAAATGAATTTTAAAATTCAGGACAAAAGGGACTCAAATCCCAGACACAAATGTAAAGATTCATCGGTTATGTTCTTTCCCACTCTTCTTTATCATATGCTACACAAACACCAAAGAAAAGCTTAGAGTTTAAAAAAAATCCAAAATAAGGAAGCATGATATATCAGATCTGTGTTAGAGTTGTATGGCCTTAAAAAAACCTGCCTTAGCTCCAGTGTTTCAGCATTGTCTGCTACATTGCTGTAGCTCAGGGATGAAGAATCCTGGAGCTTGCAGATGTTTTAGACTGTTGGGAGTGGCAACCTTTGCATGCCTAATTAACTGGCTAGTTTGTTTGCATGTCTATTGTAAGCATAGAGAGATAGCCTAGAGAGAAAACTTCCTGTTTGTTGGTTAACACCTCTTCCTCCAGCTTGTACACATTCTTTGTTCTTTTAAAAGGTTCTCTTGCCGTTTACTCCTTCCTTTTGTCTTCACCTTTTGACCTGAAAGCATGCTCTGAGATCTTCTAACAGGGTTCATTGGCAGCAAGCATGTGAGTGCTTATTTTTCTTCCTACCTACTTCAAGAATTGAACCTGTGTAGACTATGCACAAGATTTTGTGAGTAAACTCTTTTATATTTTTAACCAAAATGTTTTTGTGTTTATTTTGAGCTAGATTAAGTGTGTTTGGGGTGGAGTTACAGAAGTGGGACTGGTGATCTGTTCAACTGCCGTTTTTGTGCAATTACTAAAATACTCTGCTGATTGAGAGTCTCATTGCCAAAGTCAGTCAATTTCCCCAACATAGACTACTTCACCTACAGTGCCTTGCCACTGGCCATGCTGACTGGGACTTCTGGGAGTTGAATTCCAAAACTCTGGAATGCCAAAGATTTCCCCAACCTTTAGTATAAAAAGTGAAGAAATCTCCAACTGGGTTACTTTGTTCTTAGCCACACCTAATATTTGATATAAAATCCATATGTAACTGTCCTCTGAGAGATCAGAAATGACATGCAGATGTGTACCATCCAACATTTCACAGACTGAAATTGGGACACATTGGCCAAGCAATGTCAGTGTTTGCCAAAATAGTAAAAATTATTAATGGGGAAGAACAGACAAACTAGGAGAAGCAGTTTGCTTTTGCCTGAGTCTGAAGGAAAAGGGAAGATTCTGCCCCTCCTCTTCCCCCTTCCCCCACTAAACTAACTGAGTTAATTCAGGTTGCAGCAGGTAAAGTAAGCAAAGGGTGAAGGGGGAAAGTGGGAAGAGGAGAGAAAAACTGGGAAATTTTAAAAGCAGCTGAAAAAGTGGGACAACAGATAATTAATCAGAAGTGTCTCTGCCAAATCAGGACAGTTGAAAGGCATGGGCAGGATGGAGGACTAGAAAATAGCCCTGCTCTGGCTATTTTCCAGATCTAAATTCGGAGACAGAGAGAAAGAGAGAGAGGAATACTATTAGCCACATAGAAGAAAAACTTCTAGTACCTGTCATGTAGCCCCATGGAACTAGATTTGAATATGGGAAGAAATAGGTCACAAGGAAAATGGCAGACAAGAAGGATGAAACACTTTTCTCCCCCTCCCTTGGTGAACTGTGGTTTCAGTCAAAATCAACATGTATACCATGGATTCTTATTTATTTTTTTTAAATCATCAGGTGATCCAGTCACAGATCTCCTGAATCTCGTGGCTTTGGCTCTTAACAAAGAGGATGTTACTCGCCATTTCTGGCACTGCTTTTGGAGATTTCAGTTTGCCCTGCTGTGAAACAGTCAAAGGCTTGTTTGCTATCTAGGCTGAGGCTACATGCCTGAAATGGATTTCATGCTACTAGCTTGAAATGGATTATATAAGAATTGTGTCTTGTTTTTATGTTTTTAACATCTGAGAGGGGATGCTGAAAATAAGCGTATGTGCTATTTTTTCTCGTTTGCTGCCTCATTTCATATTCTGGCTTTCCATTTCATTTGTCTAATATTTGGAGATTTGGAGACTGGGGTACTGTGGCCTAACCCAATGAAATTTTAATCTCTCAAGACTCTGTGCAGCCTGTATAATGCTAATTGATTGCATTTATGTTTCACCTTTTTAGTGTTTAGCATGGCATTAAGATGGTAGGTACTAGTGACCTTGGAACCTTTCCTTTATTAAGACAGAAAAGTGTGCAGAAAAGACCAGATACCCTTGTTTCTTTGATTTACCTAAACTTAAACATTTGGTAATATAAGTGCAGTAAGTAGATGATAAGCTGAAGTAAGATATTGGCATAAAAGCTGGCTGATCTACTGCTCCTGTACTTGTAGATTAAAAGTCATTTCACAGCTAGGTCAGTATGTGGGAAATGTGTTTGGTCATCTTGTTCAGACCATGAATTGATGACATATGAATTCACCACTGCTACTGACACCTGACATCTGGGTCACACTGACCCTTCAACGCTATAAAATATCTTGTAATGAGTCTCAGATCAAGCAAGGCATGCTGAGGCAGATGTCATGTGGGTGCCAACAGTGTGAACTGTATCTGCATCTTGCCATAAATGCCTGTTTACTTCTCATTGCAACAAGAGGCTAAAATCATATCTGCCAAGCTCAAGAAATTCCAAGAAAGTCACATGATCTTTATTTATTTTATTTTATTCTTCATAAAAACTAAATCCCTTGCAGTTCACAGTTCACGGCTGTAGTATCTCCACAGGGATAGGGATACCACAGCCTTCCTGGTGTTATTTAACTGTATCTCCCAAAGTTCTTTACTACTGGCTATGTTAGATAGGGCTGCTGGGAAGCTGCTAAATTCCTATCTCCTTACCTGTATAAAAGAACAAACAAAAAGTTGAAACAAGCCAAGAATAAAAACAAATCTGCAAAAAAAATTTAAGCCAGAGAAAATAGTATTTTTTTCAAATGCACTTAAAAGGATAACAACACTGATAACAAGCAATGCCTCTTTGGACGAGGTGGTCCATTGCATGATCCACCTTCCCCCTAGGAGGTGGCTTGTAGCTTGGTCATTGGCATCTGTCAGTCTGAATGGCTGGGAGGTATCATTCTGCTAATAGGGAATAAGATGCCTCCTCCCAGCCAGAAAACACAGGCAGCCAGTGGGTTATTATATTTGGAGAGGTCTTGAGGGGTCTCAGCCTCAAATGCATTGGAAAAGAACTGTTTGGAAGTCCATAATAGTATTCAGTACATTATTGAGATTCAGTGATAGATGGCTCCTATGATTACAGGGCTCCTGCTGCAAGAGGAGAAATTAAGCAAAAGTGTGGATTCTTATTTGCAGGATTTGTATTTTTTCCCCTCTTTTGCCAAACAGAAGAAAAGGCCTTTCAATAGCAGGCTGACCTCTTGCTAGGTTAGTCTTCCCTGAAGCTCAGCCAGCATCTGTTGCTTTCCAGGCTGGAAAGCTACAGATATCTCATTTTGGGTTTAAGCAAACAGGATGTATGCTTTTTCCTCCCAGATGGTTTGAGATGATGAAAATGTATTTTTAATTTTTTTTAAAAAAGCTACGATCAGTGCTAAAAATGCCCAACGATGAAGTGGTATCCTGCTGTGTGGAGATATTTTGTGAAAAACAAACCAGTATATTAATGTACATAAGACTAATTACAAGGAAGACTCAAGGCCATTTGATATTTACAGAGATAATGTGGGCTCTGTGGAACAGTTTACATACAGGGGTGTTAATTCACTGTCAAAGTCCTAGGACTTATTACTCAGCAACAGAGTATATTTCCATCATGAAATACAAAGCAGTATAATTACCATCAGTTTTAAAAGAACTGTTGTTTCCTTAATAGCATCATCTATCTTATGCAGCACTGCTTGGCACATCTATTGCTACTACCCCATTTCTCATTACTTTCTTAAAATAATCACAAAATAAACATCACCACATTTAATCTCGCATATAACTATTTCTTATCTAATCTAGGCAAAGCTGGTGCCATATGCACTGGACAAACATTTTTTAATCAAAAAAAGCAAAAATATGTACTAATTTTTGCATTAGGTCTGACAGGAAATTGGATCCCACTGAAAACTGATATCTAAGAGGAAATTTGAGAAGTTAGGCCATTAAACTGTTTTTTGCTCCATACAGTGCATTCTTTGGGGATATGTTGTCCTATTGAACACCAGCAATTGCCTAAATACCCTCTAGGTTCCAGGTCTCTTCTGATCTAGAAGATCTAGATAAGCAGTCAGTCCTGGTTAGTACTTTGAAGAGAGATCTCACAGGAATACCAGGTGCTGCGGGCTATGTTCAGGCAATGGCAAACTCACGTTTAAGGATTCTTTGCCTAATAAATCCCTATGAAACTCTGTAGGTTGACAAGCCATTTAAAAGCCGAGACTATATTACTACTAGAACAAAAGACTCCACAGGTCTAGTTACACAGAATCACTCTCTAATTGCTCTTGTTCATGCCATACAGTAATTGCCATTGGGAAAATATGGTTTCCCCTTGCACAACTAGGTCCCAGATGGCTCCATGTGCAAAGGTGAAATAAGTTAAATAAGAAAAGAGTCGACCAAGAAGGGGACAAAATAACGACACTGCTGTGCCTTCTTTACTTTCAGTGCTACCAACATGAGTCTTATGAGGCGCTAGATATCTCAGAAGCTCCTGCAGAAGATGTCCAACAGGGATGTGCAGTGTGTGGATGGATTGCAAGTCCCACAATCTCTCACTACTAGCCACACTAGCAAAAGCTGTTGGGATAACAATCAAAATGATAAGATAGTGAAGGCTAGGAAGTTCATGTTTGTTACAATTATTGCTTAGCAACCGCGGTAAATCTGCCTTATCAGATGTTTCTGTATGCTCAGTTTATTTTTATTTTTTTAAAGTACCCTGGTAATTTAGTGCAGTGGGCAGAAGCACAGTACAGGTATACTTCAGTAAAAAGAGTACATGTGTTCCTGGAAATTTCTCCTGTAACAGAAAATTTTGTACCAGAGGCAGAAACAGCATGGAAAGAACAGAGCTAAGCCATTTCCACTCTATACTGTTATAGTGCTATTATTCCACTTTCAACATCATGTGGAATTCTGGGAATTGTTGTTTTCTGAGGCCAAAGAGCTCTCTGGCTAAGAATTCTAAATGCCTCTCCCTAAACTACAAACTCCAGGATTCCATAGGTTGCTGAAAGTAGCACTACAACAGCATAGTGCGGAAATGACCTTAGTTTCCTACAGCATAAACAAAGGAGAAGTACAGCATATTTCAGTATACTTTTTGTTCAAAACTAACAATATATACATGTGAAATGAACCAAACCTTGCATAAGCAAACAAAAATATTATGAACTTTCTAGAGACCACAAGAGAGCTTCTTCGAAAAAAGCATCCAGAGATGACTTTATTCTCTTTCATCAACCTCCACTTTCCTTATGGTTTCCATTTTGGTGGCTAAACTTATAGGTCTGTGGGTTTTCTTCAATGTCTCATAGGTAGCTGATGAGGTAGACTTGCTTGTTCTCCCTTTTTGTCTTTGTTCTGCTGCTTGTACATATTCAGTAATAGGTTCTGGAGACAGCTGCTGCTTACATTTTTGGTTGCAGGCAGTTGCAGCTATGGTAGGATCAGCGAAAGTAGAATCTCACTCTTTCCCAGCTGAAGCTCAATTGCATTGTTTACTACTGCCAACCTGAAATGGGCGTCATTTCTCAGCCTTCTGTCTCCATTCTCCAAATGCTGATGCTGCCAAAAAAACCTCCTGGTGGCCATAAAAATACTTTGTTAAAAGGAGCTTCTTTGTTGGAGACTTTGGCCAGTTCCACACAACACTGTTATAGTGCTGTTATTCCACTTCCAATATCCTGTGGAATTCTGGAGTTTGTAGTTTCCTGAGGCCAAAGAGCTCTCTCGCTGAGAATTCTAAATGCCTCTCCCTCAACTGCAAATCCCAGGATTCCATAGGAGGTTGAAAATGGAATAATAGCACCATAACAGTGTAGTGCAGAAATGGCCTTTGTTAACTTTGTTAATTCAGACTGTGGCTTGAATCCTATTGATAATTCTGATGAGAGTAGATCCATTGAATCAAGTGGATTTATTTAAGTTTTGGTTCACAATGGGCTTACTCTAGTTGGAACTATGTACAAGATGCAGCCAATATAAATTTGTCCACTACACAGAAGGCTAGAGTTAGAGCTAGCACACAGAGCCAAAACTGGATATCTCAAACTGACTTATTTTGAAGAGTTACAATTTGTTTCTGACATTATTTTTTTGAAAAATGTTGCCCTCTGGGTTTAAAGTATACTGTGATAAAACAAGAGCATTAACTGTTGACTTTGGAAGAGGAAAATGAATTAACTGCTCTTTCCAAATTTAAAGTGGAAAAAGGGAGGTTAAATATCATGGATTTACATTTACAAAGAATAATAGTGTACTGTTTCACAGTAACTATGAAAAAGTCTAGAAAGAAATTAAAAGAGATTTAGAAAAACAGGAAAAGTTAAATTTCTTTCTTTTGGGGAGAATTACAATAATAAGAACAAACATTTTGAAATGCAGTATCGTTTCTACAATGGCAAGGGGGAAAAGTTCAGATTTCTTTGGCAAGCAAAGAAACTCAGAATAAAACTTAAAATATTATATGATACTAAAAAAAAAAGTGGTCTGGGAATGCCTAATAAAAACTATATTATGAGACCCACTGTTTTGTATATTTGAAAGAATGGATATTGCTTAGAGATGAGAGACTCTTGGAACTTAGAGGTCGTGATTTAAGATTTGGGTGGCATGGTTATTTTTGGTATGATAAAGTTAAGGCTCATGCTGAAGTTAAAAATAGTTGTATTAGACAGTTCTATGAATGTGGGATAAATATTGTGATAACTGAAGCCTCTGTCAGAGCTGCTGATGATGAGCAGCAGCTGTTGGTCCCTGTTGGCTCTGGCTGGAGATGAGTCCTGCAGCTCAAGAGCTCTCCCTGCTGCCATGGACCAAGTAGGCTCAGATGTTCCTCTGCCTGCTCCCTTAAGGCAACAGAGATCCGATTCTGAAGATGCCTTGGAGCCTGTGCCAATCAGCCCACAAACAAGGCAGAGACTCAAGAGAGCTGAGCAAAGGGAGGCTTCCTTGATTAAATTTAAGAAGCGGTGACTGGCCACACCTGTGCCTGAGCTATATAACTGCCTGCCTGGAAGCTTTCCTTTGCTGGTGGTAAATTTTCTATAAGTCCTTTTCTTGTTGTCTGTTCCTTGCTTCCTGCACCTGGCTCCTGATACCTTGGATTGATCTTGTGGCTCCAGACCCCTGGATTGTGGACTCTGACCATGGCTTTCGCTTGTTGCTCTGGCTTAGGTAAATGGACTGCCTATGAGCAATTGCTTGCTTTGACTCCTCCTGGTGGGACTTTGCTATCTTTCCCACTCCCTTCGCCGGACTGGCTTGCTGCCCAGGTCTCTGACCTTGACAAATATAAGCAGAGTCTTTTCCTAAGATAATATTAGCTGCCTCACCA
This sequence comes from Ctenosaura bakeri, assembly GCA_948474755.1. Lineage (NCBI taxonomy): Eukaryota > Metazoa > Chordata > Lepidosauria > Squamata > Iguanidae > Ctenosaura > Ctenosaura bakeri. The sequence goes on from CAOLHI010000860.1 coordinate 108,144, forward strand.
GAGGAAGCCTTTTTTTAGGAAAGAATGGGTTAAAAATCAGAGATGATTGTTTTATAATGAACAAGGTTGTTCTGTTTTGATCAAGATAATTGAGAGTTTAAATTAAGTGAGAGGTTTCTAAAGGAAGGCAAAGAGCTTAATTAGTTTGTTTATATGCAACTTAAGGATATATTCAATCAAGATAAGAGAATTCTAGCTATAGAGGCTAGAGAAAATGAGTTTTATTTAGAGTTGTGTAAAGATGATGACCGTGTAAGCAAAAAAGTATACAAATGTGTTTTGAAATTAGAGACAGAGGATGAACCTATCAAAGAGTATATGATAAGTTGGGCCCAAAATTTGGGGGGTAATTTTCAAGTGGAAGTGTGTGGGAAATGTGGTCTGAAGGCATAAAGTTTACTTTAGGCAGTAATTTAAAAGAAAACATGTATAACATGATATATATATATATATATATATGGCGGTGGTGTGCCTTCAAGTCATTTCTGACTTATGGCAACTCTAAGGTGAACCTATCACAGGGTTTTGTGGGCTGAGAATGTGAGACGTGCCCAAGGTCATCCAGTGGGTTTCCATGGCCAAGTGAGAACCTGTTCTCCAGCTCTCATTGTCTAATGCTGAAATCATGACAACAAACCATGACTGGAGCCATTTCCACACTAGACTATTATAGCGCTATGATTCCACTTTCAACATCCTATGGAATCCTGGGGTTTGCAGTTTCGGGAGGGACCAGGATATTATATATCCTATTATCTCATAGGATAAGAAAAACCCTGACTTATGGCAGTCCTATCGTAAAGTTTTCTCAACAAGTTTTATTCAGAGGAAATTTGCCATTGCCTTCCTCCTGGGCTGAGTGATGTGACTTCTCCAAGATCACCAAAGAGCTTTCATGGCTGAACAGGGATATGAACTCTTGTCTCCCAAGGCTTTAGACCATCATAGCATGATGGCTCCCACAAGATGTATATAAAATGCTGTACTAGTAAATGAATGACCACTAGTACAACTGATTTCTTCCACTCCCTTCCCCCTGCAGCCATCTGCAATATGCAAACAGTAACTCAGGAGAGTTTCCCAGCCCTCCAGAACAGGCTCTGGGCATGGGAGTATGTAGGTGGATGGAAAATCATCCCTCATTTTCCCATCTTCTTGATCTAAGTACTTCCACATACACAATTACACTGTTAGATATGGGCCGTGGGTTTCCTCGCTTTTCTCACGCTGAAATTTCAGTATAATGGAAACCAATCTGCAAGCAATCCCACCATAATTGTTTCTGTTTTTAGAAATTAAGGCTGCAATACTATATATATTGTACTTACATGAGACTAGGTCCCATTGAACCCAATGAGGCTTACACCTTAGTAGACATGAAGGGAAATGTTTACACTATAAATGTTTACACTATAAACAAATTAGCTTCAACAGTGTAATAACTGAGATATCCTTGAATGTCCCACTTTTCCCCAGATAACTGATAATATGATATAAATACATCTAGTACCACAAACACATCTTTCTGTCTTGCCACATACCACTGGCTGGGTAAGTTGAATGTCATGGATACTTCTCAAAGTATGAAAAATGGAAATATATGTTTAAATGTCTATGTCTAACATCTATTTTACTTCTTACTCTGTTCCAGGGAATGCAATCTTCAGATTTCTGTCTTCTGTACAGAATATGACATAGCTTCAGGTACAATGACTTTCTGGGCTTCTTTATTCATGATTCTTACACCCCTTTTCTGGATCGATGGATGACAGATTTCTAGAATAAAGCTTCAAAGTATCTGTTTACAGTATTTGGAAATTCTGTCCTTAAATTGCAGAAGCCAGAACTTGCCATCCCAGCTTTACCATGTTGTAGACGAATTCATTAAAATGTTAATGGCTTCTGTCAAAATTTATTGATCCTGATGTCAGCTGCTCTCCAAATAATAAAATATTTGGTTTGATTCTTTTTTTTAATCTTTGGACCATAGTAAATGATGAATGTTCAAAAAAAAGTAACTGTCCAAGGAATATCAAGATTTTGCACAATTTTGCACAAGCAGAAGATCAATTAATCCAATGGCAAAAGCAATCTTTTTTTAAGTAACACTCTTGTTGATATGTTTTATCTTTTGGCAGCAATTCTTTATCTACCTGAAATGAGAACAAATTAAATTATTGCCATTAAGTGTTAACTTGATTGTCATTAATTGTTCATCTTATGTAAAACAATGGGGAGGGGACTAAGTTAGAGCAGTGTTAGTCTCAGTTAGAGCAGACCCACTGAAATCAACATGAGAAAACATTGGAAAATTTACCCACACTAGACACAAGATTGACAGACTAACAGCTTCTTTCAGTGTGCAGTGGTACACGGCCTTTCTTAGCAGGTGGAGCAATGTATCTGGTTAATTCTGCTAACAAGTGAATTTTGGCATGCTAACCAGTTTAAGTTAAGCTTTTAACATAAACAGTTTAAAATATATTAGTATTCATTCTAATTGTACAGCATCCTGAGATCTCTTGATACAAATTTTTAAATAATTCGGTCATGTGTAAGTAGTGATAAGCAAGTCCTATTCATTTCAGTAGGTCTAGACCAATGGGACTATCATTGGATTTGAGACTGAGATCACATCTTTCTTCAAACATTGTGCCAGCGGAGCTAATAACAAGATGTAAAATCATTAAAATGAGTCTCTTGAAGCAGAATAAACAAACCATACTCATTGTATAATGCCATGTCAACAGAAGTTATTTTAGTAATAATGGATTGAGATCTATGAAGATCCAATCTACTGGTTAATTTTATGCAATCAGTAACTACTGGAACACTTCCTGGATTCTATGACTTCAAGGGTCATACCTAGCATTTTCACTCTTCATATTACCCTACTGAGAGTAGTAGAACAACAACAACAACAAATACCTTTTCCAAGGTGTAGGCAAAAAACCTACACAGAGAGACAAAAAGACAATGAATTTATTATAGTAAAGGTGTTGGTGTTCTTCTGTACTGGAAAAAAAATAGTCTGTTGATTATATACGACATTTCATTTAAAGTTTATTCTTTCAAGTGAGATGTAGAGATAACAACTTGGTACTGGAAAGGTAGATGTGGTGATTCAATAGGTCAGGCTAACGCAACATGGTGTCCTTTAATGTGTTGACTTCAAATCCAGTCATCTTCAAACTGCATAGATGTTGCCTGTTCATGGGGAGGATGGGAACTGTAGTTGAGCACATCAGGAGCTGCAAAATTGAGTGATGCAAGCTACAATCCATTATGTACAAATGATATTTTGTGCTAAACAGATAAAGCAATAATAATGAGCCTAGCCAAAGAACTATTGACATGAGGGGGATACTCACTGAAATTATCAAAATTGTTGAAAATTAAAAAGACTTTGTGTCTTCATTTCAAGCGCAGGAAGAAATATCAATCTGAAGATCAAAGCACACCAAGATCACTTCCTAAGAAGGCAATCCAGACAGTTTAGCCAGGTGTGCAGGGGTAATACATGGTAGAACTGAAGGTCAAACAAGACCATGTATTTTTCATAGTTTTTGAGAACATGTTCTCCCAAGTGATTAAAAATGTCAGTTTAGCATAGCATATTATTCTCCTCACCTCTATTTAGCATGCTTTGTTTTATTAATAGCCATTAGAAAGTCAGCATAGGCTTAATTTGTAATTCTGATTGCCAAGACATCTCTGAGAAAATTCTTTTGTGGGCATAAAAACAGGTTAATAATATGAAATATATATATCCCTAAGAATGTCTATCCTGGCACAGCTGCAAAATCATGAAAGGGATGCAAGCAGTAATGTCCATTAATCGGTAATGCATAGTGGGAACAGATGGGGCCAGGTTAAGAAACATCCAGATTTAATTTTTCTTTGGCCATTTCCGCACGGCATCACTAAAACACGATACCTGGAGGTTGTAGTTGTTTCAGGGGCTGTGATTCCACTCAACTTCATCACCATCCAGTAGCTTACATGTCCACAAGCATCACTAGAATGCCACATTTCAACTACAGAATTGATGTGGACCAATTACAGCTATGAGTAGTGAAACAAAATATTACATAAAACTTCTTAGGCCTATGGTTTTCTAAAAAGCTGCTATGGCTGAAGACCACATTCCACATTGTCTGTAGTTGAAGCTCATCTCTGACTGATAACCTTTTGGCATCAGCATGTATCCAAAGAGCTTCATCTGATCAGCCTCTATATGTTTTAAATGTCTTACTCCACTTCTAATCCTGCTTTGTCATTCTTGTTATATAGTAATAACGAACCATAAAAAATGAACATAGTAATGTGAAAATGCCTTTAGTCTGTCTTGTCAAAGAGCCCATTGAATTCTAACTCCATTTTCTGTATTATTAATCTTAATTCTTATTCACAGGGTTAACATAATGGATCTTTCAAGTTACTGCTTTGGTTGCCCATTAAAACAATATTTCTTTGTGTACAGTGTGTAAAAATAAACCACATAGTATATATATTTAGCTTATATTTTTCAGAAGGTCATGGTACACATTTGGAACTTTAAAAAAAAGTACTATGGAAACCAGACAGAGATGACAGAGTTCAGACACAGACAATTAGACCGTTTTTGCCAAATAACATGTGGCATAATCATGTTTATGATCTAATGCTCTGTATGTATTTCTCTTGACATTAAAGAGACCTTGTATCTTACAAGAAAGGTTACATCAGATGTGGAGACATTCACACTCCCAAGAAGACACCATGAAAATGCTATAGTCTATCCTAAATATTTTCTTTAGGCTTGAATGAGCTTTCTTGATGGTCTAATTGACATTTCTAATAATCCACAGTAGCATCAAGTAAAAGAGTATTATAACCCTGCTTGAAACTTCTTCTGTGATGATGAATGATTTCATAAATATGTTGCTTTCAACTGACCAGTTTCTTCATTTAATCTGAAGTTTTGGCTAATGGACATTTATAATTATTCCTGGTTGCTTAACTTGTTCCACTAGTACTGATGCTTTCAAATACCAGTAGTTTCATTCCCACACTATGGTAGAACCCAAACTGTTCTACTGTTCATGCTGCCATTTCATTAAAGGACAGCCCTACTAGATAAAAGGAGGCAGATACCTTAGGCACCATGAAAGTGTCATGAAAGGACAGTGAATGTTAAGCTATTTTATCTGCCATTTTTTCAGCCTGTTTTGGCAAGTGGTACTTTCTGTCCTGTCTGGAAAAATATCAGTAAGCTTTATGCCTCTACTTAGATGTGTGGTGGAAAACTGTCCTCCATTTGCAGCTCCACTCCAGGCAGCAAAATATCTTGGCCTAGCCCTCAGGGCCAAATTGAGGTTTTCATAGGCCCTAGGCACTCTTCTATTCAGCTCCCTACCTCATAGGCCCTTAATTTTTTGTTAATCCTGTTTTAGTAAGTCCTAAAATTTTCATAGGCCCTAGCACTGTGCCTAAAGTTCCTAACAGATAAAGTGGCTCTGCTGGCCCTGAGTTCAGTTGGGCATATATTAGTAGTGACATTTCCCTCTGCTTTGTCCTTGAGCCAAAACTGAAGTACAGTAGCCCCTCCACATTCACAAGGGTTAGGGACACAGAGCCCTCGCAAAAGTGGAAAAATTGCGAATAACTCCCAACCCTGTGATTCCCCTCTAGACCTCCCCCTCTCCCATTCCTTTGCCTCTGGCCCCAGCATTGGGAGGCGGGGGAGAAAAAAAGACACAGTAAGGGGCTTACCAGTACTTTCTCCTCAAAGTGAGAAGAGCACAGTTATTCCTTCTAGTTACTATAGGTGACCATCTTGAAAAGAATGGGGTAGGAGCAAAGAGAGCACCTGACCAATCAGCAGCCATTATATAGCAGAAGGTATAGCCACATGAGAGGATACACCTCCAGCAGTGTGAGGAGGGCTTTGCTCATCCAAAAAAGAAAAAGTGTCCATTTTAAACACAAGCCTGGCAAGCCTGGGGTGAGTAATGCAAAGGAATGAGAGAAGGAAAATAGGGCAGACGCAAGCATGTGCCTTTAGAACAATCAAATTTGCAATGGTCAAACCCACAAATGTAGAGAGTGGACCGTATACCGTTATATCCTATTTAAGATTATACAGCCATACGATTCCTATAAAGGGTATTTATATGCAGGAAGGCAGCAGCAGTAATTATACTTCATTCCTAAACACACAACTGTCCCAGTAAGTTTCCAGAGGGGTTGAGATTGTTAGGGCCCCTTCGTATTACACACTACTCAAGGAATCCTGGTATTTGCAGTTTGTTCAGGCACTGGTGGTCTCTGCCAAACAGCTTTAAATATTGATGTCTAAATTACAAACCCCAGGATTCTATAGGATGGAACCCATGGCAGTTAAAATGGAATCATAGTGCTATAACTGTCTAGTGTGAAAAGGCCCTTAATGTTTGGCAACAAAACAAATAAAAAGTCCTCTGGCATTTCAAAGGCTTGTGGAATAATATATTTTATAATATTATGTCCTGTTTAGAAGTGTATGTGCTGTTCAGAAGTATATGTATAATTGGGAGTGGAATTGAGATGGAGAAGGATGGCATGCTACTCAGAGAAAAGAAGCATTAAGTAATTCAATCTCCCAACAATTATTCTGTACTGAATTACTCTGCTCAAGTAATAAAATGGTAGAAGAACTGCAATCAACACTGAAATGGAGGGGAAAAACTATGTTGAAAGGTTAAACAATTCAAGGGTAATTGTCTACTTTCTCCATCTGTGACAGGTGATTCAACTCAACAACTTCCTAAGAGTACCAGTCTTTCTTTTTCTTACCATCAAGCACCTTCACTGTTTATTCCATGAACAAACTACACTTGGCACAGCACTGGAAAATCTCCAATTGTGATTCAAACACTTGTGAGAGGAAAAACTGCTAATTGTTTGAAGTTTAATCAGAGCCTTTTTGGAACACCAGAATTTGGCACCAGAGTATATGAAATAACATTGTGAAAGATGTTTCTGGGTTATGGACAAGTTGTATTTTTCTCAGAGTAACTACAACCTAACCAGCTCCAGCCTCATCAAACATCTAAGACTGCAAGAAAAGCTAGCAGGTCAGATGAAGCCAGTTATCAGCAGGACTTGGCTTGACACCTGTCATTTTAGAATTTACACCCTGGCTTTGCATTTGCAATGATGAATGTAACAGAGGCCACAATACTGCCCATGGACAGACAAGGACTCTCAGTCTGAGCTGGAAAAAGAAACTGCAAATGAAATTAGAGAATCCTGCCCCTGTCTTGGACTTATCCTGAGTAATATGACATGACTAACCCTATAGGTCAGAAGTTGTGTTGATTTCCACTGAACAGCAGCAGGGAATGTGTGGTCTTCTATATATTGTTGCACTGTAGTTCTTTCGATCTCTCATCATTGGCTCTGCTAGCTCGGACTAGTGGGAGCCACAGCTTAACAACATCTGGCAGGCCCCATATTGACTACCTCTGACACAAGAATTCTTTCTGCCTCTTGTGTCTAGGATGGCTGCATCCTTTAGGGACTGATGACTATTTCCATGTGGAATGGAGCCAAGCACATCATACCTATGAAAGCTATGCAAATGAATGTTCTAGCTTTTTAACCCTGGGTTTACATCCCTTAATCTTTTATAGTGTCCAAGGGACAGACAAAGAAAACAGATTGGTTTAGCTTACCAGCTATCCCATAAAGACTAACAAGTGATTTCTTTTTTTAATCTATGACAGCTTACATTCTTTCATAATGCTACAGTAATTGAATACACATGAAACTTGGGTGCACTGTGTGACCTTGGAGTGTGCCACACACATGGGAGCAGAAAAGTTCAATTAATGTGTCACTGCTACTAATAATGGCTATTAGTGAGAAGCACCAGCCAGTTGGCTCAGAAAAGGAAGCATTAATCCTAGTATTTAGACAGATAATAGCATGCAGTAAACACCAAGAACCATTGTTTACATGGGAGACTGTTCTGTATCAACTGATAACATTTGCTCCCTTAGGAAGCCACTTTATTGCTGTTGAGCTAAATTCAATGTTAGTCCCAAAAGTGTATATTTGATATGCACCTTCAAGTAAAGTCTGACTTAAAACAATCCTGTTCTAGGGTTTTCTTGTCAAGATTGCTTTCCTCCAAAGTTGAGTGAGTGTGACTTCTCAAGAATACCCAGTGGGTTTCCATTACTAGCAAGAATTTGAATGCTGGTTTCCCAAAGTTCTAGTCCAATACTCACAAAGTAGATTGAAATTAACAAAATGTACATTAGTCCCATTGGATTCAATGAGTTGAGTCTAGTCTAGTTGGGAGTGATATTGGACTTAGCCACCTGTTATTAAATGACTCCATACATTATTTTGTTTATTCACTTTCTTTTGAATTACAGAAATTTAGATCTTAGAACTACACCTAAGAAGCTAAAAGGAAATATATGAGCTCTTGTTTCTTCTGGGTCGTCAAACTCATGATAGAATGCATACTAGAGTAATCCCCTCCACATTTGCAGGTTTGACTTTCACGTATTTGATTATTTGCGAGTTTCTTCAAGCCCTGCCCCTCCCTCTGCCAGGCACTTCTTCTGTAGGGTAACCTTCCCTCTTAGCTGCTCAGCCCTTTAGATACCCACCTGTGGTCCTCCTCCTCTTCCACCCATTGCTGCCTGGCATGCTAAGAACAGCTCACTGCCTGATTTCTCAGTACCACAAACCCTCTCCCAATGCTCCCCAAGGAAACCCCAAGGAAAGAGATGGATGAGAGAGTGAGTACCCAGCCCTTTTCCCTCTCCTTTCCCTGACTGGTTTGGACCCTGCAAACCCATTCTCCCCATGATGCTGTTACAGACCTATGCGGCCCCCGGGGTTGATGTGGTTTAATTGGTGAACTATAATTTAATTAGCAAAATACATTAATTGGTGTTGATACAAAATGGAACCTGATGTGACTGGAAGGTCAAACTGGGCAGGGGAAAAATATTGACTGAACATGTGTGATTTCAAAGTAGATCAGAAGATCCACTCTAGGCATAGCCAAGGTCATTGTCAGGCAAGTTACCAAGCAACTCCAGAGATAATGGGCTTAAGCTGAAGCTGTAACATCTCTGATTCTACATAATACCAAAGGGAAGTTCCCACCAAAACACTGATGTTTCAGCCCTTCTTCCTTGCACTTGAATGTTTTTGTGTATTGTTCCTTCACCTGTCCACAATTACATAGCTATTATGACAGCCATTAGCTCTTTGTCACCTAACATTAAGACCATTAACTCTGCCCAGACCCCATTGTCCATGTGGCAACCTCCATTGTTTGCTTGGCCAGGGAGCCATTCACACCCATGGCCTCAAGGCAGACTTTGGGTATAAAAACAATGTGTTTTGAGTAGCTCAAGGAAGTTTCTTGCTTGCTGAATGCCACACTGTTGCTTTCATTCCCAACCAAGTACTGTCCTTAGGAGCAAGTTTGAGCCACATTGATGTTTTCTTCACTGCTCTCTGGATCAGTAATTATCACCCATTCCCTAAAAACTCCTCTATTGGCAATTTTCCTCCCTTTATCCTTCAGTTATCTCTTGTGTGAATGTTTGTGAATGTTTGGATCTTTTGTGTGTTTGAACAAATCGTTGAATAAAAAATGTTTTTTGTTTATTTTGGAATCGCTGACTGGTTCTTTCCTGCTAGGACCCATAAACATTGATGGAAGATCTTGTTAGGTTACCCCCCCCAGGCCTCCTAATTCTAGATAATTAATTCCCATTGTCACTTGGAGGTATTGTCATTGCAGGTGGACCCCTGAGTCACCCAGATTTTGGGGTAGCAATGCCTCAGCCTCCTTTCCACAGACATACACATATTTTTGATATTTGCAATTTTTCCACTTTAGAGAGGGTCCTGAACCCCTAACCCTAGTGAATGTGGAGGGCTTTTCCTTGTGATTTTCCTTGTGATTTATTCATTTGTACAATTTTAACTAAAGACATTATAAATAATTCTAAAAAGACTGTTTTAAGGACTCAGTTTCTTTCACTCATCAGCAAATAAAACATTCCAGTTAAATGCTTGGGAGTACCCGGCACTATTCATCCATTCTAGTGTATATTTGAAACAACAACCCATATATTGAGTCATATCAGCTCCCATGATCTCCAGTGTACGTTTTGGAGCCATGAAATCACAGAGGTTGCTGTGACCAAGATGTATTTTTTACAAGTTCATGCACTATATTGCCAAAATAAATGGATTGTTTCAAAACATGTAAAGTTGCAAACTCTGTATACTCCGGATATGGGAAATCAGATATAATGACCCAAATCCAATTGCTTGTCCTAACAACATTGAAGCAATTGATACAAGTCAACATTTATGTAAATTCCATTGTTTCAATGGCCCTACTCTAGCTGTGACTAGCAATTGATTTTAAGCCAATGTTACTGTACTGTATAACCCAGCACAGAACTGTAGCACATTTCCATCCCATAAAGTTCATCAGGTTCACCATGGCTAAGGAGAATGTTCTTAGCACTGATCTAAACACTGAATCCTAGTAATACTAAATGTATTACTTTTTATAACAGCTGGCAATTATTCATTTATTTTTGGATTTAAAATAACAGTGTCTCTACAATTCATGCTTTTTAACAATTTTGTGCTTTTTTTAATTTTTAACCAACTGTAAGATAAATTAAGATGCTGTGGACACAGGCATTTGAAAACATTTGATCAGGTTATTATGGCAACCTCTGAGAGGGTGTTCTAAAAGTCAAAATGTATTTAATTCTTTATTAACGCCCTCAAAAACATGGCAAATCAAGCTGTGATCATGTATAAACAACAGTTTAAATTCATCATTTCTAAATCATGAATTAAAAAGTTGTCAAGGTTACCTTTTCTTAAATGACTTCCAGAGTTCCTATGACAACTATTGCATAATGTCTCATGGTGATCATAAATTGAGAGGAAAAAAAGTTTGTATTAAAACTTCTGTATTCCTTAAAGAACTATTATTCATTCCCACTAGATTAGTCACAGTGTGCATTCAAGCTGAGGGTTTTTTAAAAAATACTTTGCATAAATCATTGAACATCACTTACAAAAATACTTGTATTGACTTTCATAGTGTTCAAAGGTTTTCAGATAAATGGAACAAAAATACTCTAGTGTGTGCTTTTTCAAAGTAGGTTTTTCGTATTTCGTTAGCATGGAAATTTCCTCCCTGTGATTGATATATTGCCTCTCCTTCTCCCAAGGAAGGCTTTCACCTTTTAAACTATCTACTCCTGTTAGGAAAAAAAATGTTTTGCAGACTGAATGAGCCAGGTCTAATGTTTGTTCATGATAATTAATATTAATGTCCCATTTTGTAATACTTGCAGAATATTTATCATGCACCAGGCCTAGCTGAAACAATCAAGATGGCCCAAGAAATACACTAGGATCTCAATTTCAGTGCTGAAACAGAAAACCAGAACCAATTGATGAATTTTGGCTTGAGAATGTAACTCTGAATATGTGTCTTATTTTCATATACATTTGGTTGCTTACTCACTCTCACTTTGATGAATTACTTCAAAAGTATGATTTAACAAAGCAGATAACTCTTCCAGCAGGGCTACATGAATATTATACTGCATGCAGAAATGAAAATGAACTTTCTAGTTCATTAGGTGTTATCTCTTTTAAACAGCAAATATTTTCTCTCCACTTCCTTAAATAACCTTCCAGAAATATGCTGCACATCACCAGTGAGGATCTATATACTATTTTTTTTTTCTGGAAAAGATACAGCAACCTACCAGGTGAATTTTTCACATACCAGCTCAGTTAAAGCTCTCTTCTGCTTCAGCTCTTCCAGCAAAGGATGGATTTTACAAATGGTGCTGGTTATTCCAAACTGTATTGCGTTGTATTGTATTGTGTTTTGTTCTTCATTAAAAGATATCACTTTTGATATACCCATCAAAACACCCAACAAAATCCAATAAATCACAAACTGTTCCAGAATGCAATACTAAAGCAAATTAAAAGGCAATAGAATACAATAATATATACTAGCCAATTAAAACTTCCAGGTAAACCCCTCCCACCAAATAATCCTTTTCCTTTGATGCTGAAAAGATGCTAAAGTCAGCACCTGTTGCAATTCTATCTCCATGCACAAGCAGGACAGGATAACAAGGGAAATGACACATACATCACTGCCCAAATGTTATTATTGGTCCAAATCAGAATAGAACCATTATATAGATTGGATTTACTAGTTTATTGACTCACTGCTCAACAATTGTTTTAGGTGGTCTCCTCTAGTTTAGATGATCAAACAGGATTTCAATAAGTACATGGAAGGTATTTTGAGGACAGCCTTGCTAGCAAACATTAGAGCACAGGCAGGTATAGAGAAAAATTCTACAAGCTTCATTTTACTTATAGAGCAATGAATTCATGAAGGTTCACAATGGTGCATATATGCATTGCTGTGTTGCTAAAGCCATATTCAGGTGTTCACAATGGACACATGAGGAAGGATATGGCTCACTAGCCTCATCTCGCTTATCACTCTCCATGTGGGAAGAGTGACAGTCTGAATAAGAGAACCTCCTTTACGCATTAAGACTATTCATGTCATCCAGAATCCTGATTTTTCAAGGTTCCAGCTCATGCAGAGAGCCTCTATACACAGTAGTGTTACCCTGGAAACTGGAGGTCCCTCGAGGGGCGCCCGACTTTGCCAATTAGAAATGCCAAATTTGGGGAAATTAGACTTAGAGCACTGTTTTGCTAGCGAGAGGCAGGACAACGAAGCGAGATCTTCCACCCTATGTCTACAGCGTCAGGTTAGAGAGTGACTAAACAAGGTGTTTCCAAACAATAACAATTCTTTATTAAGAACAAACACAGAAGACAGACACAGACTAACTAACTTAGAAAAGAAAGAGAGTTGTAGGGGAGGCAATATGACCTGTTCCGTAGTCCTGGGGAGAGGTTGGAGATTCGAGGGAAGAAAGCTCAGCGTGGGGTGAGGCAAGGCGGGATGGCAGTTGAAGGTGATCCGAGGATCGGTTAAAAATAAAGGGTTTTTATAGGGCAGATCGTGCCTTTCGGCTATGGCAGTCCCAAAGGGGAACAAAAGAGGTTTCGGTGCTGGACAAAAGGATTTGGTGAGGTCAGGTAGCGTGTGATGGGATTTGCGTGTAGAAACAATACCTTTGGCCGAGACGTTAATGGCCCACCTTACAAGAGTAGTTTACCTGAGAGCCATATGGCTATCGAGGAGTCCGTGGCGGGAAGTTCCCTAAAGCTTCAGGCGAGTTTTGGGTGCTGGCTACAAAGAGAAATGGAATGCAAACCATTAACGGCCGCTTCTCTGTCCGTACTTATCCGGAGAACTTTGTGAACACGTGAAGTGAGGTAATCACTAACCAGTCCAGCTAAGTCCAAATTAAATGATATCGAAAGGATATCTGGGGGTCCTCACTGAGGGTGCCATGGCCGAAATAACAGTAGAAGCTCCTATCTTCAGATTGTCATTCTCCACATGATAAGAACAATTATGAGAGTGGCAAGGCTAGCTCTCATCCGCTTGTCATGTGTTCATTACGAATTCACAAACAGAACTTGCAACTGCACAATTATTAAATCCATACATTACAATCCTGAAAGGCTTTTTTGTGACTGTGACACCGTTGAATAACTTATTGTGTAAAATTTCCAGTGTACAGTTAAATGGGCCTGTGTATTTTAGTAGGATTCCCATATATATAAAGACATAATTGAACAAAACACATGGGAAAGAGATTCCATACTACTGTGAATAGTAAAACATATTATTAAGATAACAACAAGCAAATGTTATATCATGTCACATCCTCAAATAGCAGCAGGTATCAATAGTCACAATACCCAATGAAAGTGCGAGGCAGTGCCACTGTTTTACAGTCAACACCATAGACTGTGAAGTGTGTAACAGAGCATCCTTCCCCTCTCCTTCCCTATGTAGTGCCCCACATCTTACCCCAAAGGCACTGGTTGGATTTTGCTCATTGACTTCAGCAGAAATTAGACATCTAATATATGTACAGAGGCCTAAAATCTTGTTGAGAGTTCTAACTAGAGTAGATCCATTGAATCAGTTGTTAAATAATAAATCAACATTTGTGTAGATCCCATTGATTCAGGGAATCTGCCCTAGTTAGAACTAAACTTAACAGGCCTTGGGATCCCAGCCTGGAACTTACTTCTATTAGCTCAAATTTGTGTATAGATTTGTCGTCACCAATTTGTCAATGTGCCCTGGATTATGGTCTACACTAAACTATGAAGATGCAAATGAATACCAGTTTTTACCATCTTTCCTTCTTAAACTAAACAAAATATGCTGAGTTATATAACCACCCCAGGACCTATATGAGGAGGAATGGCCATGGAAGTATTCATGCCAGCTGTGAATTCTAGGGACAGGATCTTGTTAATGATATATATGCACATAAGTTTGGCTTGTGCATCCATATGTCTTTCTTCAGGTGAGATGCAGGGAGCTATTCTCCGGCCCTTTGCACTCTGTCCCAAACCTTTCCTCCTGTGTGTAGCTGTCAACCTGGAGTGGGGTGGTGGCAGCTGTTGCTGCTGCTCATTACTGCTGGAGAGGAGATGAGGGAGCTACAACTCAGACAATGAAGATTCGGCTGCTATCAGCTTGGAGGAGGTCAGAAGTGAGGGTGCACGTACAGATGGAGCACACTCTCCTTTCCTTCTCCTCAAAGCCCTAACCAGCTGCATCTTCTTCAACTGAACCTCCTTCCTACTGGTACAAAGTAGCAGTCCCTCCTGGGACTTAACAACTGCCTGGGTGGAGGTGCACATAAAACTGTATGGACAGAGCACTATGATTCACCTGTTTAATATAAATCTCAGGCAGATATCCTACTTTAATTTTTGGACATTGATTTGTAACTATGTACAGAATATATTAAAAGCAAAAATAATATTTAGACCAGAATTACTTCTTCTAAATATGGTAGACAAGGATGATGTTATGGAAAGACAGCAAAGAAAATTATTAAGATATATGGTACCAGTAGCTAGAATAATCTATGCAAAATGTTGGTAAAGTAAGAAAATTCCAAAATTATATGAATGGCTGAATGCTTTTGAAATTAGTAGAAATGAATAAACTTACAGCTTTATTAAAAGAAAACTCAATTGAATCTTATTTAAAAACTTGGAAACTCTTCACAGACCATGTAAGGAACACTAGGAAAGACTTAATAACTATTAGATTTGATATGTAAAAATCAGATAGACTTAGGTTGGTAAGGAGGATACATGGGAACATATGATTTAAAAAGGAGGTGATAATTGATAATTAGAACCAGCAATCAAAGTAAATCAGGAAGTCACTTTTTCATTAAATGTTTGTTGCATGTTAAATGTGGAACATCTAGGTTTGTATGTTTCTTCTTTTTAACTCTTTTAACTTTTTTTCTAATTTTGCCCTTTTTCCTCTTTTTTCTGTTTTTTCCTTCTTTTTTCTCTTCTTTTTATCTATATATATATATGTATGTACGTATTTTGAATATTTTGTATTTTCTACTTTGTACCATAAGTGGTTTATATTCTGTATCACAAGTGTATGTTAATTTGAAATTCATAAAGATTATTTTAATATATGACTTTTTCCAAAACTCTGTTCATGAGATAGAAGCATTTTTCCAACCCAGCAAGTATGCATACTTCAGATGCAATTTGGACAAGAAGAGGCTATGAGGTACCAAGAAGAATGCTTATACATAAGCACACCATAGTGTTCCAGACCACAGATGATATTGCTCCATACCCTGCTTCTCTGAGAAGTAGCAATTGGTAGTATATTGTACCAGTTTATGAAATAATAATTTCTAATTTAAAAGCTATATTTTAAATTATTGTGATAGATTTATAGATATTGCTTGCTATTTAATCACAGAGTTTTTGTTGCTTTTAATAATAAAAAATAATTTTTAAAAAAAGAAGTACTAGCAAGTTCCAAGGCAGAATGAGGCACCAGTCTCAGGTAGTAACTCTTATAGATGATGAAAAGGCAACAAGTTGTTGATTCTTTATTTTGTTACTATTGTATTTTTACTCCCAAAGGTCCTTGTGGGATTTTCTGCCTCTTGGATCAAAATAACTCAGCTGGCGTGGGGTAGTAAGCAATTTAATTCAATTGCTTTGTCATCTACTGCTTCATCTCAGGTGGCAAAATGCCTTGGGGCCAGGTATGGATGCATTTATTTCTCCTTTGGAGGGCAATCACTGCTGACTTTTTGATGTGATCTATTGTTTGGTTTATTTTGAATTCAGCATTTGGTTTATAAATGCATGGGCCAAGCATAGTAACAGCCCCCTCGGAGTCCATTACTGCCATAGAGACAGCCAGAACACTATAATATGGTCCCAAGAACACATTTTTCTCTGTGTTTTTCCCCACCTGTGTCAGACTCAAAACTGGAAACTTTTTACTATTTTCACATGGACACCTTGCACTCTTTTGCTAGGCAAAGGTGAGAAATCTGGAATAGTCATCTTCTCCCACCATCACATTTCCACTTCAATTGCCATGGTCCATCCCATGGAACCCTAAGATTTGTAGTTTGATAAGGGACTTAGAATACTCTAGTCCAGTTCCCTGAACTACAGTGTAAAAACTCTCTAGCAGAGAATTCTAAGCACTTCACTAAAATACGGGATAAGCCACTGAAGTTGTTACTGCAGTTTCTAGCCTGGACTTGAGGGATATTAGATATCACTTTGATATCAATAATTCGGCCTTCTTTATCTATTCCTCTCCACGTGCTGCGAGGTCCCCCGGACAAGCTCGCAGACAGGCACGGCCGCTAATCGCTGTAATATTCCAAACAATACAGGCAGGCCAGAAATAGCCGTCCCTCCGCTTCAGGAGACCTCAAAGGCAAGTACTCTATTATGTATGCACGCTACTTACAAAGAACTCCCTGCCCCGAGCAGGCAGCTTGATTAGAAGAATCCTTATCTGTCAAGCACTCTGCGTTTGCATACTGTCTACTCTATTGACAATTCAGACTTAACTCAATCATGCTAAATTCTGACCTTTTGGAGGCTTTGTCTCCAGCCCAAACCTCATTGTTTTCCCCAAGTACAGACTAGCCTACGGCCACATTTTCCTCTATAAAAACCCCTGACTTTGAGAGCTTCTTTGGATCGCTCCTGACTTCCATCCCGCCTTACTGTCGCTTTGCTTGGCGAGCCTTCCCCTCAGTCCCACGTACTGAGAACTTCACATCTACGAACTTCTGCTGTAGACTACCCAGGGTTCAGGACGGGTGTAGTATTACCCAAACCAACAACTCCTCTAAAAATCCTTCTATCCCACTCCAACCTTTATTTCTATAGTTATCTGTATGAGTGTGCTGCATACACTGCTTGATTGTATTTTAATAAAGATCACAATTATTATTTCACTTCTGTTTGCTCTTTGACTCAGCCTGACCTCGTAGACATTGGGTGAAAGATCTCGCTCCGTTGCCCTGCTTCTTGTATTGCTAGCTTGTGCTCTTTGAGTAATTTCCCCAACTTGTATACTTTGGAGTGCACTTAGGTGTCCCTCACGGGACCCCCAGAATCAGGGTAACAAAGTGAAATATAAGCAAGCTATAGTTACCTAGTATGGGCTGTCAAAATTCTTGATCAACATTAGCCAAATATGGCTTCACGGCAACTTTTGCCAATATCCTACTCACAGAAGTCTGACAGGAAACCAATAGCATATTTCCAGTTGTAATTTATTGGAACCCTATTTATAATGCGAAATGAAAAAAAGCAACAACAGTAAGTGCTCTTATAGTCACTAGATTTCTAGAAGTTTAACCTAGGACACAGACAAAAGCAGTCCTGTGGAGCTTTGCATTTAACTTTTCTTCACCCATATTGAAATGAGAATTAGTTACATCTATGGCCCTTTCCACAGGATGCTGTTGTCCCAGCACAGGGATGGGAGAGGAGCAGGATCACAATGATGAATGACATCACAGTCCTGTCCTTCTCCCATTGCCAGGTAGCATAATCACAGATTAAATCCCGCCAATGACATGTGATCACACCACCATTCCACACTTACATGGCCTGCAGAAGCCCTGGAAGTGCATTGGAGGCACTTCCTACCCCAGTAAAGCCTGGGAAAGTGCCCGGCTGCACTGTGGAAGGAAGAGGCATGTTCATTGTGCTTCCTTCAGCAGGGAACCAGCTGGTGTGGAGGGGAACGCTCCCATCGTGATCCCTTCCCAGCAAAACTGCTGCTGGGATCGCCACCGAAGCACAACAGGACAAGGTAGGATGCAGAAGGGCCTGTATCACAGCTGCCATGGCCTCAATACCCTCAAGGTATCATATCCTATCTGATCTTGGAAGCTAAGCAGGGTCATTTTTGGTTAGCACTTGATGAGATGCCATCAAATACCAGGTGCTGCAAGCTGTATTTCAGAAGAGACCAGCAAAACCACGTCTGAATAATTCTTGCCTGAGAAAACCCTGTGAAATTCATGGGGTTGCCATAAGCTGACAGATAACTTGAAGGTGCATATGCAAATATAACAGCTTTGCCCAATGAGCTGTTCCCACTTCTACCTTCACAAGGGCCCTATGAGGTAGTCAAACTGAAACAGAAAGTAACTGGCTTGAAATTACCTAATGAATGTCATGACTGAGTGGGGAGTTGAACCAGGATTTCCCAATTTCCTGTCTACCATTCTGACCATAACTCTTCACCAGATCTCATGTTAACATTTCAGATTATTTTACAACTCAAATTATGTTCTTCCCAAAATGGGTGTCTCCATAGCACTGAAGTAAGATCCTAAAGATCCAAAATTCTTTGGAACAGAATTTGCCCCAAATGTACCACTCTCAAATGATGCTCTTAATTTGCATTCCGTAGCCCCTTCTTTCCTTTCCCTTTTCCTCCTAACTGGAAGGTGTCTGGATCCTTTGTGTATTTCATTGGGCCTAAACTCACCAAAACCAATAGACTCAGGAGCATATAGCTTCGTACAAGATTGAGCTAGTCTTAGGTGAAATAAACACTGCACAGTTTTATGGAGTTCACTGCATCCCTAGAGTCATTGAGGGGAGAGATCTATTAAAAAGAGATAAGTAGGAGCACTCAGTTAATACTACACATTTATCCTACTCCCCTCCAGAGGTAGGTTGCTCTTGAGACAGGCCAAACAATTTGCTTACCTGAAAATGACTAGCAATTTCCTGAGCATTACTGAGGTCACACTTGATGGTTCATCCCTTGGATATAGGAAGTGGGAGGAAAACTGGCCAGATTTGAACTGTAATCTCCCTATGAAGTATGGATTTCAAATCAGTTACATGTGTGAAGGACTTCCCCAGAGACTCAAAGGTTCAACCACTCTGTTCTACTTTTTCCCATTTCAGTCATTTAGGCAGCAATATGCAGCCTAATGTCTAGTCAGGGCTGGATTAAGACATACTGAGACTTGGAGGTATGTCATGTTTAAGAGGACACACAGCATTACTCTCTTTTAACTGTTGTCATTCTAACAATTATGTCAAACTTAAAGTTTAGCCATTTTTATTCAGGTTCTACATGATCTCACTTAGCTCGTGCATAAATCTCACAGGCCTGGCCATTCCAAATAGGCTATTTCGTTTCATAAATGCATTGATGTAGCTCAAGTGCTATTGATTGCTTGACGGTGATGGGATATTCTTCCAAAAGAAGATTTCTACTTACATCACTTAAAGATTTGCTTTCTGGTTTAAAAGGTTTAACATGGCTGCAAAGGAGATGCAATTGTTGGATTAGAAGTAGATTCCTCCGGTGTTAGCTCCTTTTCTGGGAAAGATGAAGATTGATTTAATTAAGACTCAGCCTCCTAAAGGTGGCAGAGTTCACACATAAAAGCATTGAATCTCTTGGGTCTCTGTGAGACTAGTTTTAGCAAAGTAAGGCAAACAGGCAGTATGCAAACTTCATAGCTAAAAATTTTAAAGTTTTGTTCAAACATATATACACCCTGGCTAAAAGTTCAAGAAAAGGAGCAGCTCAGCAAAGCCTGTACTCACCATCTTGAGGAGGAGGAAGAGAGAGGGAGGAAGAGATGAAGTGCTATGTGCTGGCAAACATGCCTGGAACATTTTTTGGTTATGTGATACAGTTGCTTACATACATCCCCACAAGGGTGACTGAGCACATGGGGAAAGGTCTACAGACAGCATGTATAGGGTAGAGGCATACAGGAAGCCCTTATTATCTAAAGCCCCATCACCCTCATTGCAAATAGGTGATGGGTGTTAAAGAGAATGCTAGGTTAGGAAGCATTCTCAACAGTTAACTTAAAACAAATGTGCTCTGCCCCCATTGCTAAGCGAATATATCTACTATATAAAAGTCAAAATTTGTCTGTTTGTCTGCATTAGGCAAGCAAAGATCTCATACAACTGGCTGTATGAGGTGAGAAGATCTCATATGATTGGCTGGCTGTGAAGATTCTATGGAATCCTGGGATTGGCAGTTCAGGGAGGGGCCCTTAGAATTCTCAGCCAGAGAGCTCAGGCCGGTTGCTATGGAGATGAGGCTTAGCAGCAAGAAGGAAGGCAGTGTATTCCCTCAGGAAACCAAACTCTGTGTGTTAATAACTCTGAATACAGATTGGATTGGGGAATATGCGGAAAAGTTATACCTACTAGACAAGACAGATTGGGGAATTAGAGACACAGGATCTCAAATCTGTGTATTTGAACTGCATCTAATTCCAAAGGTAAAGTAAAGTAATTCCTAAGCTGTTCCTAATGAGTGTTACCTATGAGAAAATAAAATCCAGGGCAACGCTGGGTATATACGTTAGTGTATATACACATATATATTCGATCATCTATATTGCCAACCACTCTCTAGACACTTTGATTTGAAAGTCAGCAGCCTACATTTGAATCATGAACACACTACAGAATAAATCCCATTGTCATCCTACAGTGTGTACCTTGAGGGTGGGAAACATTTCTACCTCTAGATGTTCTGGGCTGCAGTTCACACAATCCTTAACCATCGGGCATATTGGCTGAGGATAATGCAGATAATTATAGGCAAAAAGATCTGGAGGTCCCCACCTCTGATATAAGATATACTACAATAATTGCATACAATTTCCCCACTGTTCTCTTGTATCTTCAGTGGCATCATGACCAATACATAAAGAGGAGCTATCAGCAAGACTTCAGAAATTCCAAGGTTTACAGTAGTCTGCACAAAAACTGGAGTAACCCTCCAACCCACAGGGAACTAAGTCCTCATTGGCTAGCAAGTTCAGCTGATTATGGAGAGTGGTTGAAAGTGGGTGGAGTGCAGTATTGTGGACAGGGGTATAATTTGAGTAGCTTCTTGGAACACAAGCACTATAAACTGCAACATTTTGTTGAAGGGTCTTCATATTCAAACCATTAAAAGTAATTTTTTAAAAATATTGATTTCATTTGATAGACTTCCATCTTCTCCTAAGAACAGGAATCCAGTAAAGGTTAGAACAGAATTTTCAAGTGCCAATAAAAACAATTTAACATGGCTCCTCAAAACAGGAAAGAAGCCCAGGTAGGAAGCGGCCATTTTGAGCCTCTTCTCCTATACATGGCAGGATCTGTCCAAATGCACAGCCTGATCCTGTGTGGAATTAGATCCACTGAAGTCATCAGTCTTGTTTTCATTTGTTAGGCTGGCAAACCAGTTTTATTAAATGCTAACCCTGTCAAGCTGTCTGTGGAAAGCAGGTGAGGTCTGTGCTTAAAGGTTCGCACCCAAGTGGTTACTTTTACTAGTTCCCACTTTTCCTCAGAAGTGAACCCCACTGAACACAAAGGGACCACTCCGAAGTAAATGCAAATGGAGTCAGGTTCCAAGCAGGACATTCACAAACCAGACACCTGGACCATTTCCACACTAGCCTGTTCTAGCGCTATGATTCCACTTTCAACATCCTATGGAATCCTAGGGTTTGCAGTTTCAGGAGGAGAACAGGCTGGTTACTATGGAGGCAAGGCCTAGCAGCAAAGAGGAGGACAAATTGTGTATGTAAATAATTCTGAATACAGATTGGATTGGGAAATATGGGGAAAAGTTACAGGTACTGGGGAAGACAGTTTGGTGAGTTCTTAAGAGGAAAATAAGATCCCAGGCAGCACCAGGTAAATAGGCTAGTGGAACCATAAATCCCAGGATTCTATAGGATAGAACCATGACAGTTAAAGTGGAAAAACAGTGCTATATTTGTGCAATGTGAAGAGACACCACTACTGGGTGACCTTAGGCAAGTCACACACTCTCAGCCTCAGGGAGGAAAGGCAAGTCACACTCTCTCAGCCTCAGGGAGGAAAGGAAATTTTTCCAAGAAATCCTTGTGATAGAATTGCCCCATGTCGAAATTGACTTGAAATTATGTAACAACAGAAAGCAAATCCAAGTTGCAATCGGATTGGCAGTTTCAAGTATTCCAGTCTTTTAGGTTCTTAAGGGTGAAGTGATGCCCGATTTCCCTTTTGTCATATATTAGCTGTGGTCTCTTCAAATGGCGAAAAGCCAGCTGCGTAGTTTTTCTCTTGGCACATCTGCCATCTTAAAACGTGTTGCTCAAGAAGTGGAACACAGCTGGTAAAGTTTGTGGGGTTTTGGTTTTGCCCGTTTTGTTTGTTTGTTTTTGGACTACCACTCCCAGAATCCCGAAGCATCGTGCCTATAGATGTTGAGTTACCTATAGACCCCGAAGTAACTTTTTCAAGCGCTGGGAAAGAACCACCACTGAGGTCCAGGAAATTAACTGTTCGTGGCTCAGGCGTGAGCTTGGCAGCCTCCAGGTTTGGAATCAGGAGTGGCCAGGCGGTCTCCAAGCGCCAACACTAGTCTTTCCAAAATTGTCGCCAAGCTCTTGGTTGAAACTCCATGGCAGCGCAGTGGTATTGACTGGCTGTACATATTCTGCCCGGCTACTCTTGTTCTGGATTGCTTGTCCAGAGGTAATTCCAAGGAGCGTTTCTTGAACTGCATCGCATCACACACGAAACAGGATTTGGAATTCTATGGGAGGGAAATTTTCTTCAGATCATGACCGAAAAGGTAAAGAAAGCGGCCATGCTGTCCACTGTTTCAGACAGTTTGCATAGGATCGGGCTTTGGCGCTGCGGTCCTAGATATGTCTACCCAACAGTAAGCCCCCAGGGCAAGGGAGTTTACTTCCGAGTAAATCGATACAAAACTGAAGTCCAGATGAGGTTCTTCGTGGCTGAAGGGCTATCTGGTCGGGAAAGGAAAGACCGGTTTAAATCTAGGAATGCCGGCTTCGGAAGTTTCTGGATGTAGGAAACCGGATCTGGAAGATCCGACGAAAATCCCGCAGCCAGATCAAACTTAGGCGATTTCCGCACTAGCCTGTTATAGCGCGATGATTCCACTTTCAACATCCTCTGGAATCCTGGAATCCTGAATCCTCTGGAATCCGGCCGGCCCCTCCCGAAACTGCAAACCCCAGGATTCCAGAGGATGTTGAAAGTGGAATCATCGCGCTATAACAGGCTAGTGCGGAAATGGCCTTAGACTCGTTGAGGAAATAAATCCCGATTGAATTCCACTGGGCCTCCTCGTACGTAAATGGTTATTTCCGTCATTGCCTTTGCTTTTTTTAAAGGAAAGTCAAGCACGATTTTTCATTCTCTTGGAAATCTGTTTTCCATGCGCACGGCGCCCCCCAATTTTTTTTCCCTAGGTCAGTGTGAGTCACCGCCCAGAGGCCCCTTGTGGGGAGAAAGTCGAGGTCTGAAAAAAATCCAGTACCATCCCCATCCTGATCGGCAGTTGCCAATCCCTGATTTCCGCGTTTTCTTCCTTCCTTCGGTGCGGTGTGACTTGCGAGTTTCCCTTTTCGAGCAGGCACGCGGTTACCTGGGGCAGATTTCATTTTGAAAAATCCCTGATCATTAAAAAAAAAATGTATCAAGGAAAGCCCACAGCCCCAGGTCGGTTGTGTCAAAAGATCCGGGCAAGGGGGAGGGGAGGAGGGAGCGGGCGGCACAAAATAAAAGCCCCGTTTTCGGAATGAAACGGAACATAAAAGCCGGCGGCTTAAGCCGTGTAAACCGGGCGCCTTGTTTGTGCAGGCTTTGTGCAAACGTTGTTTCTGTTACACTGAGACATGGGTTCCCAGGCCGAAGAAGCGGGGAGCCGGCGAAAAGCAAACAGCCGCCCGCTCCGTCGACGCTTCGGGGCCTCGCCTCCCTGCGCCCACCTCGGGGGCTCGCTTTCGCCTCCTATTAACGTGTTAATGTGAAGGTCAAACCCTCCGCTTCTCCGGGTCAGGCGAGCTGGCAAACATCTGGGAGCTCACGCTTCTCTCCCCCCCCTCCAGCTCTCCAGGGTGGGTGCCGCAGGGTGGATAAGAAGCCTGCCGACCCACTCTAAGCCCGAGGGGGACCCCCCATAGCTTGCCCCTCGAGGCACAGGAAAACCACCCACCCCCCAGACCGATCCTGTTTCTCGCTTTACTTTTGCGAGAGAGAGAGGTGTGTGTGCGAGTGCTGCTCTTGGGTTTCAGTCCTGTTCAGGGGTTGCACTGAGGCTACATCCATTTCCGCACTCCACGGTTATTCACCGTTTCCGCACTACAGTGTTAAAGTGCTGCTATTCCACTATCAACCTCCAATGGAATTCTGGGGTTTGTAGTTTAGGGAAGGGCACGTTGAATTCTCAGCCAAAAAACTCTTTGGTCTCAATGAACTACAAACCTCAGAATTCCACAGGGCGTTAAAAGTGGAATAGCAGCAGTTTAACACTGTAGTGCGGAAATGGCCATAGTGCTATGATTCCACTTTCAACATCCTATGGCATTCTGGGGTTTGCAGTTCAGGGAGGGGCCTCAAACCCCAGGATTCCATAGGATGTTGGAAGTGGAATCATAGCACTATAACAGTCGCGTGCGGAAATGGTCTGCCAGTTCAGGGCAAAAGGAGGGAAGGAGCAATGCTTGAAACAGGACTATTGATCACCAGAAGGCGGTGTGGGTGGGTGGGTGGCTGGGTGGCTTTAAAAATAGCACCCGGCCTTCCCGATCTTATGTCTCCTCAAAAATAGGTTTGGTTCACACTCGTAAGCCCTCCTGGGTCATGAAAAGGGAAGAGATCCAAAACCTTCATTGGGACAGTTAGTAAAAGGGAACGAGATTTGAAATTCTGCAGAATTCTTCATCAGCCTACAGGATGAGAGACGCAAAGGCGGGGGCGGGGAGAAGCGACAGAAAAGTCCCCAAATCCATCCAATTTTTGTGGCCCAGCCGCCTGCAGTTCAATTGCTGAGTGCTTTCTAGTCGACTCTGACCTAGGGCGACCCTATAGAGGGATGTTTTCTCGAGGAGACTTGTTCAGAAGGGGTTTACCATTGCCTTTCCTCTGAGAGCTAGAAAGTGTGACTTGCCCGGTGGGTTTCTGCGGCTGAACGTGGATTCGAATCCCGGTCTCCCGGAGTCTTGGTTCAACATTCAACATTCACGCAGCACTCTTGCAGTTCAGAGTCAGTGTTAAAATGGAGTTTTACGGACTGGATGACTTAGCTGCCGGTCGGTGTTACAGATCTCCGGGTGCCCCTAGCAACGCATCCTGAGATGAAGAAAACGCTGCTTCGGAGCAGCGGTCCTTGGGACGGAGGCTGCATCCCAAGTGTTAGATGTCTGCACGAAGCAACGGTTTCAGTGTCGGAAGAACCTCCTAGGAGATCCGGGTTCCAATCTCCGCTTGGCCATGGGAATCCCATTGGCAGACCTCAGGCAAATCACACTGCCTTAGCAGTAAAAGAAGGAAATGGCAAACCTCCTCGGGAAAAAAAAATCTTGCCGAGAAAGCCCTTACATTCCTTACTTATGGCGACCCTAAGCCGAACCTTTCACGGGGTTTTCTGGGGCTGAGAGTGTGTGAGGTGCCCAAAGTTATCCCGGGGGTTTCCATGGCCCAGCGGGGAATCTAGCCCCGGTCTCCACACTGGCTCTCTAAGCCCTGGGATAGAGTTGCCTTAAGTCAGCGCTGACTTCGAGACATGGAGGCACTCAGGCACGGGCCATTTCCGCACTACATTTATAGCGCGATTATTCCACTTCAACATCCATAGATTCTGGGATTTGCAGTTTAGGGAGGGGTCGGCCAGATTCCGTAGGACGTTGAAAGTAATCGCACTATAAGAGTGTAGTGCGGAAATGGCCACGAGCAGCACCCTTTTCGTGCATCTTTCACTGTTGCGAGGTTATAGCAGGAAGACCTCCTATCAATGAATCGTTTCCTTACCTTAAGAAGAATTAAAAAGGCCGGCTTGCCTTTTCTTCCTAAGAAAGTAACCGAATGAACCATCTTTGAAATTCCTTATTATTTTTCAAGTAAGCCGGGACTTTCTTTCCAGGGGAACGTGTCTTCCTGTTTGTGTTTGAGCAAAATACTGAGATCAAATCGGGTTGGAAAAGAAAGTGTGGATCTTGATCCCGAAGGTCTCTTCCCCCGGCATCTACACATCATTAGGACAAGTGCAGCCCAGCGATGTAAAAGCCTGTGGCTTTCCCTCTGCCTTCCCTCCAGTAACGGTCAAGTCGTGGTTAGTTATTAAAGGGTGTTAACTAGCTGTGAAGAGCCGGCGCGGTGTAGCGAGTGGTTTGAATGTTGGACTTCGACTCTGGGAAACCGGGATTCCAATCCTGCTCAGCTAAGAGCACCCCATGGGGTCGCCATGTCGAAAATGACTTCCAGCCCCCCTAAAGCAACAACCAAATTAGATGTTGCCCCGGAGGGAAATCGGTTTGGAAACGGAGTTTGAGACCAGGGCCATTTCCGCACTAGCCTGTTATAGCGCGATGATTCCACTTTCAACATCGTCTGGAATCCTGGGGTTTGCAGTTTCGGAGGGGCCGGCCGGCCCCTCCCGAAACTGCAAACCCCAGGATTCCAGACGATGTTGAAAGTGGAATCATCGCGCTATAACAGGCTAGTGCAGAAATGGCCCAGAACAGATGGACTTGGGAAGAGAATTTCCTTCCGCGCCAACTGTCCGGCAATCACGTGGGTTTTTCTTTTCTCTACACACCCACCCGCCTGTTTTCCTTCCCTCTTTCTCTGTCTCCCCCTCAACGAAAAGAGAGGTGCCTTTACTCTGGGATGCTCCCAAACGAATCCGACCACGCCGAGCCCCCCGTTACGTCGGAATGGGCTTCGTTTCGGCTTCTCGGGAAAGGAGAAGGCGAAAAGCGCTCGGCTGAGGAAGGGAGGACGCGGGGATCGACTTCGTTGTGTCCCGGACAGGCGTGGATGTTAAAGAGATCAGCCCTGGGCCGGGGAGGGAGGGGAGGCCGAGGTCTACCCAGCACAGCCGCAGAGGGGAGAAGGCTGCGAATTCTTTCCCCGATGGGGTCATGAGCTGCGCCGCAGATAGGATAGGCGCAGCTCAGACGGCGGCGTTTCTGCTGAGTTGGTTCAGGGATCCAGCCGGCGAGGGCTTTTGACAGGAGGAGAAGCAAGGGAAGGTCACGGGGAGATCTACGGTTTCCCACAGGAAGCAGCCCTTGCAGAGTTCCGTTTAATTAGACGGTTCGTCGTTAGTTATTAACTACCAGACTCAAATCTGATGTACAGAATGGAAGAAACGTGTCCGGCTGTCGGGAAGGAAGGAAGGAAGACCGAGCGAGGGAGGGAGGGAGGGAGGGAGCAGAGGAGTATAACTTTCGAGTAAATATAGTGAGATGGATCGGACCCCACAGGCCATTAAATTAGGCCGGGTCGTGCCCAGTCCTGCCAACCACTTCTCCACAAAGTTGTATTCCAGGAGGCCTACGAAAGCAACCCTTTAACGGCCCCGATCCGCGCAACACGCCCCCGGTGAATTCGGGCCTCTCGGGAGAGTTTGGGAGAGCAGCCATTGAGGAAAGCAACCCTGTGGGGATATGGGCCGCGGCCCGTGGGCGAACCGCGTGTTAACAAGAGCTTTTCCTCTCTGCGTCTTGCCTTCGATGACCGGAGTTTACATGTGCCTTAAACGGCCGGTAAATAAAGAGATCCCGTACGTTGAGGTCAAATCGGCAGTGAATCCACTGGAAAGGGGAACCAACCTTGTTTCTTCCCACCTCAGGGACCCTCCGCCCAGCAACTGGAGATTGGAGAGGGGTCAAACAATCTCAAGAAGTCAAAGGCCGCCTTGAGGATCGAGCTTAGTCTGCCATTTATTCGGAAGATCCTCCCCCAGGCTCACGAGTGTGGGAAGCATAAGGCAGAATCTAAAGACGTCTTTATACAGTATTCTGCCTTTTTTACCCAAAACCAGGACCCAAGGCAGCTTACCAATGAGAAACAAATACCAAATCCACCAACTATAAAGGAAATTGTACAATAAAATTAAACTGTCATCAAAAAATATGAAGTTTAAAACCTACTAATAAAAATAATTTAAAAGTTGTTGTAAAACAATTCAATTAAAACGAGAGGGCACCCTATTTAAAGCCACTTTTTAAAAAAGTTTAGTTCTGGAAAAAAAAGTCAGAATTTAAAAAAAAAAGTCTCGCAGGGGAGGGACAGCAAAGAGGAGGCCGCTAGCCTCCCTAAGGAAGGGAGTTCCACAGGCTGGGGGGCTAGGAGAAGGCCTTTTCTCTTGCCTTCCTCAAACCTCCTTGTGAGGGTGGTGAGACTGAGAGGACTTTTCCTGGGGATCTCAGGGTCCAAGCAGGTTCATTTGGGAGAACTGTCGCTGTTGTTGTGCCTTCCTGTCCTTTGGGAATGATGGCCCCTATGATGGGTTTGCCCTTGCCTTCCTCTGAGGCTGAGAGAGTGTGACTTGCCCAGGGACACCCAGTGGATTTTTGTGATCTAGCAGGAATTTGAACCTTCATCTCCCCAAGTAAAACCACGCTGGTTCTGACCGAATAGTATGGTCTTATCAAAGAACCTGGATCTAAGCTATATTGGGATAGATCATAACCCTACTTTGAATTGCATATTTGAGGAAAAGAAATACTATAGGGGTATTTTTTGATCAAAAGGAGTTCACTCCATGCATCCGATAAAGTAGACTCAGCCCACCAAAGCTTATGCTACAGACCTTTCAGTTCACCACAAAGGAGCTGCAACATCTCTTTGCATTTTCAGATCAGTCTCCTAACAGCTACTGTGGTGCAGTGATTTGAGTATTGGATTAGACCTCTGGTAGACCATGGAAACCACTTCCGCACTACACTCTTCTAGCGCGATTATTCCACTTTCAACATCCTATGGAATCCGGCTGGCCCCTCCCTAAAGTGGAAACCTCAGAATTCCATAGCAGGTTGAAAGTGGAATAATTGCACTAGAAGAGTGTAGTGCGGTAATGGCCTGGATGACTTTGGGCAAGTCACGCCCTCAGCCTCAGAGCAAGGCAATAGCAACCCTGCTCTTGACGAATCTTGCCAAGAAACCCCTGTGATAGGTTCACCTCAGGGTCGCCATAAGAAGGAAACGACTTGAAAGCAGGCAACCTGAAGGCATCTAGTTGTACCTCTCAAAGAGGTAGCCCTGTTTTGAGCCCAGGGAAAATGGCTTTTGGGAAGCAGATTTATTGCTTTCTTACATCAGCACTAACTTGACCACTGTTAAGATCTGAAGGACCTGTATCACCTTAGCCAACGCTTTGAAAATTGAGGGCGAGGGACATGATTTGCATCTTTCTGGATCCGGTTACCTTCTATCTCACTCTCACAACTGTAAATATCCTACTTGCCTGCGGACTGAATGTCACTCTGTACTGCCTCTGACGAAGTGACTTTCTATCTAGAGCCAATTCATATTAAAGGCGCTGCCACATTCTGTTTTTTCCCCTCCCCTCTCCCTTCCTTTCAATTGTACTTTGTTTTCAAGTGAACAGGATTACATCACGAGAATTTAATGTGTGAAAGGGAGGCCTCAACTTTTCTGTCTATCGTGTTTAGTATAAGGGTACAACGCATTGGGCAACTCTGCAGTTTAATCCAAAACCCATTTAAGCCCTGTTCGAAATAGCGGCCTCTTATTTGTTTAGATAGTAGGAAGCCGGTTTTGTTCCATGCGCTCGGGCTTGGTCGGTTAGGCTAGCGAGGGAGAAACCTGCCTGTTGCTTTCTTTGAGGAACGGTGGTCATAGAATCATGGAGATGGAAGAAAGAGTGCAAGAACCGACAGCTAAAGCACCCCAGAGAGGTGACCATCCAGCCTCAGTTTAAAAATCTCCAAGCCTATTCCATTTTTGAACAGCTTTTGCCACCAGGAAGTTCACACTAATGTTTAGCCCCACTCTCCTTTCTTGTAATTTGAATCCATTGGTAATCTGAACGCATTACTATTTTCCTAGTGCGCTATTTCAGTTTTTAACACGTCTTCTATAGCTATCGCGCTTCAAAAAAAAAAAAACTAGTGGGGGAAGGAGCGTGTTCCCTCGCATCAGCTAGAGATTTATTTTCCTGTTTGAAATACTCCCTCAGAAAACAGAAAGATCTGGGAAGCCTCTCAATACTGAGTGTAAAAGAAACGTTTGGGGAAAAATGAGTGGAGGAAGCTTAGGAAAAGACGTAGAACCAGATTTTTTTTCAACAGCCATCCATCTCTCTGTGCCGCGCAAGTCAGCGTTTGAATAAACCTTTCTCGGCAAAAGATTTAAACGGATGCCTAATAGGAAAGGTACAATAGCGCTTTGAGGCTACAGTTCCGTAACACCTTCCCTAACAGCAAGTTCCACCCAGCAAATTGGCTAAATTTTAAGGATTGCCCAGTAAGAGAGTATCGCCTCTGGGTGGGAGCTAGACTTAGTTATGCTTAGAATATAGCTGCCGAAGTCAGTGGAACAAATCCGGAGTAACGGAGGTCCCATTGATTTATCTGCCCAACGTCCACATTCGTGCTGTTGCCTTGCTGTTGAGCAGAAAGGAATCGTCTCCGTATTAGGCTCTCTAAGGTGTCAGTTCCCATTACAGACGTAGAACAGGAAATAAGAAGTCGACACGGAAGGAAGGAGGGAGGGAAGGAAGGACGAAAGGTGGGAGGGAAGGTCGGTCGGTCGGTCCTGTGTGTCAACCGTCTGCACCCAAATTAACCTGAGACCGAACAGAAACCCAAACACTTCATTGCACTTCCAGCTGACAGATGTGTGAATCAGCCTGACTGCTTTTTTCCCCCATATAAACTGAAGCAATACTTCCCGAATTGCCTTCCGCCTACAGCGAAGGAGAGCCTTCTTTTAGCACCCTTTTCTAAGGGGCTCAGCACCAGTAAAAGAAAGCAAGGAGCGTCAACCCGCGGACGCAAAACCCCTTGGTTTCCAGGGGATCTCCTTTCCACCCAGGCGTTTTAGGAGCGCAGAAGGAAGTTTTATCGAGCAGGGCACCTCCGGCTCAACCCATATTTCCAACGGTTCCACACAATTGCTGCAATCAGATGCGCGCAGAGAATCCTAAATGCACTATTGTATCTGGGGAGAAAAAATCCCCGTTGAAATCGGTGACACTGATCATGGACTCAATGCACGGGGAGCAGTCCGGTCTCGAGCTCGTTACAAACAAACAAATAGACAAACAAAAAAACAGAATTTCAGAACCCTCCTGTTTTGATCCTTTCTTTCACTCCTGAGCTTTTCTCAGTCAGCCGAAATCTCTTTCCAGTCTTCCTTGGAATCAAGTCCCTCTCATTTCAATAGGACTCAGAAGAAGGAGACTGAGCCAGCCTGGCAGCCTCAGGCTTTGGCCGATAAACCAGGGCAGATGGTGTACTGTCAATTGTAAAATTGCAGTCCATAAAGTCCTGGAAATTTGTCAGCAAAGCCTAAGCAAGAAGAGATCATATCCTGCCAATCTTTGAGGTTGTCGAATGTTAGGAAAGGCGAGAACTGGTGCGCAACAGGCTCACGGGACTGAAGCTAGTGCGGCCCCATCCAGAATGAATGGCTGGTGTTGCCCTTGCACAAAATGATATGCCGGGAGCCTCTCTCCCGTGGGAAAGGTTTCGAAGACTCTCTCTAGACTTCCCTTCTGACTTGCCCGACTGCCACTATTTCCCAAACCTTCAAACCTGCTGGTAAATGATGAAGTTTTGCCCAAAGAGAGGATTTTTTCCCCCCGAGCGTTTACCAGCGGGATCCACTGAGATGCTAAGTCTTTGCTCTGTTCCGTGGGGCTGCCTCCCCAGCACAACCAGGCAAAATTTTCTTTGTGGGCTACAACTTGCCCAAATCCTCCAAGCCAGCATAGCCGCTGTAAGGAGGATTTGGGCAGTTATAGCTAAAAAAAAGAAAAGAAAGAAACTTTCCCAGGCTTTTCTCCTTACTGCATCGGATAGCAGCATAAAAACAGGTTCCACCTTTTAGCTTACTCGTCCTTTCCAAAAACTTGAAACGAAAACTGAAACCCGGTTGACCAGGCAATTTCAACAGACCTTTTTTGTTCTAAACACGCTAATTTGAGTTCGCCTCCTGTAAAGACAGATCCTTAGGGCGGTAACTCAGTGGTTTTAACCCACGGGAGGATTCCTCGAAATTACTCCGAGGTTCTTAGACTGGAGACGATTCTCTCCTTTAAGAGCCTGGAAATCAAAGAGAAGTTTTTCGATTTCCCTGTGATAAGGAGAAGTGGTCCACTTAATAGCTTTTTAGATGACACTGCCAATTGCTTACAGTTATACGACAACATCCAAAATACACGCCAGGGTAATTCCTTTATTAAGCCAACCAAAAGGTTCGGAATACTAGGCAAGCCTTTGAAGCTCCTTGGCTGCCTCATGGGGCAAAGATTGTAAGATCATTCCTATCTTCCTACAAGATGGCACTACTAAGCGAAAGCTATCATCACGGTTTTTCTCGGCAAGATTTGTTCAGAAGGGGGTTGCCTTCCTGTGAGACTGAGAGAGTGTGACTTGTCCGAGGTCGTCCAGTGGGTTTCCTAAGGATTCAAACTCTGCTCTCCCAGAATCCTAGCCCAGCAATCAAACCTCTCCTCCCACGCTAGCTCTTATCATACAGAAAAAAATGTCCCTCTGGGAGTCTTGAGGACCCTGTATCCTTTTTGAGAGCTCTGCTCGAGTTTGGCGTTTAAGGTGGCCTCAAAGGAAGGTTAATGCAGCTGGAGGCCGCACCTCTTCGCGGCCATGAGGGAACTGAGGACAAAGGCTGTAAAAGCCAGGCAATAAAATGTCGTCTCCGTTATAGCAGCAACAAAGTAACTTCCACTTGAGATCTGTCGTTTCTGTGAGGCTGCAAGCCACTTTGTAAGCTGGAGAGACAGTGAACGTCACATTTCACATTTGAAGTTAAATTTTGGTGTTGTGACTGTTCGATAATAGCCACATTCAGATTCTTTTACCTTGGTTGGAGGTAAAAATCTCAGAGAATAAATCCCTCAGTTTCGGACAGCTCTGATATGTCTAAAGTTGAATACCTTCAAATCCAAAAAAGACAGTTACTTACCCTTGTTCTTGTTATGTGCCATGAAGTCTGCCATCCTATGAATGAGAGACCTAAACTGGCAAACCAGCCCTGCTACCTTAAGGGACCTCCCTCTCCTTGTTCTCAATGGGACCCTACGGTTCTATTGTGAGGACGTCCCCA
Organism: Ctenosaura bakeri; assembly: GCA_948474755.1. Lineage (NCBI taxonomy): Eukaryota > Metazoa > Chordata > Lepidosauria > Squamata > Iguanidae > Ctenosaura > Ctenosaura bakeri. The sequence continues at coordinate 141,786 of CAOLHI010000860.1, forward strand.
CTGGAGAGAAGCAACCAAGTCAGACATTTAGGAGCAACAGATTTATCAGAGCTAAGCTTTCCTGCGTTACAACCCATTTCCTCAAGTGCCTGGAATACAATCATGCATCTGAAAAAACTGGGTTGTAATCCGGTATATTCTTGCTCTAGTAAACCCGTTTGTTAGAGCCACTAGACTTTGGGGGCCAAATCTAATAGTTCCTCCTTGTTAGAGTAGATCCACTGAATCCAGTCCTACCTGTTGGCTTACCAAGTTTTCACTGGCCCAGTGGTTCTGCGCCAGTGGGGACTAAGCAATTGGATCTAGTCCTTTGTCCTTGTGCTGGAACAAACTGAAACAGGTAACTTTTTGAAAAGTGAGCCCATGTGGGAGTGGTTTGAGTGTTGGACTAATACTCTGGGAGACTCTAGCTTGACCAAAAAAAATTCTCTCTTGACTTCTACAATCAAGTTTGTCTATTTTCTGCTTGGGAATATAGGTATATGTTTTGCTTCCAAAAACTTTGAGACCATTCAGTTTGGGCTTAGTTCCATTCCATAACTGAAACGGAGTTACATCTCTGGATTTGGTTGGCAGTGGGTTGCACAAGTATGTAGCAGTCATAATAGCTTCAGACCAATAGTGGTTAGGCATGTTAGCCTCTAAAAGCATAGTGACTGCCATCTCTTTGAGAGTTCTGTTCATTCCTTCTGACAAAACAAATGCAGGCAGCTTCAGGTTACAAACTTAGAAAAGTTTACTAATGGCTTCTACATTTGCACATGCATTGGGGAGCCTACAGAGACCAGGTTTCCAGTCCTGTTCAGCTGTGGAAACCCACCGGGTGATCTTGGGTAAGTCATACTCAGGAAGACAAAGACAAACGTCCTCTGAACAAATGGTGATGAAAGGACCATCATAAATCGAAGTCCATCTGAAGGCACACAACAGGTTTGAAAAAGTGTCCGTGAGGCCCACCCCAACCTCAGCTACAGCAAAACCAGGGAGACCCCTGACACCTTAAAGGCTGCTAATACGTTTATGAGAACACAGGACTTGGTGCGTCCCCCTTGATCTGTCTTTCAATAAACGGGTTAGTTTTTAAGCTGCCACAAGATTCTTTGTCGTTGCTGTCCTTGCTCAAAAGAGGCCTCTTCAGATGGGAGCCCAGACGCGCTTCTTTGGAAGCAAATAGCGCTGAAACTGAAACCGCTGGGGGGGGGGTGCCTGCCTTCCAAGAAAACGCATTTAGGGCCCGGACGGTAAAACGAAGGGGCTTTGCAGGTTTCCGTCGGCTTCCTCCGCAGGCGTCAGAAAACACTTCGGAATCCCCCTGCCGAAGTGACTCCGCATGAATTCACAAAGGAGAATCATTGTCAGAGGAGAGGTGAGTGGGAGCCAGCTGATGGGATGGAATCCAGAGCTGCAAACCACAACCCCACCGTTACGCCGAAGCAGTTGATATGTTCAATTTAAAGTCAGCAACATACAGGCGGCTTCACCTTGTAAATATCCTGTTGCACAGATAATTCTGAGGTTTGAGGGCGCCTGAGAATGTTTACCTACCCGCAGCGCAAAGATTACGAGACCAACTCAAGCATCCGTTTGTCCGCGCAAAGCGTTGATGTGTCTCCTAAGCTGCTCCTAAATGGGGAGGGGGAGCTTTATGTACATTAACTTGTGAGTAAGCCCCATTGAACTCATAGGAAATTAAAGGGGACCTAAACGGGGCAAGTCAGCGAGCAGTGGAACTCTCTTCCAAACACTAAAGTCATTTTTAGGATCTCCTATCTGGGCGCCGGGGGAAGGACTGGATGAAACCCTTAGGCGAACTTTGTGGTCGTCGAGAAATTAAGTTGAGCTCGACCGGAGAAGGGGTTGCATTTGCATTAAAACTGCCCCGCTTTAGCGTTTTCTCCCCACAGTGCCCGAAACACGACCCAGGCCATTTCTGCACGACACTCTTCTAGCGCGATGATTCCACTTTCAACCTCCTATGGAGTTCCTCCCGGAACTGCAAACCCCAGGATTCCATAGGAGGTTGAAAGTGGAATCATCACGCTAGAAGAGTGTCGTGCGGAAATGGCCCCAGACGACCACCACACAGAGAGTGGGGGCTGTAAACGGACCGGGAGACCAGTTTTCAGCCTCCTGCAGATGAGAGGGTACTGACACCCCAAGTTTCCAATACACCCCGCTCTGCAAAGCCAGATGCTCCTCCAGCCCCTTGCGGTCCCTCCCCATCTTCAAGTTTCCTGGCAATCTGTGCCTTTCCCTCTCTATCCAAAAAGTTGGCTAGTAACTGCTGCGAAGGCGAGGCGCCCGTTCCAGTCCCCTTCCCCCGCCCCCCCCACCATTGCTCCTTATAGGTCCACACGGCCCAGCGTGGTGGATACCGCCGCTCTCACGTGACTCAGCCCGTGGGGGAGGCGCGTGGACCGCAAGCTGCGACCCTTCCGGCTCCCGTGGCTTGCCACGCGGGACTTCGGGACACCGGGTCACTGGAGCTGAACTACACAAGGCTAAGCTTAGGCCTCTTCTCCTGCTTTAAGCTGCAATCATTATCCAAGGGAAAGACGGTGCGGGAGCCAGAAAGAATTTGGGGAAAGGGCAGGAGGTTTTTAAAAAGCAATTTATTTTACTCAGAGGCTGGAAAAGTTCTTTTGTGGGGCTGCGGAAATCAAAATTCCCAGCCAGCCTTTCGGTGCCGAACAAAGAGGGACGTCTAACCTATTCCTATGCCCTCCGAAGGAAATCGAGCAGGTTGGACGGAATTTGTTTCCTGCAGCCTACCTAGTTTTTTATGAATACAAAAAGGGGGCGATCGGCGTGGTTATGCTGGCCGAGTTAACCAACAGAGCAATACAATAGGTTCTACTCCGAAGTAAGCCTCCCTGAGTTCGGTGGACCTGCTGCAACGCTATTTCAATTTAACCGGGAGGACAGAGGGAGCCTTCTCTGAACTCGGAGGGACGGTTTCCAAGAAAGCGTGTGTAGGGTGCCACGGCCACATCCCACGCATGTTTACTTGGGAGCCACGTTTCCCTGGGAGTAAGACGCCCTCATCCCCGTCAGGTTTCAAACTTGGGCTGCCCACTGTGTGGGCGTCGTGGTGAGGAGGGAGCTTTGGAACCGGGCCTGTCAGAAAGTCCTCTGCGTTCCTCTAGTTAAGCGGAGAACTTGCATTTCAGCAGATGTTCGGCTCCGGTGGCAACCCAGCTCGGCCTCCACAATCCATATTTAAACAGTTAGGGCTGGTCAGATGCATCTGGAACGTTACACTCATTTAGACAAAACAAGGTTGGGCCACAACTCAATGGGAGGGAGGGGGAGGTGGGAGGATAGCGTGGGCTGCCTTGAACTTCTTGGAGGAAAGACGGAGGAAGGAAGGACGGACGAAAGAACCGAGCAATCAAAGAAACTTCAAGGGGTTCTTTAATCAAACTAAGTACCTTGATTTCCACTTTAAATGTGGTGATGGAGAGTTCTGCGCATAGCACAGCACGGATTGCCAAAATGACCTCAATGGATGTTAGAGCACGTTAAGCCTGGACTCTCTCTAGAAGCCTCAAAGTCCAAAATGAGCCGGTCTAACTTTGGACATATTGTGAGAGGACATGGTTAATTGGAAAAGGCGATAATGCTTGGTACGATAGGAGGCAGTGAAAAAAGGAAAACTGCGTCACAGGTGCATAAGTCAATGAAACCACAGCCCTCGGTTTGCAAGACCTGAGCTGGGGATAGCTGATGACTGGGGCTCCTGGAGGTCTCTCCAAGAGTCGCCCTAAATCCAAGCCGACTTGACGGCAATTAACAACGAACACCTTGATTTCTGGGGTCTCCTACACGCCCTTGCTCAGAAGTCAATCTCACCCACTCAATAGGCTTGTCCCCATACAGGCGGGTGTGGGCTCTCAGCGAGTTTTACAGCTCCATAAAAGGAACGCTAAGGGTGTTTTTTGTTTTGTTTTGAGCAATTAGCTCAAAGGGGATTTGCTGTTGCTGTGTGCGCCTTCGAGTCGTTTCCGACTTCTGACCACCTTCGGGCAAACCTATCGTGCGCTTTTCTTGGCAGAGGACGTTTGCTTTTGCCTTCCTCTAAGGTTGAGAGAGTGTGTGACTTATCCAAAGTCACCTAGTGGGTTTCCAGAGTCGAGAGGGGATTAGAACCCGGGTCTCCAGAGTCGTAATCCGACGCTCATACCGCTGTACCACGCTGGCTCTCTCTGGTGGGGTTTACTCCTCAATAAATGCTGTTTAGGAAGACAACGTGCCCTTTGGATGCCGTAGTCTGTTCGCGGAGACTGTGAAGGGAGAGGTTGACTCCTCAACTTTTAACAGTCAGAAAATCAACCCCACACATTCCCTTGGATACCACCGGAAGACACAGATCCTAAAGAAAGTGACCCAACAGCCTAGGTTTGTCATAACAGCCTATTGAAATCCTTCCCAACCTTTCGTGCCGCGGGACCGGGTACGGTCCTGAAATGGGTCCCTAGTGCCTCCCGGTTCAAAGGGCGATTCTCAAGTTACTCGGAAACGAGCGGCCCTTTTTGTACCAAGGCCATGCAAAGGCGCTTGGGGGCCCGCGGTGGGCAGCCTCTCTCGAAATACACGAGCCCGGACCCCTCCAAAGTGAGTGGAGTTCAAGGCACATGGATGTCAGCCGCCCGACTTCTCGCTTTCAAACCCGGATTAAGCAGGCCCAGATCGCTGGAAATCCATAGGATTTCTTCGCTTGTGGCGAGTGGGCAGGACTTATTTTGAAGAGGGCGGGCGAGCGGACGTCAGAGAGCTTGCGGTCTCGGGGGACTTGCATCCAGACGGCTGCCTCCGAAAAGGTCCCGTTGGGGTTCTATATATAGTTGCAGCAAGAGAATCCCAGGCGGAAAAGGACCGATCGCGCCGCGAGGGGTCGGGGACACAGGCGCGCGCAGACGCGCACCCCCCCGGAGACGCACCCGCACACGCGCACCCGTCCCTGGGCCAGCCTCCGGCCCCTCCCCCCTCCCCGCGTTCGCGGGCTAATTGGGCCTCTCGCTCCCCCTCCCCCGGCTTCGGGTGGCTCGGCGGGCGCTCTGGCCGCGGCCCTTGGCAGCCACGCACGTCACTCGCGGCGCTTGCCCTCCCCTCGGCGGCGCTGCGGCCGCTTTCAGCCTCCGCCCGGGAATGGACTGAAGAGAACCGGGGGCCAGACCGGAGCTCCGCTCCTTGCCCCGCCGGAGCGCTCCAGAGACAGGAAGACAACGCGGAGCGGGGACGGGAAGAGAGGAGGGCCAGCTCCGGAGAGGGATCGGTCGCCGCCGGGTCAGCCCCTCACCCGCGCCGGGCCGCGGCTCTGCTTTGCGCCCCTTTGACCGAGGCGAGGAAAGGGCGCCTTCCTTCGGCTACCCGCCGGCCGGCCGGGCTCGGCAGGCTCGCTCTTCTCCGGCGGAGGAAGGCACCGGCGAACCCGCACCTCCCTCGTCCAGGGATCCACCGCGCGCCCCCGGCTCGGCGAGAACCGGTTCCCTCTGGAGCTGCAGCGTCTCTCGGGGGAGAAGGGCGCTTTCCCCGCGCCCGCCGCCCCCGCCGCCGCCCGCGCCCTTTCCTGGGCCTGCCCCGCGGTGGCCCGGCGGCGTGACCGGGCTGAGCGGCTCCTGACCAGGCGAGGAGCTCCGTGACGCCCACGCGAGGCCAGCCCCTTGGGCCCGAAGGGGTCTAAAATAAACACGGCAAGTCGGCACGTGTTCGGAGATCCGGAGGGAGCGAGAGAAGGCCGGGGCCCGGGAGACCAAGCTGTCGTTCGCCGCGACCTGGTTCCGCGCTCCTGCGACGTGAAAGGAGAGGAGGGACCCGGGTCCGCTTCCAGTTCGCCCCGGCTTCTTAAGATTCGGCTTCCCGGTTCAGCGCTGGCCCCGGAGATCGGCGCCTACCTGGGCGACCCGCTGCATCCACACCCGCAGCCCGGTTTTCCTTGACCTTGACTCGGACGGCAAGGGAGAGGGACCGCGAAGGGAGAAACCCAAGCGGATCGGAGAGCCGCCGCCTCGCCTGCCAACGGCGATCGGAGGCTTGCGCGCTCCGGCGGGTCGGTAGAAACAGGGAGACACACGCGCAAAAGCCCACGCAGCCGCTTCTTCCCGGGCCGCTCGTGCTTCCCGAAGGCAACGCCGCCCCCGCCGCCTTCTCCCGCCCCGAGAGCCGAAGTCCATGCCCGCGGCCCGCCCGCAGCCGCCGCCGCCCCAGGAGGAGGAAGAGGAGCAGCACCGCCGGGCCCTACTATGCCAGTGACACCTTCCGCGTTGCCTCCCCAGAGCCGCGATGAAGGAGAAGTCCAAGAACGCCGCCAAAACCCGGCGGGAAAAAGAGAACGGCGAGTTCTACGAGCTGGCCAAGCTGCTGCCCCTGCCGTCGGCCATCACCTCCCAGCTGGACAAGGCGTCCATCATCCGCCTCACCACCAGCTACCTGAAAATGAGAGCCGTCTTCCCGGAAGGTAAGTCCCCTCGTCGTCCCCTTGGCCTGCCTCCGCTCCCCTTCCTCTCTCCCGGCAGCCCTGGAAAGGGGAAGCCAGCCTGGCTGCGGCTGACCTCCGTCCTCGAGTTCGGAGGCAAAGGGGGTCGTTGGGGGTGGCTTCCTACCCCACTGGGATAGGGTTGGCTGGAGGGCGGCAGGGCGAAGGGTCTTTCCCAGCTAGGCCGGAGAGGTCTGAGGGTCAGCGCCGGGGTCCTTCGAAAGCTCATCCGAGCGCTCACGGCTACACGTGAGACGCCGTCGTCTGAATCCTCTTCTCCGCGAAACCTCTCTCCCAGACAGATTGAAAGCCAACAAACCAGGACACGTTTCCGCACTCGGCTGTTACAGCGCTATGATTCCGCTTTCAACATCCTATGGAATCCTGGGGTTTGCAGTTTCGGGAGGGGCCGGTCGGCCCCTCCCGAAACTGCAAACCCCAGGATTCCATAGGATGTTGAAAGCAGAATCATAGCGCTGTAACAGCCGAGTGCAGAAATGGCCAGGGAGTTCGGTGGGTTGGGTTCCGATTTACTTAAATTTAGAAGATACTCGCTGAAATCAACACCACGGCCGGCTGATAAGGCGCCACCTCGAACCCAAATTTAAAAACTGGATCCAACCCAGAGGGCGACCTTCAAGGAAACCCCATCACCTTGGCTTTGGGTCGCCCCCAGGGATAGCAAAGCGATCGCGGCTTGGGGCCCAAGGTTTGACAGTTAAAATGAGTTTTCAGATAAAATCTCGCTGGTTTCATTGCCTTGAATTGGGGAAGTAGTGCCGTTGACTTGAATGGGCTTACTCTAGGTATTAAAGCACTGTAATCCAGATTGGCCTGCCTTTTCTTGAAAATAATTTCAGTTTCACTCAGTTCAGCGGATTCCTTGAACCGAGGCAGCCCTTCTGCTGTGATAAAATCCATGCTACCTAACCATACTGCCTTTAGTATTGCTGTAGCCCTATGAAGAATTTGTGAGAGAGTAATTTTCAGTGCAGCCAAGACAGGGAAATGGTTTCCCACATTAATTAACAACAACAACAACAACAGTAGCCCTTCTGGGAAAGCAACCGAGGCGAATAAAGCCGTGAGAACGGCCCAGTCGGCAGAACCACTGGGGTGGGACAGATTTTGTAAAACCCTTTGCTAAATAATGTTTACTCGGGTTCCTTCACACACACACACACTCAAATGAAACTCTTCGAAGAAGACGTGTTCAGCAGAAAATTAAGGTTTGCCTTTGAAAATAGCTTTGGTCGTTTGGGAGAGCTCGAACTATTTGGCTGGAATTCTCACTGCCACGCTGCTTCAGCCAGCCTCAGAGGAAGAGAAATCTTCTGAACCAATTTTGCCAAGAAAACCCGTGATGATACGGGTTTCCGTTGCTGTTGTTGTTGTTGTTGTGTGCCTTCAAGTCGTTTCCGACTTATGGCGACCCTAAGGTGAACCTATCACAGGGTTTTATGGAGGCTGAGAGTGTGTGAGGCGCGCAAGGTCACCCAATGGGTTTCCAATCCATGTCCTGGTCTCCGGAGCTGGATTCCAACTCAAAAACCATTAAGGTTTTCAGGTTTGCCTTAGGGTGTCCTGGGATGAGTGGAACTGAGTAGGACAAGGCCCCAGGCGAAGTCAACAGGGCATTGGTACACGGGTTAACTCAGAAGTAAGTCTCATCAAACTTTGTGGGACCTACTCCTGAAAAAGCAGGTTGCAGCCCAGTTTCCTTCCAGAGCAGGCTTAATCACACTTACCCAGAACAATTAGTATAAAGCAGGAGGCTTGCTCCTTGGTGTCTTGCTGAAAAGTAATAGCCATTGAATTCAATAGGATTTACTCCTAGGTAAATTTGTGGAGGGTTGTGAAGGAGAAAGGTCAACTCGCCTTGTTTATCAAGTCGGGTGGCTATAGGAGTGCAGTGAAGTGATTTCAGCGGCGCTGCTCAAAGTAGATACCAGGTCCTCGATTTGAATAGAACTTTATTTTCATGGAAATGTGGTTTAATTCCGGACCTGTAGACGGAGAAAGAGAACCACAGCGGTGTAGGTGGTTTGGGCGTTGGACTCTGACTCTGGACACCAGGGTTCGATTCCCCGCTCAGCCAGGGAAACTCACTGGGTGACCTTGGGCAAGTCACATGTTCTCCGCCTCAAAGGAAAGCAAAAACAAACCTCCTCTGAACAAATCTTGCTAAGAAAACCTCGAGATAGGTTCGCCTTAGAGACGCCTTAATGGAAACGATTTGAAGGTACACAACAACCAAGATGGAGAGGCCAGTTTCGAAACCTGCTGCTCAAACCAAGCATGCAGAGTCTTAAAATGCATTTTTTAAAAAAGCGAACCCAAGTTATTCTAATCTAATAGAAAGTGGGTCAGGTAAATCCGGCTGCTGGTCTCTTTCAAAGGATACAGACTCCCAAAGAAACGCTGCACTATGTAACAGGAGCCGAACCTCATGTCATTTCTAGGCAAATATACTCGAAATAATATAGGGAAGCCGGCAAACACGCGTCCAACTGGCAACGACCTTACATCAATTCAGAGGCCATTTCCGCACTAGCCTGTTATAGCGCGATGCTTCCACTTTCAACCTCCTCTGGAATCCTGGGGTTTGTAGTTTCGAGAGGGGCCGGGCGGCCCCTCCCGAAACTGCAAACCCCAGGATTCCAGAGGAGGTTGAAAGTGGAATCATCGCGCTATAACAGGCTAGTGCGGAAATGGCCTTAGTCTCCAGGAGAGTAGATTGATCGAACCAATGGATGTTCGATAGGTGTTAATTTACCAAGTTCCCATTAACTTGATGGATCTGCTCTAGTTTGGGACTAGCAACAGGATTTAGACCCAGATATAATTGGACTTGCAGCCCAATTCTAAAACGTGAATGTTTAGGATTCTTTTCAAGCGTTCGCCTGATCTGACAGAAGATCGCCTTGGACTTCATATGGAAGCAGGCTGACCTTCTCCATTTTCCTTCCCCGTCTCGCCGGCCGTTTCTCGTCTCTTAGCTGGAGCTGCGCTCTCGGCTGAATCTCCCCAAATGCCAGACCCGAAACGGAGGGGAGAGTCGCAGGAGCGTCTCGCTTTGCTCTAGCTTCCCACTCAGCCTTAAACAAAAACTAGCCCGGCAGCTCCAGGCGAGATGACGGCGGCAGCACCAGCAGCGGGAGAGAGAATTAATTTCACCCGGCGGCGCAGGCGGCCGTTCAATGCATCAGACTCAATCCGGAGCGAAAAACGCCGCTCTCTGCTTGAAATAACGACCCATTCTCCTTTGAAAACTACGACAAAAGAGAGTGAGATTTCTGCCTAGTCCTTAAAATGTCCACTTTTTATAATCACCCGTAAGCGCTTTCCTGCTCCACCACACCTGCCTTTTTAGAACTAGAAATCCCAAAGGATTTCTGTATCTGGCTGACAGAGAGAAGTCTTTTACGCATTATTAGTAATTTCTATTCCCTGCTCAATCAGATTAGCGATTTGATATTGCCTTAACACTAGTATTATCAGCAACCGCCAGCAGTGGGCACGTCGTCACTATGAGCGTGCGATTTAAAATATCAGATATATCACTAGACTAATCCTAAAAACGAGTATATTGAAATCACTGGGATTTCCCGCTTCACTGCTGCTTGCGGGACAAGAAAGAGATTTATATGTGACCAAGCCAATGCTAGAACTGGAACGATCACCACCGGTGCAGACGGTCCAATGCTACCCGCGATCCCGGAAGAAGAGACAAATCTTTTTACAGAGGCTGCAGACATATTGATCTGATGGTTGGAAGGCAGTGATAAGGCACCTAGTGGCCCTCCAGATGGTGTTGATTGCGACTGCCAGCAGTCCTAGACAGACTAGCTAGTGGTAAGGGATCATGAGCACTGTAGTCCAAAAACCTCTACATGTTCACAAGATATCCACACTTAGTTTAAAGGTGAGCAGTTCCTTTCAGACTCCCAAAAGCTATAGATCAAGAAAATTATTAAGGTCCAAACAAAACCCATTTAGGAAGACCCCTTACAAAACCAGCGAGATCATCTAATCTAAGAAGTAAAGAGGTAAGGCAAAGTTGGAGGTTGCTTGGCCCTTGGGGTCACCAGCTCTCAGTGTCTTTGCCTTGGCAATTCACATGTAGCTCTTTCCAAGAATTCCACAATCCTTCGCAAGTCTATCTCTAAGTCATCTTATTCTGACTCATTTCTGTCGAATTTATTAATAAGGTCACAGCCATAGATTGTGAACTAAAGGCCATGAACCAACTGCAACTGCTTCTCTCCTAATGGCAGTATTTAGCACAGTTTTGATTTCCTGCTTCGCCAAGAAATATACAATATTTAAAAGCACATAAAATAAAATCCCATTCTGTTATGCCTTTTACATCACTCCAGCTGTGAATCGGTAATTAATCCCTACTGAGCTTGTATTAACTTCTCTGGGAGTTAATTCCTATTGGACTCAGTTGTATTTACATCTGAGCAGACATGGCTAGAATTGCTCCCTGAGATGGAGGGAAAGAATCATTGCACATCAGTGGCCCAGTCGCCATTCCACTTTCTCTAAGGCAGTACAGTACCGCTGAATCAATACCTCATCCCTTTGACTTTGTGGAGGGGCTGTCCTGTAAAGCCTGTCTGGATCTCCCTGGAATTACTGTGTAGGCCCCTGTGAGAGTTATGTGGAAGGCACTTCTAATATCTTTAGCAAACAAAATGCCCTCAAAGCACCAGATTCCGTCAGATCTTGGAAGCTAGACAGGGTCAGCCCTGGTTAGTACTTGGATGGGAGACTGCCAATGGACACTAGGTGCTGCAGGCTCTGTTTCGGGGGAAGGAACTGGCAAAATCACCTCTGAGAATTCTTTGTCTCAGGAAACTCTGTGATATTCAGGGGGTCACGATAACTGGGCAGGAGACTTGAAGGCAGCTACCTACAGTCACAAGTGTGCGTAAGACAGACTGTATAAAGTTGCCTTATGGTTGGCCCATCTCTTCTATACTCTCAACTCTGAACGGCAGCAGCTCCCCAGGGGTTCAGGCCGAATCCATTCCTATCCTCCCTGGAGACCACTGGTCTCCTCTAGTGAACTTCCATCCCACTAAGACCTGACTCTGCTGAACTTCCGAAATAAATTAGATCGGGGCGGGAGGGGTCTAAAGACTGAAACGATCTTGCAGTTCGGTCCTGTTTTGCCTGCCTTCCTCAGTTGTCTCAGATTCATAATCTTTAGTGGAGCTGATTCCCGAGGAACTGAACATAACATTGCAACCCCAGCTCTTTCAGATGCCCAGACAATGGCCATTGTCTTGCTCACCTGAAAATGTTTTCGAGCTGTTTTATTTTAAGCAAGAGGAAGTGTCAGACGGGTGGATAACGTGCGACAGCTCGCCTAAGAAGAGAAAACAAGTCAATGCGCCTTAAATGTTGGTGGTTTGGAGATTGCAGAAGATCCGGTCGCCACTCTTTATGAGTTTGTTTGGATTGGAAATGGGGGAGGGGGAGAATCGCGGACAAATAAAAACTTTCCCGTTTCTTGAAAAACAAAACAAAACTCGATACTCAATCCTAAATCGTTAATCCGGAGTACTACTTTTTAAGACAATTTACAACACAATCCTGTGCCTTACTTCTGGAAAGTAAGTGCCATTGAACTTGATAGGCCTTCTTTTCGGGGAAGCAGGTATAGATCCATTTACCCAGGGGCTGGGTCTCACTGAACTCTATGGACTTACTTCTGAGTAGCGGCTACAATCCTTGCGCTGTTGATTCTGCATCTCAGAGTTCTTCACTGTACTCTGTGGGGAGCGACATGTGGGTTGTAACTTAATCGCCTTGGCTCTGCAGACTCAGTCTCTGCAGAGTTTATCAAGTTTTCCAAATGCAGCAGTAGAAAACGTTTTCCCCCGTCTGTCTTTACTGCTGCAGAGTAAAACTTCAACATTTGTAGACAAAATTAGCTCAGAAGAAAATAAAACGTTTTCTGGCCTTACAGAGGAGGCCTAACATTCAATCTGAAACTTACTTCCCAGTACGTTCAACCTGAAACTTATTTCCCACTGTACAACTAGTCTTGCACCCTGTTTGCTTTAAACAAACTAACATAGTAATATTAAAATCCCTCATAAATGTTAAGAGGTAAATCTGCTTTCGGGGAAATAATTTTGACCTATGTTTTTGTTCGATTACTTGAGACGTTCCCCCATCCCACCCCGCCAGGAAATTAATCGAATTTCAGAGACAGGAAGAGAGAAAACGAATGAGGGTATGACCAGAAAGTTCTATTTCTGATATAACATAACTTAATTACACTCTGATCTCCTTTCTCCGATCATTATACCTCTTTACGGACATTTGAAAGAAGAAAATGATTGCTTTATGAATAATAGTGGAAATTCGATTTTTTTTTTCTTTTGAACGCAAAAGGTTGCTGTAGTTTTTACTTCTTCCATAGTTTTCCAGATTAGACTTGGGAGGGTGAGGTTCAAACATTGAAATTTGATCACATATATCATTTATTACCATGCTTGTGAATAAATATCTAGGCCCCTTCAATGCTTGTCTAGGAGGAGAAAAAAAATAAAAAAAATCCCATTGGAACTATAATTCTTTGTAACTAGCGCCATTTCTGATGGCGCTAAACATTCCTTTAGAAGAGGAAGTTTTCTTCTTCTTTTTTTTTCCCTTTCTCTTCCAGTAATTCCTTTCAAAGTTGGAGATTTTTGACTCCACGGAAATATCCCTGAAAGTTCCGAGTGCAAGAATACGTTTGCTCTCCTCAATATCTATTTGCTCTTCAAAAGCAAAGAGCAAAGGAGGAGTATTTATTACCCGAAAGTATTGTCCAGAGAACCAGGTGACCGGAGGGCGTAACTTGGATTTGGCATTCTTTCGCAAAATCTAAGAAAAACAAAACCGGGGAGGCCTCTCCGCCATGTTTTACACCTCAGAGATCGGGATACTTCTCCCCTCTTCGCCCTCTCCTCTCCTTTGCCCCTCAAGGATTTCCGACGCGTTCTTTCTGTAAGGGGCCAGACATTTTTAGAAACCCAACTGCAGGCAGGGAACTGGTGGGAAGTTTTAATGCGATGGCATGGATGACTAATCCAAAAACTCACCCGCAATGCTCTAAAAATCTGAACCCTGTTTGAAAAAAAAAGAAAGAAAGAAACCTCCCCTTAGCAAACTTTCCAAGGATGAAACAAACCCAAACCCTGCGATTTTCATCCTGTGTGTGGCCAGTGCAAAAGGCCTCAGACCTGGAACTTTACGGTAGTGCTCAGGTTATCGTGTTTTGCAATTAACACCTTTAATTATACTGGAATCATATCGTCATTTTTCTCTTCCCCAACCCTGCCGCCATTCTCTCTTCTTATTCTTTGTATGCCTTTGAACGACAATCTTCGATGTTTGAAATATGTCCGAGACGTTTCGGGCTTTCTGTTTGCGGGTTTGGCTTCCGGGGCATGGGCCCCGGACAACGAAGAAGGAGGCTTCAGCCCCCATCAAGGCTAGGGGGACTGAGCCCCTCCTGAAATGATTCAGCATCAAGGATCAGGACCACCAAGTCTCTTGTTTTATAATATTTCACTTATTATTTAGTCATTGTCTTCTTTGTAGTCATGTTGTTAAGTGCTTTTGTGTCCACACTGCACAATTATTATAGCAAACTGATACTACTTTACCGTGCTCTTCTATGGAATCCTGGAATTTTTAGCTTTGCCGTGCATAGAATATCGGGGTACTTAGAATTCTCAGCTAGTTAGCTCTAATAAAGTAGTTCAGGGAAGTCGACTAGAGTGTTCTAAGGCCCTCACTACACTACAGATCCCAGGATTCCGCAGGATGGAGCCATAGCAGTTAAAGTTACATCAAACTGTTATAATAATCCACCGTGGGTGGTTGATGTATTGTTAATAGTCACTATATTTAGCGAGGGACTGGGGAATCGTCGCGACAAAAGTAAAAGCAAACGCTTCTAGATATATTGTTTTCCTGCGGTCGGTCATGCCCAGCCTTCACTGGTCCCTGTCCCATTTTCCACGAATCGAGTGGAAGATCAGATTCCCGGTCCCTAAAGAGAGTAATAAAGGAAGTCAGTCCAAGGGAATGACTTGACTTCGCGATAAACGCCCCTTGTCTTGGATGCCCTGGCATAAATCCTAAACCTTCCTTCGTACAGACTGGAGGATCGGACTAGAGTCTCCTTTTAGGAGAGGCGAGCGAGCTTTCTAAAGGAGCCTTCAGAAATCCCTGAGCCGCAATATGAAATCTTCCAATTCGGTGTCCTAGAATGAAAGTCGAAGAAGGTTCAACGTGGAAAGATTTGATCTATGGGGTTCTCATGTCTGTCCTTTCTTGCCTTACTTTTTACTCCTACGGTTTTGCGACGACCTTAAAGGTTCACGAATTTAAAGTTCAGGCAGGAGGCAACCGTCTGCATCAGTTCTCCCCTCTGTAACTTCATCCCCGTCGCGTTTTGATTTTTAGTGCTTTTTCTTGGTGGCCAACACATTCACTACTGCAGAACACGCGAGACACACAGGGAGAGAGAACGGGTCCCTCTCGCCTCATCCTCTCTGTCCCCTCCTCTCAGACCCCCTGACTCCTTAGTTCTTGATTTTCTTTTTTTGTTCCACTATGGAACACAGAAAAAGAGGGAAGGGGGGATCTTAAACTCCTACCCCGCTCCTGTCCCCTAAGATTGTGACAGCGCAGTTTAAAATGTGTCTCGCGTCGCGTTGAGAACAGACTTTTAAAACGACCCATTTCATAATGGTCAAACCAGAAAGGGAGGTGAGCCGCTTAATGAATGACTTTTTAAAAAAATGAATGACTGTTTTAAAAAAAACAACTTTCGCATTTGTTGCCTTAACTGAAGAAGGAAGAGAAGGAATTAGGAGAGAGAAAACACACGAAGGAAACGCCGAGAAAGCCTGAAGAAATGTACAATTCCTTAGAAATCTCTTGTCCTTTCCAAGGTAGAAGCAGCGTGGCCTGTGATTTGGGGAGAGGCGGGGTTAACGATGAAGACATTCTTCTCCCCCCTCTATAAGGCTGCGGTCCTATACTCACTGATAAGCCCTCTTGAACTCAATGGAATTTAGTTCCGAGGCTGCGCAGTTCGTGTACACGGTATGTCTGCTGCATGTCTAAGTCCCACAGTGGCATCTGTCTTGCTGATCAATTTGGTAGGCGAAAGAGACGCACGAGACTCACAGTTTCTGCCTGATCCGTGAGCAATGTGAGTCCCCCTGAGAAGTATTGCGACCGTGGGGCAGAGAGGGGAGGGCGACAGATCCATGCGCAAGAACGGAAAAGATCAGGCGCTTCCACAGGCGCGCAGGAAAAATCGAAGGCACAAAACGTCCGCTTACCCTCCAGTAGCCTTTGCCCAAGCGAGTTGCCCATATTTGCAGCTGAGGGAAGGGAGGGGTGGGAAGAACACGATGTTCACTTTCCTTCTGGCTTGGTTGGTGGCATTCACAGATGGGCAATCATTGGCCACATCCCCTAATTCCCCCGTGTGCGAACTGGAATCACTACTCGGTGCTCGTGGCCTGAACATTATCCCTGCTGATTTTAATTATGAATATTGAGCAGTTAGCTGCATCATTCCTTTTATTTATTCACAAATTCTAGAACGGATCAAGGCGACAAACCTCACTGTGTACAAGAGATTAAGTCCAGCTGAATTCCCGCTGGAGTTACTTGTGAATTATATCCTCTTTCATGTTGCGCTCCAAATTTCAGTCTTAAGCCTGCAGTCCTTTACCTGGCAGTAAATCTTTTTGGATTTAATGAGTCTTGTTTCTGGATACGCATCATAAAAGTGCTCCTACTATACCTGTTGCAAATAAATCCCAAATGAACTAGTTTGTATTTATCCTACTTGTTTACGGTCAGTCAGATAGCAGGACTCTAAAAATGAAATACGTCGATGTAAATTATCAGAGGAGACCATGCGAACCACCAGTGAGTTTGGGAGAGTGAGGCATAGTTTACATCGCAATCCTATGTGTTATCTATTCAGAAATAATTCCCATGGAGTTCCATCCGATTGATTCCTACAGGGTTTCAAACTTCATTAGTTACGATTTTGTCTGAAAACCTATTCTCAGAAAGCTTCCAAGCCATAAAAACAGGACAGCATCTCTAGAGAGACCGCGCGGTGGTTTGAGCGCTGGACTGCCACCCTCCTGATCACGGTTCGAATAGCGGCTAGGGCCGCTTCCGCACGAGATTGCTCTGGCGCGATGATTCCACTTTCAACATCGCGCCAGAGCAGTCTCCTGCGGAAGTGGCCCCGGAGATGGAAACCCGCTGAGTGAACTTGAGCAAGTCACTTTCTCTTAGCCTCAGACGAAGGCAATGGCAAACCCCTTCTGAACAAATCTCGCTGAGAAAACCCTGTAATAGGGTCGCCTTCGGGTCGCCCTAAATTGGAAATGCCTTGAAGACACACAGCAACAACAGACACAGAAGGGCAACAAATTGTTATGTCATTTTTGTAGCAAAAAGCAAAAATGTCTTTCTCACTTGTCCTGGGAGAGGGATGCATTTGCAGGTCCGCCTCATGCGGCAAAATATGTTTCCATATCCCGCCTAATGCCCCAAAGCAAGCGGCTCAGGGATGTTTTTACAGTATTTCTCCCGCTCAGAAGTCCTGCTTGGGTGATGGATAAAAAGAAACGGCAACAACAGACTCGTGATACTCCGTCGCTATCTAAAGAAGACCGCCTGTCGGAGCCAAGGCGTCTCACATAACGTAATATAACATAACATAGCGAACAAAGGCCATTTCCGCACTAGATTGCTATAGCGCTATTATTCCACTTTCAACATCCTATGGAATCCTGGGGTGTGGAGTTTAGGGAGAGGCCTGCACACCCCAGAATTCCATAGGATGTTGAAAGTGGAATAATAGCACTGTAACAGTTTAGTGCGGAAATGGCCAAAGTCCTTTATTTCTTTCCAAAGGTGGTCCTAATTGCTGGGCTCAGCGTTGATCATCTGGGGCCGTTAATCCCAGTGATGGAGCCCTAGAAAAGAAATACATCAATTGACGTTTTTCCAATCTGCTTTCATCTGGTGCCTCTTTTTTCCCAAGAAGAAGGTTGAATAGGGACAGTGAAGTTGAACAGTGAGAGCTGAAAGACTTGCTTATTCGCCATTCTGGAAGTCTGGGCTACTTGGCCTGGAACTCTGGGGGCTCCTGTTACGGTTCCGCCTCCCCCTCGCACCAGGCCACACTCTCTCGGCTCTTCACGCTCTTTCAAGGGATACCCAAGATAGCGGAAAAAACGGAGGGCAAAGCAGCTGGGTATTTATTGGAGGGAAGCAGGAGGGCGCCGCGCCTTTCTCACCTATCGCCAGTCTGGGCTGAACTCCAATGGAAAACGGCCGATATTATTATTGACACTTGATCCTAACCCTGGCTTGTTCTCATGTTTCAAGATGCTTTTTTACATTTATTTTTTTCTCGCATGTCTTTTAACAGCGTCATGGGACGATGGGACCTCTGCACTTCTCCTTGCCATGGGCAGGCACGAAAGATGTGCCAGAACAACAACAAATGGCACCTTAGTCTAACTCCCCACACTCACCCGATGGCGTTTAGGAGGATGGTTTTTAAGGGCCGGACTCGTTAGGACTTCAAGCAGAAATAGTGTTTCCTCCCTTGTTCCACTGAGAGTCTACAGGTCCTAACTAGTTTTCCTGGCCTTGAAATTAGACGCATTTATTTTAGACTTGCCAGCTTTCTTTTTTAAGAGCCCTCTTTGTTTAGCACTACCGACCAACTCAATAAAGAACTGAGCAGGTGAAATTCGCCCTCCAACTCCCATTTCCTCACAACAGCTCAGATAGGAGCTTTGCCATTGCATTTATCTGAATGAATGTGACTTGACTCGAGTTCCCAAGGAAGGATTCGAGGATTCGGGCCCAGTGCCCTTGAATCCTAGACCAATATTCTCGAATTATTACACCATCCTGGTTCTAGAGCGCGCTGTTTTGCTGTGGAAGCACACTTAAAAGGGTAGATTATGTGCATCTGTTTCTATTTACCTATTCAGCTATCTCTATTTGCTGTCAAATATGATTGGATTTTAACTCTGCTTTTTTTATTGTACATTATCCGCTCTTGTTTATTTATGGACAATTGTACACCCTGTCCTATAAGCCATTACTCCAGTTTCTAAAATACTGTTTCCTTGTTCAGACATCCTTCTGTCCTAAAGCTTCTCATATCAGTAGAAACTGGTACAAATTCTTCAATAGGGAGAAGAAAGTACTTTGTACAGCCTCGGAGGTTATTTATTGTGTTCCTTCCCAAGTCCTTTCCGATTTTCTGCGACCTAAATGTAACCCTAGCATAGGGTTTTCTTTGCAAGAATTATTCAGAGAGAGTTTACTTTTGCCTGCTAAGAGACTGAAAGAGTTTTGACACGCCCACGGTCACGCAACGTATTTCCATGGCTGAGTCCTGGTCTCCAGAGTGCTAGTCCAATACCTAAACCATTATTCTGGCTTTTATGCAGACAACCTGTTTCCTGAGGCTGCCATCTCACTCTGCCGAATGGCAGGGCCGGCTCTGGGTTCAGCGTTTTTAATTATAGTAGCTCCACACAAGAGGATTGCTCATTATCATAGGATGGAATACCTTTTTTAAGATAGCACCTAGCCACGTGGCAGATGTTAGAAACGTTCCCAGTATTAAAAAATATTAAATTTCTTTTTTTAAAAAAAACCCGCTGCCCGATCAGTCCAATCTCAATGGATAAAAGGTTCAGTCTGATCAAGAGAGGGAGCCAAGGTTACAGTCAACAAGAGGGCAGGTAATACTCAAGATTACTTCAAAGTGGATTGGATGTTTACTTAAGCCACTTAATGGAACTCATAATCATGACGGACTAAAAACCTTGGGATTTCCCACCCTTTTTTGGCTGTAAAGTAATGAGGCTGATTTGTAACTGTGGTGGAGAGCTAGAGGACTGATGATTCTCTCTTCTCGCGCCTGCTTAGTTTTTTCACAGGACATCTTTTACTATTATTTCCTAATTTTTCTGCTGCTGCTGCTGCTGTTTAGTCCGTGGGTTGCGGGGAGGTGTCATTTGTATTTCAATAAAGCCAGAATCCAGAAATGACTAGATATTTCACCTTTCTCTGTAAATTTTTAGGAGTTTTGCATGGTTCTGCATAAGACTAGGCATACATAGCACAAATCGTATTATGTCGGATGGATTAACAAAAATGATTAAACAGCAAAATAGTTCTGGAAGATAGAAGGAAAAAAGGAACCAACACGAGTCACTGTTCAAAATAATATTCCAGAAAGACCTTATTATGCCAAATAGCTCTCCGGGCCCTTTCTCAAGGCGGTGATACAGTTGTAAGATTCCGATCTGCACCTGTGGGTTTCTTCTCTAAAGAAATTCCCATGCTTCATATAAAATAAACTCCCTGAACTTAGAAAGCTAGATGCCAAAGAGAACGGTTGTGGATAGTCTTCTTCTTTCTATGATATTTTTCTAGCTGCGGGATTTTCCGTGGACGTGGATTCTATTCTGTGAGTCCCTCCTGAGTTCAGAAGTAGTTCTGCCCAGATACAAGGAGAAATAGGCTCAAAACAAGAGCTAGGCCTTAGGGGCAGATAAAGGTGCTTGGGTTCACCGCTCCCTGGACGCACTGTGGCCTTTATTTCCATGCCTGACAGGTTCATTTATGCTCATTTATACCCCTAACCTCCAGAGGACCCAATGATCTGTCAAAGCCGCTCTAATCGGAATCAGGAATGAATGATGCGGTTTGGGACATCTGTAAGCCTTCCGAGGCTCCTTTCCGTCTTCCTCCTCGCCCGCCTGAAAATGATAGGAGTTCCAAATTACCTGTTATAAAAGAAGCCTTTCGAGCGATGTTTACCTGAGAGACAGACCCAGCTTTCTAGCTCTTGCCTAAATACACACTTACCTGTGAGGAATGGGAGCAGCTCATAACCTCCCCCTAGCAAATAATGCCTAGTTTAGCCAAGACAGAGAAGAAATGTTTGTATTCTGGATATGTTTTAGCTTGGTTGCTGTTTTTTTTTCCCTTGAGGAAGAAAGATCCCGACAGGGAAGGGAGAGGAAAACCTGCTGCCTTCTAGATGTTGTCTAATTACAACTTCCTTCATCCCCAATACTTGGAGGTTCTGGCTGATGGGAACTGGAGCTTAGCAATATCTGTACGACCACCGTTTTCCTGAGAGCCAGGGCGATGCAGTGACTTGGGTGCTGGACTAGGACCCCAGGAGAATAGGGTTGGAAGCGTGTTCATCCTTGGACCCCCACTGGGTGATCTTGGTCAAGTCAAAGACAATCTTTTTAGGAGGTCGTCGTGAGTCAGAATGGGGGGCGCATAACGAGAGTAATTTTCCCCCTTCTGCTTAACAGAGCCTCAGATTCTTGAATATTTGGATGACACAAAATTGGACTCCTTGCTGTTAGATGCAAGCTGCTTGAAGATGCTCACTCTCCAGTTGTATTTATTGTTGTGTGTATGGGGGCACGGGCTTTGACACAAGGTAAATAAAGGATGTGGAACGGGAGGCCCTTCAGGTATTTGTGGATTGCAACTCCCAGCAGTATCCATCATTGTGCTGGCTAGGCTGATGGAAGTTGCAATCTAACAACCCCTGGATGGCCTCAAGTTCTTCGCCCCTAATCCCAGGGAGCAAGAAATCCTTTTAAATAACTGAATTCAACAACAACAAAGATTCACTCGCAAATGGAGAATCTATCCGTTCTTTTGGAAATTGGGAAGAGGAGAGTCAGCAGGAGAAAGGGTCAGCCGCACTTCGGTGAATGTAATTGAAATAAGAGGGCTCTTACTTTAGAATAGGAGCAGCAGTTCTGCCCCTCATTTATGCGGAAGACACATACTGGAAGGCAGCGGTTGCAATTTCTAAATCAAGGCTAGAGGTCTACACAGACTGAGCCGAAAGCAAGCCTCTTGGGACTTATTTCTGAGTAGACATACCTAGGATCGTAATCCAAAGAGCTTAAATCTCTAACCTCCAAACTTTTCGGAGGTCCTTATTTCATGGGTCGAACCCCCTCTCCAAGTGTATACTTTTTAATTTCACCGGCGGGACCTTCACACCAGAGAATGTGGCTGGAGGATTTCAGTTTTATATTTCATTGTGTTTTAATGGAGTCCCACAACTCTTAAAAATCCTTGTGGAGGGGGCACTGGTATGACTCATGCCAACCCATATGATAACAAGGAGTCTGTCCAATGGACTCTGCTGCTTAGGACCATTGGCTGAAAGAACAAAGTATTTCTGATAGTCAGGAGACATCAGAAGATGCGGACGCACAGAGACCTACACAAATGGTTCTTGTATTTATAAGCCTGAACTCATTTCATTTGCTACGTTTGAATTCATCCTTCGTCTTATTAAATTAGTCGTCGTCGTAAGGGCCATAAATTATAAAATGCCGGATGCTTTGATTGAATGCCTTGCTGAGAAAGGAAACTGACAATGGATTTATGTGTTTCTTAAATGTTTTTTCCAGCCCGAAGAAGGCACCCTTTTCTGTGGAGAAAAACACAAAGGGTGTATGTGGGAATGGAATTTTTAACCCCCTGGAAAAGGGCTTTGAGATAAGTAACAGAAAGCAGTAGCCGAAAAAAAAAAAAAACTGCATTCTGTTTCTTAGGAAATGCAACGATAGATTTATAGTCTCATGAAAGTACAGCTGGTTTCTGCTTGAATCTTGAAAGCAAAAAAAAAATTGCCTCCACAGAAAGGTTGAAAGGCTTCTCAGGGAGCATTTGCCGAAGCCTATAACGTTAGACGAAAAATGCCTGTCGAAATGACCATGGGCATACTGGTGAATTTATGCCGGAATGTGACCAGGACAATTTAAAAGAAAGAAGGATGGAAAGAAATGAAAGCAAGCAATAAAGTCGAACGTAGTTGCTGAAACACTTTCTTGTCAATCAACAGATGTTTAATAGAAAACTGTCTTTCATTTCTCTCATTAACGTCTCCTTTATTGGTGACTCGGCCGCCGGCCTGAAACAAACAGTTGAGTCGATGGAAAGGCTCGTATCTATTTCTATCAGAACTTATTTTGCTATCGGTACCTCGTACTTTAACAAGAACACGAACATGAGGGTGCTTTTTATTTCCATATTGTTTTTCGCAGGAGAAACTGCAAGACGGTGCTAAAAGGGGGTCCTGCCTGCCCGCCTGCCCGCCCGGCCCCCTTCCTCTTATTTCCATGCAGTTCTCTTATTACCCGTGGAAAGGACGCAGGCTGCTCATGCCGCTGCATCAGTTTCTTTCATTAGCAGGCGGGAGGCAGCCGCGGTGGGGGGAAAGCGGGATCCCAGCCGCGAGCCTGTGTGCAGTGAAGGCACTGAAAATCCAGGGGACAATGGCTGGCTCGTCTGTTCTAAAGAACAGATAGTTCGCCCTGTTTGGATTAGTGCTTTCTTTTTAAGGATGGGGAGGCTGCAATCCGCAAACCTATGTAAGTCAAGTATCAGATAAACTTCAGAGGAAAAAAAAATCAGACATGTACTAGTTTAGATCAGGTGACTTGAGGACATGTTTCCTAACGGTTTAACCTAATGGTGCTCGGAAGTTAAAACCCCGTTGATGCCTCAAGGGTTGATTTAAAGAGAAGGACGTTTCCAACTGCATACTTAGCCGTTTTTGTTGAGACGGAGGGTGACAACGTCGGCACGCTTGAATTTCCCACCGATTTCCCCCAAAACGGCGTGATTCATGATTTGTAGGCAGATACATTAATCTGCAACTCAGGCTTCCTAACTGACCAGAGCCATTTCCGCACTAGCCTGTTATAGCGCGACGATTCCACTTTCAACATCCTCTGGAATCCTGGGGTTTGCAGTTTCGGGAGGGGCCGGCCGGCCAGAGGATGTTGAAAGTGGAATCATCGCGCTAGAACAGGCTAGTGCGGAAATGGCCCAGGAGGTAGGCTGAAGAGTCCCAGGCGCCTGGGATCAGGTGCAAGGGGGAAGAGTGGGCGCACTCATTTATCTGCAGATGGCTGAGACAGCCCACGCTGTTTTGCAAAAAGTTTAGGGAAAGGAAGGCCCTCTGTTGGGACCACCAGAAAGAATACGTCACTTCCTTTCCTCCAGCAATACAGGGCAGATGGCGCTTGCCCTCCTTTCACTAGGGCTGAGGTCAAGGGTAACTCCCGTGTGTCCGGAAGAGGAAGGAAAACATGAGACCCCTGTCGCCCCCCGCAGAGCCAGGGAGTGAGGTCGGGGAGAGAAGCCTTAAAGGACCCTCTCAGCCCCCCGGCGCATTCCATTCTGGGAGCCACATGGGCGCCAGACCCCGGGGGAATAGCGCAAGGATGCGGGAGGGTTCCCTCCTCAATGTATCTGGAGCTGAAGGCAAGGCAAGGCTACTGCGTTCTTGATTATTGTGACCATGGATGCATTAGTACCACCACACATGAATGCCATTTGGCGACTCTGGGCCACAGTCACCTTGATTACACTTTTTCCACATGCTGGGGCCACAAGTGGAAGATCACACTCTCAGAGCTGTGGTGAGGGTTAACTGAGCCGAAATAATGATCAGGCAGGCTTTGGTTCCCACACATATGAAGGGAGATGTTAATCTCCCCTAATCATATCTTGAACATGAAATCCTCCCCCCCTCAGTAATTACAACGAGGAGGTGAAAGGGAATTAAGGTTAGTTAAACTGAAGACTATGCAAAGACTGAGAGGCACTTAGGATGGAAACAGAGGCCATTTCCGCTCTGGCCTATTATAGTGCCATTATTCCACTTTCAACATCCTATGGAATCCTGGAGTTTGCAGTTTAGGGAGGTGCCTTTGATTCCCCAGGATTCCATAGGATGTTGAAAGTGGAATAATGGCACTATAACAGGCTAGTGCAGAAATGGCCAGACTTGGTCATATTTAAAGTTAGCCAGTTGAAATCAATGGGACTTTAGCCATGGCTCATTTATTTGAATGGTTCTGCTTTAAAGTATTCCTAAGTCTAGATCCAACATTACTTTGGCATGGCCCCTTAACAATTTTATTTATTTGTTTGTTTGTTTGTTTAAATAACGTGCCTTTCTTCCGGGTTAGGAGAAAAGAGAGAAACAGTGGTAGTTACTCGGAAAGAATCAATTCGAATTCAGACTTCGACTTTATTCTAGCTCTATTCATTTTTCGTAAAGAAAGAAAATAACTTTCTAATGTCCTTTTGCTAGGCTTATAAGTTAAATGTTGTCTCAGTGCCGTGGACTCTGGAGGTAATTCTTCCTCCTACTGTGAAGGTTTTGCCTAGCAGGGAGAGATCACCAAAGCTGCCTGGATAGAGGAAATGTGTGTGCCTCCTGTTGAAGAGAGCCAGCTGCTAATATGATCACATGACTGTGCCAGGATTTAAAAAAAAAATGTCTATAGCTTTATTTATTCTCTTTATCTCCTCTAAAGCATACATGCTCACTTTGAGATATCACAGTTTCCTACAAGGTTATCAATATATTACATCTCACTTTCCAAATTTAAAAGATAAGAATTTAATAAATTTATAACTAGAGGGAAGGAACCTTAGGACAATCAAGTCAGATTGCCAATCTTGTGCAACTGTGGAAAGGTATTGCCAGTAAGGTGTAATGCACTGGGGAAGGTATAAGATTTCAATGTTCTCTTGCCTCTCATCAGATTAAGAGTTAATTTATAATGTAGGTCTGGAGGGACCAACAATTTGAAGCACCAGTTAAAGAAACCAGTCATGCAAACATCTCCTCTCAGGTGATTAAAAATGTCCTTAAATAAAGAATCGCTGGTGGGTTATGTATTATTTAAGTGTACTATGCATTATGTTTTTCAGTATGCTGATAATATACCCATATCACAGGCCATTTCCACACTAGACTGTAATAGTGCTATTATTCCACTTTCAACATCCTGTGGAATCCTGGGGTTTGTGGTTTAGGAAGGATCCTTTGAGGCTCCTCCCTAAACTGCAAACCCCAGGATTCCACAGGATGTTGAAAGTGGAATAATAGCACTAGAACAGGCTAGTGCGAAAATGGCCATACTCTGAACCAATGTTCCCTCCCCAAAAGTGTCAGGATTTTGAAAATGTTAAGAAGTATATTGGTGGAAAGGCTTCAGAGAATAGATTATTTTTTGTATTTAGTGCAAAAGATACCCAAGCACGTACAAAGAGTGCTTCTTGTTCAACTCACTGCAGCTGTCTTTTTAGCTGCTGAGACTTTAAAGGTCAAATAGTGTTTCTGTTAGGCAAAAGCTCAGCACCAGCACACCTCACTTCAGAAATAAAGCAGTAACCCTGCGGTTGACTTATAGGAAAATGACCTGGGGGCACCTTTCAATATGAACTCAAACAGAGAAAAAGGGAGAAGTGCGAAGGAGTTACTGTACAGACCGAATTATACTTAAAAAAAAAAAAGTGAACCCTGGCTTCATTGACTTTGGTGGGTTTTTATAAAAGAGCTGCCCAAAAGAAGAAGCTTTTCTAGATGCCAGAGGTCACAAGGCAGCTAATTGCCTTATCCATAAATGGTTCCAGAGTTGGACTATGACCCTGGAGACCAGGTTTCATTTCACTGCTTGGCCATGGGAAAACCACCGTTTAACCTTGGGCGGGTCACACACTCTCAGCCCAGAAAAACCTGTGATAGGTTCGCCTTCAGTCCGCATACCTCAGAAATTACTTGAAAACACTTAACAATAAGATCTCGTTCAAAACAGGAATAGCACTTACTTTTTCAGTAGTACTGGGGCAGCTTGTGAGTTGTCCTGTTTATTAGGGCCACCACCACAGCATTCCATAGGATGTTGAAAGTGGAATAATAGCACTATAACCGTCTAGTGCGGAAATGGCCTAAAATTGTGATATTTGGGTGGGATTAGATACGGAATTTAGCTGAAGGACAGCTATCTCAGGGGACCCACAGTGTGATGGTATCCCGTTTAACCTCAATCGACGACAACTTCTTGAAACCAACCGTTGGGAGGCATTTCCTGAGGCCAAACGAGGGAACTACAGAATTCTTCCCCTGGGAGAAAAGGCAGGAAAGGTAAGAAGCGGGTTTCTTTATATCCGTGCAAGAAACCTGCCAATAGTCTTCCTCGTCCAAAGCCGGGATAGTTATATAGAAAGAATGGGCTGAACCAGAAAGGATATGTGAAGGAAAGAAAAGGAAAAGACATGCACCAGCAGCAGTCTGAGTGAAGGGACCAGACGTGCTCACTTTGTAACGCCGCGGCCTGACGGCCTCCGGGAGACCTGAGAGGCTGGCCGAGGGCGGCTGCGGCCTCGCAAAGGCTTATGGGAAGGTAGGAACCCTTCGGAAAGGCGGCCGGCTGGCTGAGGGAAACGAAACTCCCCTCGAGGCGTGCTTAGCGAGATCCCTTCGGCCAATTTCAGGGAGGCTTATGTGACTTTGAGTGGGATTTCCCCCTAAAATGGCCCTTGAACCCCAAGGCCCTTTCAAGCAGTCCTCCGAATCTCAACCCAAATGTCGTGGTGTTGATTTTCCTGAGGAAAAGACCACCTAACTCGCCGAGAAAGAGGCCCCGGCTCCCTCGCCCAGCAAAGCGCGCTCCCGCTCCCTCGCTCTCTAAAGAGGCTAGTGGCCGCCGTCCGCCCTCTTTCAAATACTGTCGCTTGTGCGTGTTAACGGAGACTTTTCGGTTCCTTTCCAGGTCTGGGAGATGCCTGGGGGCAGCCGAGCAGATTAGGCCCCCTGGATAATGTCGCGAAGGAGCTGGGCTCGCATTTGCTTCAGGTAGAGTCTGCAATTCGTGCTGCTTTCGTGCTTACTGTCTCGTGTCAGGATGCGTTTTGTCGCGTTGATGTCAGTGCCCCTTAAACGCCACCGCCCCGGGCTCTCCTTCCTTACCTGAGCCCTGAATGCAGGGCAGCCGTGCTCTCTGTTTCCAATGCTAAAGGAAAAGAGGCGGTCAGTACGCCCTGAGCGTTGCCCCTTTCAAGCTCAAGCTAGATGAACATGGCCTGGCTACCCTGTTGGCACCTTTGTGGTTAAGTGAGGAGTGGTATACAAATAAATGGGTACTTGTCACTCCTTCCCCCATCCATCAGTGCATATTATGGACACATTTGGGTTTGTAAACTGCATTTATGGTTGGGAGTACAGAAATCAGAGGCTGGCAGTGAAGGGGCTAATGAAGAGTATGATTATTTGTGCCTGCAGTTTTTTACAGTCATAAATCGTGTTGCATAAAAGCTGATTAAATGTCAGGGGAGAATGAAAACACATACTTGCAGGCATTCTGGACAGACAAGGGCTGTTGTTAACCATGAGGTTGAACAACAGCCTGCCTATCTCTGCGTCTGGCACAGGCACTCATGCCTGTGTGTGTTTTAAACGGAGATTTCATTTTCCCCCCATAGTAGAGTACAGAAAACCTTTAAAAATGTGGGGTTCCTGTGCTTAGTGGAGGACATTTGGTTTAGGTCTTCCATTTAATGTTGATGCCTGAAATACAGTTGCTCAAAATCTGGGTAATTCCTTTGAGAATGTAACTCCTGCTTTGTGAATTCTGCTGCATCAAAAAAATTTGAGTGGTACCTGTTCCAGACCAAAAGTTTTGTCTGTATGCTTTTTGCTCAGTAAGAGCTCCCTTCCACTCTCCCACTTTTAAAAAAAACGATAAAATGCAGTTATCTTATAATTTTCATTTTAGGTGGTAGATGTTTGGTACCATAGTTTGTCTTACAGTTTCACCAGGGTAGAATAACTTTCAAAAGAGAAGTATGAATTTGTGTGTGTGTGCTGCAGGGAAATTAAAATAATAAACTTTTAAACCTGAATTCCTGTAACCCATCCCAGATTCCCAACTACCACTTGGTTGTTCAGAAAATCAGGACTGGGAATTTAGTTTTCATTCCACTGTAGTTCCTACAGTTCCTAGTTACTTTTAATTGAATTATCACTAGCCAGGAGAGATTTGCAGGGCCTTCTACAATTTGTAGGGCCTTCTACAATAGTCCAGTCTGTATACTTATCTGGGAATAAATCCCCACTGTATGCTAGCAATTGCTAGGAACAGTAGATGTTGGAGCGGGGGCAGGGGGGAATTATGTTTCCCTATTCTAATAATGCTATTGTTAACTTTTTGCAGGAAGGTGTGATATAAATGAGTGTAATAAATAAATAAGTAAATAGTTTTTCATTAGTGGGAAATGTAATCCTTATTGCTGTGACATATCCAATGAGTATAATTTTAATGGAATCTTAAGTCCTTAAAACCTACTTTTCCCCTTTGTTATAACATTTTTGCATAGAGACTGAATCTCATGAAATACACACACATACACACACACACACACACTCTCAATGGGTTTTTAAACATCATTTTTGTGGAAAAATTACATTTACAGCAATATTTTGAAACCCTATCCTTGGTTACACAAATGAACTATACATTGAAGCAAGAGCTGGTTAAAAAAAATCTTCATTTCCTTCAAAAATATTCTTTGCCATACAATGAAAACAATTGAATGGCATTTCTTGTTATTTATTTGAAACTTTTATATCTCTCCTCTCTGATGGTTGAAATGGCTTAATAATACCTGTAAAATGCTGACCTAAAAAGTAGCTACTTAATTTACCATTTTTAATATTTTGCATAACAAAAAGACCATGATGTCATGTTTCAATTATTTTTGAGCCATGAATGCTGTTTTAAGTTCCTCAGCTAATCTGCTGAAAATCTATGCACATTTACCTCTGAGGAAAAAACCCATATTTACAGAGCCATTAAAAGTAAGGTTTTCTAATCGAAGTGCTGATACAGCCTAACTATAACATCAGGGAACAAATTGCTAGTTTATGAGGAATGTTTTAAAGCAATGTTTTATTTAAGAAAGCAATGATTTCTTCCCCATTTAATACTGCTACAAAATTTTGTTTATGTTCTGAAGTAGGGGGAGGGAGGAAACCAAAGAGTGATCTGGTTCCAATTACATGCTGTAAAAGTAGGGTAGGCTAGAGAATAATTTGGAATATTTTTTATTGGGGTAACATTGAACTTGCCCTCTGTTACAGCTTTTTATTACCTTTCTCCTGTTCCAGCGTCTTAAAATATGAATTAGTAAATATAAAAGGCAATTGTTTTATCTAGGTGTCCAGATACTAATTTTCCTTTTCAAATGGAGGCTTCTTTTGCCCAACAGAGGAAAGTTGTGCTTAGTCTCATCACAGTTAAATAGAGATAATTTCCACTGAAATGTATATGTTAAGCTGATTTACGGTATGTTGAATTAGACCGTTGGTAATCCATTGTCTTCTGTGGTGACAGTGGCTTCTAAAGCCTTAGGCAGAGATCTCTCTTGCCCTACCAGACACTTTTTAAATGGCAGTTGAATCTGTGGCTTGAATTTTCTTCCACTTAAAATTCTTTAACTGGAGATGCCAAATGCTAAAGATCTGTTGCAGTTAGTTTATGATACTCCTCTTAAATTAAGTAGAGCTTGCTAGCAAATACATATTGCTGAGACTGATAAGGATTTTTTCTTAGTCTTAAGAACACTGAAACTGATAACCTGATCTTCAACATCAAATTTATTTAACTGGTAACTACTGAATGATGCTCAGGATTCACATTCCAAGGTGCTTAATTTGTCTATGTATCCATCTTTATCTTTTTGGTGAGAATAAGCAATATTAGGCCCCAAATAATTATTATGCAATAGATCAAAATAATACAATTCAGTGATATATGTAGTGTGGAAAGTTGTTTTAAGTTTCCAAGAAATTTCCTGCTATAGATTGTGAAATATTCTTTTTATTTCCCTTCTAAGTTTCAAATGAGCCACTTGTCAGATAATCCTCTGCTCACAAGTGCCTTAATAAAAAAAGTCAGAAGGATTTAAAACATTGCTCAAGAAGTCATTAACATTGCTCAAGATGTCATTAAAAATGTAAATAGTGATAAGCTATTTTTGCCAATGAGTTGGGATTGGTTTTTCCCCTAAGAATCACATAACTAAGGATTTGTGCTAAGTACTAAAATAACCCATATCAACATGAGATTGTTAACTTAAGTGCTGCTGCTGTAAAACTACCATATGTAAGAGGAGAATGAGTTAGAATTAACTTTTTTATAGTGTGTGTATAATAGTCTTCATCAGGCCAATATGGGTAGTATCTTTTTAATATATGTTCTTCTGTAGGGGGAAATTAAAACTTCTCACAAGAAACTTGACTATAAATTGTAAGTGGCAAGATTTTACTCTATTTCTTTCTCTTTTACAGACTCTGGATGGGTTTGTTTTTGTGGTAGCGTCTGATGGCAAAATAATGTATATCTCAGAAACAGCTTCTGTCCATCTAGGTTTATCCCAGGTAGGAACAAGTTTCTGTCCCTCTATTGAATGCTGGTGTTGGTAGAATATGATGTTGTTATTTTGCTAGTGATATAAAGTTTCCCCCTCAATTGTTTTTTAGCTTTTTGGAGTGAAATATTTGACACAGTTCATCACTGTATGGAAATTGCCTTACATTTTTTCTTATTACTTATAATTTTTCGGAAACTTAAAGTCATCCACAAAAGTGCTGCATTAACTCTATGCTCAGGCATACCCAGAAGTTGTGTACAACAGGGTCCATTCACCATACATAGCAAAAGCTGTCCATTTGTAGCTGGGTGCTTTTGCAACTAGCCAGAGCAGAAATGGTAATAGCATATTATCTGTGGGGGAAAAAATAGAGATTTCCAGTCTTTGTTTTAGACTATACACAGTAGTGTTAGTTGTGAAAACAGACGAAACCTGAGTTTTATAGTGAATGAACTTTAAGGAAAAAATAAAAAAGGGCAGATTTATGAGCGTTCACATGGAATTCAGGGCAATTTTTCCTGAGTTTTGCCAGCCTTGTGGACTTTTCAGTACAGTGTTTTATATGCTTATGGCAGAACTCATAAAACTGGGTTTACTACTGTTCTGGTCAGAAATGAGTGGTTTGGGTTTTAAGGCATGCTGCATTTGTTCTTTTAAAGGTAGCTATAGCTGTGATCCAAAGCGCAATTCCTTGGATATAGATCCATTTGAGAATAATAGGTCTTACTTTCAAATACACATACTTAAAATGTGAGCATCAAACAGCACATAAAAGTGATGGCATTTATTCCAATATTTTAAATTATACATTTTGCCCATAACTCATAATAGCATTTATTCTTTAGCAACTTAATCACCTTTGGATATTCCCATTATCATGGAAATATGTATTTTTTAATCATGTAAAATACAGCTGTCTATTCAGTGAATAGCGAAGTGTGTGTTCATTTTCATGTGTGCAATGGCTTTTGAAGAATACTCTGAGATTAGCCTTAAAGTTCATGGTGGGTCAGTACTGGTTTGCTATCGCTTGTTGGTAGGCTCCGTGACCTCGCCTGAATTAAGGTTCACTCGTTTTGCTTTAACACATTCCACTCTTAAATCTGTCTGCTCATTCACAAATAGGGACGTATAAAGCTAAAAAAGGAGGCCATGAGCAGTGATCTACTTGTTTTTTCTATAGCAATAGCAATGTACTTGTTCTTTTTTCAAGGACAGTTGGGTATTGAGTGAAAAAAATTTTAGGGGGACTTTTGAGTGGGCTTTTCAGGATACCTCTGTAATAGCACCTACCACATGATGTGGGGCTATATTTACCAGTTACTATGCTTATGTTTCAGGATCCACCACCATCACCACATAAAAGTCCCAGATTCTAGCACTTCTAGAAGATTTCTCTTCTTTATTCTTAAAAAATTGATTTGCTCAAGTGACATCTGTTTTGATCTGAGAGCCATTAGAGGAAATGTGACACCATCAGAATTAATAAATGAATTCTTATTGGGAGAGGAATAGAAAGAAAGGTACTGGAAGTTATTGCTAAAGGGAAGTTAGAACTGTTGTGATGGTTGTAGCTGATCTTTAGAGGCAGGCATAGCAAAGAGGTATGTGAGTGCTAAAAGCACTCTCAAACAACTGCTTCCTGTTTTGGTATCCAAGGGAAATAAACCCCATACTTTTTCTGCAGGCCAGTGCAGGCAGAGAAGGGATTCTATACATGTGGTGTCTTGTTAAAAAGCTAATGTATGACCTGTTCCCCTGTCCTACCACTCCCTCAGTTCTTTGTGTTTCCAATTTCTGTCACATTCTCCTTCTCTCCTTAAGCTCTTCAAACTATCTTTCTCCTTCCACTATGTGTTCTTCCTGAAGAGTCTCAATATGCAAACTGTGTTTTGCTTGGAACCACTCTTTTGAGCTGCTTCCAGACAAGATTATTTGCCACACAATCACTGTGCCTCATTCACAGCATTTAGTGGGAGAGGGTTCAGGTGATGTTTTTTTCTTACTCACTTTTCCTCCCACTCGTGTCTTTTTTCACAGAAATCTGTTTAGGAGTTAAAAATGAAATAGTTGCACAATGTCTTTTTTCTCTTTTATTTATTATTTTTATTTACAAATTTATGACAAAGAATAAACAAAAAATAAACATTACAACATTGCAATAAACATTGCACAATGTCTTTTGAATGGCAGTGTTAGAAATTGTCTATCAGCAGTTTATGGTATGACCTTTTTCTCTACACATAAGGGAAGAAATGCAGGAGTAAAGATTCTATATAGTTTTGCCTCTTCACATCCTGAGTAAACTAAACATGAGAGCTATGTTGTGTGAAACCTAGTTAGGAGTAATTATTTTTTCCCTCTGTAAGGATGTATGTCTACCCAAACTGATGTTACTCCTTGTGCCTATGTGGGTGGATTACCCATGCCTATATACCATTTCTCAGAATGAAAACAAAATGTAAAGGCTCACAGAATAGGGTAGAATTTTACCCACAGGTATTATACAAACATTGGATAAATATTTAAAATAATCTTTATATAGCTTTTAAGCCAGTGGAAAGACTAAATTCACTGGCCTGTTACATATATTGAAGGCAGCCTTTAAAATTTTAAATAGGCAGAACTCCATCTAAATAATCTCAGTCTTAATTCAGAAAATAAAGCAAATGTTTATAAAAAGTAGGTTTGTTCAGCTATGCAGGTGAAATTGGGCCCCTTCAACTTCTTAGCATTACTGAGAATTGTGAAGTTTTAATCCTTACTCTTCAACTTCAATCCTTAATGTCTCCATTCTGATTCAAACTTACTTCTGTGTACTCTGTTTAGGATAAGAGTGCTAATTTTGGACTGCAGCCATAAAAGCATTTGCATACTTGGAGTAAAGCAAGCTTACTTAAAGTAAAGCAGTATTTACTTTAATACTACACTCTATTATTAAGTAGTTCACTCAAAATGCTCCAAATCATTTACAATTTACTGTCTCTATTCTGTGGTAGAGTTCTTTGTAACTAACTGACTGTCAACAAAATTAGATATAAAATAGCCATATTAACAGTTTGCACTGAATTTGTAGTTCTTGGTGAATGTCCTTCAGCTCTTAATTTTCAATATTTATCTTTTGGGTCAAAAGCCTAGTGTGCTTTTGATTCTAAATAATCCTTATTCACTGATGAGGCATTTTTGGAGTCTATAATAGGAGTTGCATAGGAGAGCTTGCCAGATAACAGCTTTCCCTGATCACTGCAAGGTAGAGTCTTTTCAGTTTACTTCTGTTCTGCCATGCTCAGGGAGCCAGTGACAAAGGCTTTTCCATCCTTGGCAACATTCTTGAAGACTAGGAAGAAGTCCTTTTCTTTCCCACTCTCCTTGATCTTGGGAGTTCTGGATGGACCTACCTTTGAGATAATTTTTGCTTTAGGCACTTCAACTATGTCTCATGTAAGGATATTAGTAATATAAAGCAATATTGTGTACATTGTCACTATAATGTTCAAACCTGCATTGTAGAAGGTTTATTAAAGGGACCATTCTGGAATAAATGATCATGTTGTGTCACCTCTTTTTTTAAAAAATACCAAAACAGTCCAGAACAGAAGCTTTGAAACTCTTCCTCCCACTGACAACCCCCACTGCTCTTGATGATTACTTAATAGATTCTTGATGATTACTTAATAGATTCAGAATGCATATAGAGAAAGGGACTTTTCTAGAAGGAGCCTAACTGTGGAATTCCCTCACAAAGGAAGTCAGGTTGGCCTCATCCCTTTTGCACTTCCAGTAGGCAGCTAAAACTATATTATCTCACTTGACCTTAAAACCAGGAATAACTATTGTGACTGTTTTAAAACAATTTTAAGGTGTTTTAGTCTATTTTAAATGTTTTCATTTATCTCTTTAATTTTGGAAA
This sequence comes from Ctenosaura bakeri, assembly GCA_948474755.1. Taxonomy (NCBI): domain Eukaryota; kingdom Metazoa; phylum Chordata; class Lepidosauria; order Squamata; family Iguanidae; genus Ctenosaura; species Ctenosaura bakeri. Next base: position 176,534 of record CAOLHI010000860.1, read on the forward strand.
TGTTTTTATCTGCTTTATTTTGCCTCAGGGGTCCTGGCAGGCTGAGGGGTGATGGATAAATGCTTGAAATAACTTAATTCACTCATTTGTGTTTTAATATTTTACCTTTCGGATCAGCCTTGTCATCAAAAGCATCCTCCAGCAAGGGCTCCCCGGAAAAGTCCTGGGCGAATGTTGGAGCAGCTCCAGGCATGCAGCCGAAATCAGGGCCTTGCGCGTTTGGAGCTGGCTCTCCAATGCAGCAATTTGCTTATGGCAAGCTGTGTGACTAACAGCCTCCTGCTGTTCCTTAACTTGCCCAACCATGAACTTGGCTGCAGCTTGGGCATGATCCAGCTCAGTCTCTAAAGTGTGGGCTTTCTCCTCACAAGTTTGGGCCATTAGCGTAAGGTCGCTGAGTTTCTGTGCAGAGGCCTGCGCGACAGGCGCAAAAGTTAACTTGTCTGCCCACAGCGCCTCAATCTCGGCATGAAGCCGGGCATTCTCCTTTCCATCTCTGCTAGCTTCCCCCGGGTCTCTACTAGGGCACTGCTAGCGTCTCTGGCTGCAAGCCAAAGTCCCCAAGCCAAACATAGAGGAAAGCCAAATGATTTGAAATCAAAACGATATCAGGTGCTATCTCCGGGTAGGCCTGGACCGCAGCAACACTGACCTAAAGCACATAGGGGGCAATTTGTAAATGCTCACAGACTCTTTACTCTGGTTTGTAGGGTCACCTGAATGCAACCTGAATATATGAAACTTAACATCAAATTTTTGCAGTTCCTTATGCCATACATGCATAATTGATACGAATAAAAAGACTGTCAAACCCCAATCATTGGTATAGCCTTTGTTTAGTACAACCTTACTCACTCTCAACTCCAGTAATGGAGAAGTAAATTAATCTATCTCTCTGTGCCAATCCTATGGACATCTTAAGATACCTAAGTGGTTGAGTGGAACTTACTTCCACACAGCAATAGATTAAAATGTTTCTTTCTCTAGTGAGGATTTACTAATCCTAGAACAGACATTTTAAAACTCTGGTTCATGGAAAAGTTGTGGATTAGTCAAGATTACCCATTAGTTGGCCCTACACTGGATTTATTTTCTCTCATGATGACCATTTTGACCAGGACCACATTATCAAACAGGGTAGCAAAGCCCTGACTATGATTTTCATAACACAATTATACAGTTCAAAAGGACCACAAGGGCCATCCAGTCCAACCCCTTGCCATGCAGAAATATACAATCAAAGTGCTCCCAATAGATGGCCATCCAGCCTCAGTTTAAAAACCTCTAAAGAATGAGACTCTACCACACTCCAAAGCAGGATATTCCACTGTCAAACAGCTCCGACCATCAGGAAATTCTTCCTAATCTTTAATAATGTCTGGGCGAGGTGGGGAGTGTTACGTGACCTTGATTCTGACTTAGGGGTACACTTCACCGGTGAAGTTACCCAGGAGTTGTGCAAGGCACTGGGCATTCGCCAACGCTTTCACATCGCCCACCACCCTCAAAGCTCAGGTCAGGTTGAGAGGACAAACCGCTCTCTGAAGGAGGCACTTCAGAAGATGGTGCGTTCCTCTGGTAAAAACTGGGACACGAAGCTGCCTATTATTTTAATGGCCTTTCGAGGCACGGTGGCAGCCCACAGCTTTATGCCGCACATGGTGATGACTCGGCGGAAAATGATGCTGCCCGAAGCGTTTTGGATTAACACGAGCCTCCCCTCCCCTCCAAGTTAGAACCAGTAGTTCTAAACAACGAGTGGGTGAGGAACCTGGTCAGCCATCTTGGCAAGTTCACCGGCAGGTCTCAGCCCAGTTAGGCAAGAACCTACAGAAAATGGACAAAAGACTGGGATGGGTCCACTGCCTCTGCCAGTGAGAGGAGGGACAGTTGGTCCTCTATGGAAACTTCTATAAGGACAAACACTCCCTCGCTGCCAAGTGGGTTGACCCTGTCCCCATTGTGAAGCGGATTTCCCCTGCTGTTTATCAGGTGAGGATTCCTAGGAAGAAAGGAGACTGGCTGAAATTCTTCCACGTTTTGCAGCTAAAAGAATGGAAGGGCCAGCCAGTCGACCCAAGGGGAATTGCAGATTCTGAACCGCTTGAGGAGAGCACCAGGAAGGCTCCCGTTAATGTAATTGCCCCTCAAGTTTCTTTGAACTATAGGGAGATTCCAGAAATTGACTTGTCAGAGACATTTGTCTCCATTTACAAGGCGTTTGATAATGGTTGAGCAGCCACTGTCTGCACAGAGCGGAGGTGGAGTGGCGACCCCCCACCTGAGCTCCCAGTAATTGTAAATAGTTGCGCCATGTAGATAGTTCTGTTTGCTTGGTTTGGTGTAATTCTTGTTAGTTAGCTCTGTCTTTTACTGTTTTATGGGAAGACCAACGGGATGGCTGTCCCGAGGTCCTCCTGTCCTCTGAGGTAGATCGGGCCTACAGAGTCAGCCCGGGCACCCTGAGGAAGGAGTGTGAGTCAGACTGGGACGCCCGCCATCTCTCACACTGAGGGACGGTCTTGTGCAATGGTGTCCTGGGACAAAAGGACGAGACAAGGGGGTCTCATGACCCTCTCAGCAGAACCAGGTCTGACTCTGGAGTTCTGGTCTACCACCCAGAATAACCCCCACCTTCCAGAAACTTCTCTCCTCGTTCCTGCTGCATGCCTGGATTGTTAGGGTGAGAACAATCTGAGCCGCTACTTCAATTCTCCACTTAATTCGGCCTTGTATTCCCAAATTTAGATCGAATCTCCGACGCCCCATAAGAGCCAGAGGCCCACACAATCGGCAAGATGCCTGGCCCCGGTGCATTGTGTCCAATCTGCATATGTTAATAGAACATTTGCATACGTAGGCCCCACCATCCGGGACAATCTCTGGGAGAGTCAGCGTCCGCTCTGGCAAGTAGCAAGCGTGCAGTCGCTTGTCTCTGATTTGGTTAATTCTTTCTTTTCCACCATTTTGGGAGCCCTCGCTGCCAGCCGAAGGCCAGAGCCTAACCTAGTCCAACCAAGCAAGTGTGTACCACTGCCATTGCAAACGGGGCTTCAGCAAGGGCAACTTATGCATAGTTGTCCAAAACAGAGTGCTCCCTGGTAGCATGAGCAACGAAATACAAAGGATTGCATTAACGACTCCCTCATATTACATCATGATATTTGTTGCAGGTCCGATCCACCGCAGATGGTACCTCCTGCATGGAGGCCCCCTCTACTGAGGTGCGATCAGACCAGTCTACATCTTACAGTGACCAAGGTCTGAGGCAGTCACCCCTGCCCTCTCCATGTTAGCAACTTTGCCTGGCATTTTGTTAAAAACCAACTGAGGCTCCCATCCCTGAATTTCTGAATTTGAACCCAGCTCCCAGTAGGCTCCTTGCCATTTTATTTGCATTTGTCAATTACATTGGCTATCAACCGTGTCAGTCTTCCCTCCATGAGCTATAGGTCCACGGTTCCAGAGAGCCAAGACTACCCCTGGACTCATCCACTACCCCCGGGCACCGAGTGGGGGGTGAGTGCCGAGACATCACTGTTCCAGTCGAGGAGCCAAGCCTGGGATGACAACCTGATCCTGTTACCGCAGTTGGGGACCCCAGACAAGGCGATCCAGCTGCTCCCCAACAGACTTAATGAACTGTTTTGCCACTATCCCGGATTGTAAAGCCTTCTACCGCTTGGACTACTCCGCTTGCCGCTTTGCAAGCCACATCTTGCAAAGAGCTAGCATGCCCTGGCTGGCTTTACCTCAAACTTGGACATTTTGCTATTGTTCCAGTTCTGCTTGCTCATGTTGCTTATTTGCTCCAGCTACCAGACTTTTCCTGTTCCCGGGGTATGTGTGTGTGTGCAGAGACTTTTGCTTGCACCTCACCTCCCCTGGACTACAAACTCTCATTCCAGTATCCACACGGAACGGATTGCTTCTTGGACTTCCATTGCCAGACCCTGCATTGGATTTACAGTATTTCATTGATTATTTCATTTTGCATTGCTATATTGCCTTTCTCCATTGGCAGGAGGGTTCTTTCATTAGTCACCACTCACTGCTATTGCTATTATTGATTGCTATTGCCAATGCTAAATTGATGTTTGTCTGTGTGAATGTGGTTAGGTTTGGACTTTGTTAGATAAGGGCTGCTTTTTACTAGATAGGAATGTTGTGCAAAGCCTCTGCCTATAGGACTGATGCGACCCCGGAGCCTGTAAACCTCCATTCGGCGCTAAATTTGAAATGTTTAATTGGAAAATGTCTGATATTGTCCCAATACCGTCCATTTTCGGGGGGGGGATTGTTGCTGCAGTCCAGGCCTACTCGGAGATAGCACCTGATATCATTTTGATATCAAACCATTCGGCTTTCCTCTACCACCCTGCTCCATGTGTTTGCAAGACCACCGGACAAGCACGTAAACAGGTGTGGCCGATCATTGCTGGACATTCCATTCCCCACCTAGGCAGGCCAAACAGAGCCGGTTCGTCGCTTCAGGGACCTCTCCAGCGACCACCCTTTTGCTTATGCGTGATACTAACATAGGCGCCCTGCCCCTAGCAGGCAGCCTTACAAAGCTGTACTAAGCGCTCCGCATTTGCATACTGGCTACACTATTGTTAAATTGGCACTAAGCCAATCATGCTAAACTCTGACCTTTCCAAAGCTTTGTCCTGCTCCTAAATTGCATTGTTCTCACCGAATGAGGTATGGCCTGCAGTCACAATTTACCCTATATAAGCCCCCAATTCCGAGACCTTCCTCGGATCACTCCCGAGTTCCAGACTGCCTTGCTGCCGCTTTGTTTGGCGAGCTCCCCTCAGCGAACTGCGCTGAGCTTCTTCTCTGCACCCCAACGAACTCTATCTTCATATCTCTCCAGGACTACGAGACAGGTGTCGTATCCCCCCATTTCCCTCCGAAAATCCCTATTTCCAGTTCTTTAGTTAGCTGTGTGTCTGTGTTGTCTTTAATGTTCGACTGTGTTTAATAAAATGTCGTTTTTGCTACTTTAAACCGTCTGACTGCTTGACTGACCTGACCCCGTAGACGCTGGGTTGCAAGATCCTGCTAAGTTACCCTGCTTCTCGCTAGCTTTAGTGAGTGCTCCAGCTAATTTTCCCCAAGTCGTGGTTATGGTTGTTTGGTTATTTGGGGGCCCCTCTCGGGACCCCCAGAGAACAGGGTAACATCAGACCAGCTCCTCCCAGCAAAACTGAAAGTGGCTGGTAAGTCACTTCCAGGGTAACTCTGTCCACCTCCATTTTGTACTAAAACAAGATGTCGGGGGACAGAGGAGAAAGTCTGTGTTTTGTTTTGCGGGAGAAATGGAGGGTTGAGAGAGTGGGTTCCAGGATTGCCAAAGTGGGCCATGTTATTTCCACTGTTGCTCCAAATCATGGCTTGGGAAAAAAGTCATGAAATCTAGTGCTCCTTCCCCCTTCCCATGCACACGACTTCATATTTTACCTTTTAATCTAATCTAGAGATAGATAAAATGTCCCTGTGAAGCCCTACCCAGCATGCCCAATGGAGAAGAATACCTTGAGTTGCAGTCTAACAAAGTCTAGAGGGCTGCACTTTGCCACCTTGATCTAATCAAAGCATGTTGCTGTTGTTGTTGTTGTTGTTGTTGTTGTGTGCCTTCAAATCATTTCTGACTAATGACAACCCTAAGGCAACCTTATCACTGGTGGAAGGGAGTTTGACAAGATTCAGAGGGGGCTCGCCGTTGCCTTTCTCTGAGGCTGAAAGAGTGTAACTTGCCCAAGGTCACCTAGTGGGTTGCCATGGCTGAACAAGGATTTGAACCCTGCTCTCCCAGAGTCATAGTCCAGCAATCAAACCATTATACCACACTATCTCTATGGGCTTTATTATGTTCAAACTGGTAAACTGTGGGTTTGAGTGCGTTCCAAACTGTGGTTTGTAATCCTGATTTAGAAGGCTTGTTAAGCCATACTTGGCATATTCATAACAAGCTATATATACATGAGAGGAAAAGGTGAGTGCTGTGTGTGTGGAGGGAGGAACACAAGCCTTTACCTTGTTTTTAATCCTCAGAACCATGATTTGGATGATGCTGTATACACAGACATATTTTCCAAAGTCTGAACAGGTAATTGTGCCCCTCCAAATGTTGGACTGCAACTCCCAGGAGCCCCAGGTAGAATAGCCAATTGTCAGGGAATGTAGGAGTTGCAGTACAAAAACACCTAATGAGCTGTCATTGTTCACCCATCCTAAGTACTAAAGGATAGAGTAGTATGAGCTGTGTAATGTGTGAATTCACCCTTATTATAGAAAAAAAATATCATTTTGATCTAGCTGTGGCAATATACATACCAGAGAAAGTTTTTGCATTTGTATTCCTATTTCCATGGAGAATAAAGAGCATAAATAGATATATGATGCATATACATTTTCCAGGCTATGATAGCCAGGGTTGTCTGAGGCTTTTTGAAAAAGCCCAGGTCCTGCTGATTAGTTGTTCAGGAGTGTATAAGTGTCTGAATTGTTTGTTTCTTTTTAGAAATTCACACTCCCGTCAAATAGTTGCAATCAGAGTATGTTTTGAACTATGATTTCTTATTAAACTGAGGGAATTAGAATGTCTGTTCATACACTGTAATTTTTATTTCCTCTGGCAACAACAGTGTGAGAGGGGAAGCATCAGAAATGGCACCAGAATTTCAAAATATTAAAAAGAAGACATTTTTGGGCTGAATTTGGCAAAGACACAGATCACAGTCTTCAGATCATGAATTTTGCAGTTGAGTGATTATTGATCATGGTAAGACTAAGTTGGCTGTAGATGCTGAGAATACTTGTGGTCCAGGAAGGTCTTGTGGATGGTAGCAATGTGATGTGGCACATGTAAGTCATTTGTACATTGCTGTGAGAACTCGTGATACAGGGAGGACTAAAAGTATTTTAATAAATAGATCTCTGAAGAATGATATTGAAAAAAACATGATGTAATTTTGAATTTATTAACTATCCTGTTCACAGGTGGAACTCACTGGTAATAGTATTTATGAGTATATACACCCATCGGACCATGATGAAATGACAGCAGTGCTAACAGCTCACCAGCCTCTTCATCCTCATCTTTTACAAGGTACTTCCATGAGATGTGAGAGTGTACAAATAAAAATGACAACAGATATAAGATGATTTTGGCATGCTTAATGTTTTGTGAAATTAACAAACATAATGTACATGACCAAGAACTGTTATCCAGATGTAGCATCTTTCATTTCATTCTAAAATATTGTAATATAGTATAGAAATGCTATTCGTACTTTACATATTGCTTGCTGTGCTATCTAGTTAAGGGATGGAGAACCAGTATAGATTATATGGGATTACAATCCATCATTTCTTCCTCTTGACTGTAAGTAAGGAGCCAGTGTGAGATGGAGTCCAACAGCAACCAGAGGACTGCATGTTCCCTGACTTAGCTGAAGTGCAATTTTGATGTTAAGTTTCATATATTCAGGTTGCATTCAGGTGATCCTACAAACCAGAGTAAAGGGTCTGTGAGCATTTACAATCCCCCCCCCAATGTGCTTTAGGTCAGACCAGCTATAATTGCTAATTATAGGCACACATATAAAGTATAAAAGGGCTTTGCTGTGCAGAACAATGATTTACATAGTATGGATAATAAAAATGCTTCATGACTACTTGCTGACCAATAACAAACGAAACATCGTGAAGTTTTCTGTGATCCTTGTTCAAAACACATGAAAGATGGGAGACAACAAGGAAGACTAATTTCATTCCATCACCCCAGGGATGAATCTTGGTTGCATGAAAGCTAAATATAATTTCACAGAAGTGGCTAAAGAATCTTGTTTAATAGTCATGTGAAATCTGAGTGAACAAATACAAATTCATTACATAAAACAGCAAATGCCTCATTTTTTATCATGACATAAAACAAAGCAAACCATTTAAATGTACAGTACATAGAAGATTTCGTTTTAAAATCTTTTTTGAAGTCAAACATGTTGTCTTTGAATTTCCAAGATGAGGAAAGGGAATAACTTAAGTGACATGCTTGATGGAAACAATGCATGTTTTTCAATTGCATTGACAATGGATCTGTGAACATTTTATGTGTTGATGTTTCATTTAATTAACTGGCTCCTCAGTTTAAAGTGAGAGAGACAGCTGATAGGCAATCTGGAATCATGCTGGTTTATAGTTTTGGCTAATTGCTAGCACATACATACCATGAAGGAAAGGGGAAAGAAAGAGTACTGTTGAGCCCTATAACAATACTTTTGTTGTATTATACCCACATGGAGATGAATTGGTCCTTGATTTTAATTAAATTATTATTCTGTTTTTAGTATTTTCATATTGCTTTTCTTTAAGGCTAAATCATGTTGACATGATTTACAAGTGACCAAAAGCAGTACCTATGAACTAATTTCCTTTGTATATAGCTGTTCATTCATCACAAAACATTTACAGAATAAAACAGACGGTTACTAATAGAATTAATAAATCAGGGTAACCAATATGACATACAGTGTTATCTTTTAAATGCTTTTCTCAAATAGCAATGGAGAAAGACAAAATTTGGGCAGTATTTGTGATCGTTCCTATTTCAGCTAATAAATCAATACTTCATGGGTGAGGATTTGGTGCAAATATCATTCTCTTATATTTTAATAAACCGGACAATTCAACAGAATGTATTGCAGATCTTCAGCTTTACGTAAAGCTTAGTGAGTTCCAAATGGCATGCATAGCTTTCCTCCTCCATACTGTATCTTTACAGGAGAGCTTTCTAAACTTTTCATGTTGGTGACACACTTTTTAGACATGCATCATTTCGTGACACAGTAATTCAGCATTACTAGTGAACCAGAGGTTAAACTAACCCCTTGTAAGAGATACAGACATAAATTGTAATAACAGAATGTATGGAGACACAACATATCTCATGAACACCTTTCATATATTTTTAAAAATATATGATTTATAAATAATAACATACATTTCCAAGATTGTAGGCGACACATCTACACACTTCAAGTGACACACTAATGTGTCGCGACACACTGTTGGAAAGTCCTGCCTTACAGCAACCTCTCAGCTGAGAGTGAGGGACTGAATCCAAGTCACCTGGTGAATTCTATGGCTCACCAAGGACTTTAACGTGGATCTAAAATCTGCCTAGTCCCAATGGAACACTTTAGGCACTACACCATATGAGCTATCTTACACGGATATTCATCCAACCACCTTGATACAAGCCTTTGTGAGGATGCAATTTGAGCAGTAACAGCTCAGGAGAAGCCAGTCTCAGGAGGGCTCTGTTTATATACTGAGTGGGTTTTTTTAAAATAATTGTGTAGAGAACAACCACCTATTCATTTAAAGTTACATGTGTAATCTGTTTTTTGTGTGTCTGTGTGCGTGCGCCTTCAAGTCACCTGCCATCTTATGGCAATCCCACGGATTTCATAGTGTTTTCTTAGGCAAGGAATATCAAAGGTGGTTTTGCCAGTTCCTTCCTCTGAAATATAGGACAAAAATTTGGTAACAACCAAGGTCACACTGGGATTCTTATATTCTAGTGCCTCTGAACTGTAGCCTATAGTACCTGATATTCTTTAGCAGTCTCCCATCCAAGTACTAATCAGGGCTAAGCTTACTTAGCTTCCATGATCAGATAGGATCTGGTATCTTAGGGTTTTTAGGCCCTACTAATTTTAATTTTAGCAAACTATATTTCAGATGTTTGGAATGAGGTCTAGCACCTTAGAATGAGATCTTTCCCTAAGAAGGCCTAAATTGGATTCTAATAACTTAGCCTCTTGTTTAATCTCCTGTCACAAAGCTACTGCTGGAAGAATCAGTAGGCTGGGGCTACACTAGATGTACACATATGTGTGATAGACTCAGTTATTTGCTGGGTTGTCTATAAAGGGGAAATAGAGCCGTTAACCTTTTACATTAAAAGGAATGCTGAGAGGCAGGGATACAGTTAACTCCCTTACCCACTCTCTGCTGCTTTAAGTGAATTAAAATTATTTGAGGAACACGTTTCTCTCTCCTGAACACTCTTGTTATGAAAAAGTTAACCCATCCCAGCTTTACACCTGAACTCAACTGATCAATAAAGATATCCATATAATATCAAACACATATGCATGGTTTGAGCAGAAAGGATTCATGAGCTGATGATGATTTCTTAAGAACCAATAGTAAAACTGTGGGTGAACTACTGCAGAAAGAAGACTACATAGGCAGGACAATGCAAGTGGATCTGCATCTTTATTAACTATAGATGAGCAAGCTAAAATCCCACTTTTGCAGATGTTTTACATCTCAGGATTTCACTCCTAAGTTTGTTTCTCAGGCATACAAGACCAGCTACACCCAGGCTGTTGAGTTACTGCTTAAGTACTGCAGCTTCTTCCTTGCAAGAACTGTAGCAGACTCTGGAACACAAGGGAGGACTACTTCTAGTATCATTGTAATGTAACCTTTAACTTAATGTATTGCACTGAATTTAAGGTGTTAGATCTGGGATCTGCCTTCTGTTGGTGGAAAGCCTCTGCTAATAGAAACAACCTTTCAGAAGGGATCTCAAGTAGGTTTGCCAAGTCAGTATCATCCCAGGCCTAGAGATTTCCTGGCCAAAATATGAGACTTGGAGATGGCCCCTGGTAATATCTTAGAGGTGCGGCTTGGTGATTTCATTAAGTATTATGTGCTAAGCAAAAAATACAGATGCTCACTGCTTATCATTGAAACACACACAAACACACGGACAGAATACATTTTCCTGTTTGGAAACAGGTCTTTTTGTAAATTGCAGTACTTGATTTATATCTTTTAACAATTTGCAAAGTGCAGCACACTGGCCAGCCAGCATGTTCCAATTCTCCAAATCCAGGCAGACTGTTCTGCATAATATGCATATTAATTTGTATAATATGCCTCTTTAATTGTGGCACTTATGTGTCTGTCTGCTAGACACTACCACTATATTTCAGCCTTGGAACAATTTATATAGCAAGCACTGATTTGACAGCAAGACAGTACTGTTTAATGGTTAGAGTGCTGGAACAAGAAAAACCCAGTTCAAATCCATCTATTCATGAAGCTTACTGTGGCATTAGTAAGAAGTAGAGGAGTAAACAGAAGACTATTTAGTCTCATTTTTGAACTGATTGAATAATACAGCCAGCTCATCCATTTGACAAACTAAGGCCAGAGAATTAGAGACAGTGAACTTCTCTACTCCTTCCTCCTTTGGGAGCCTCCGTCAATTGCTGCCTGGCCATCTGTTATCCCTCAGACTGTTCCATTCCCCTCCTCTCTTGCCTCATGTCTCTGTCTTTCACTTTGGAGCCTCCACTGAGCTTCCTCTTTCTTTCTGCTCCATTCTTTCCTTCCTGTCCCCCAAACTTGCCTCACTTCATGCTGCTTGCCTGCCTGCCTGCCCACCCACCTGCCCACTCTCTATAATATAGCACAAATTATCTGGTGCTACTTCATGACAGAACTCCTGCCAGAACCACAAAGCAAGGATCAAGGGGAGAGGCAGGTGAGATGAGATGTGGAGCAAGGGGAGAAGAAAAGTAGTGGCAAAGATGAGATGAGGCAGGAGAAGAAAGCAGCAATAATGGGTAGAAATTGCTCTTTTCCTCCCACCTTAACAGGAATGCCCAGGCCACCCCACTGGATGGCTTTAGGTGTGCAGTGATTCCAATCAGCCAACTCACATTTGTAATTTTGGCTTTTCTAAATTGGATTGGATTAATTGGAAAAAAATTGGATTAATATATGAACATTTTTAAAAGTATAATAAAATATCTCATTGTAGTGAAGTAAATCCCAACTGGCTTGCATAGGGCACAATATTTTTCATATCTGTCCTTTTTTGTAATGCAGATAAGAATCCACTTCTGTATTGTTCTCTTTATGTTGTTCAGTGGTGTTTTCTTGGTCACTATGGGATGTTTTGTCTAAATACTGGCAACCCATCCTCCCAAAAAAGCAATTAAATTATTAGATGTAATTTGGACTTTTTCATATACTCTTTTAGAATATAATCCGTAAAAGATTCCTACTTTGAACTTATAGTGGAGGGTCTTTAGAATCCAGGATCATAAAGATCTTGTGGGAATGTTTGCATGTGAGCCTGCTTTCCCATCCTGCTCTAGTACATGTACTCCTTCCTTCCTTCAAGGCTGAAACTGCTGTCCTGTTGCAAATAGTGTGAAAAATGTGATATACATTGTATACATAAACTGTACACTGTATAACTATAACAGGTGGTGTTTTGTGTAAGGAAAAAGACATATTTCAAAATAGGTGCTGATGTAACGTGGTAGATCTAATCTCACACTCATGATACCTTTTTCCTATATAAATCTTTTTTTTAAAATATCCAGTGCTCTCTTGCTGCTTTTATAACCGTATTCCCTACTGCCAGGTGATGCATCACAGGGAAACAAATTACGTGGAAGTGAGGAGTGGCATTCCTTAATAAATAAATACATACATACACTATACACACATATATACCTATATTATCCATCCATGCATGCTTTACATATTTATTTGGGTATAAGCCCCATTTAACTTAGTAGGGTATATGTCTGACAATACAGTTCTACTTCGTGGTCTCTGTGACTCACTATGCCTGCATGGTGCATCATACAGTACCTTCTAGAGCTGTTATCTAAGACCCTTTCTGCAAGTCACCTTTTTGCAGAGCTGGGGTGTGGGTATCGCATGAGCAGCCTCTTGCGAAAGGTTCTCGCGTCCCCGTTGCTTCAGCTCTGCAGCTGCTGCCTGCTTGCAAGCAGGTAGCGTGAGAACCCCTCCTTTTCCTTCTGCAGTACAGCCTGGGATTTTCCCAGTCTGCACTGGGGCAGGAAGTGCGAGTGCTGCGACTCTGGAGCTCCGCATACACGGCAAGTGCGCGCGGGGCCCTGGAGCGATGCGCGATTGCACACCATTTTCAACTCAAAGCCGAAAATGAAATAGTGTGCAATTGGCACCTGCCAGCCTCTGGAGCATTGCGCGATTGCGAGTGCGTCGTGTGGACCACTCCTCGCAGTCGCGCAACACTCCAGGGGCCCTTTTGCATGGCAAATGCCATGCAAAAAGGGCCTAATTGTTTTGCTGTAGCCTCTCCTCCCCTGATCCATGTGGTCAGCCTGATTCCTATTCAGATTCTCAGTTCCTTTGCTGCTGCAGCAACAGCATTGAAGGGACTATTGGTAAGCTATATTGTTTCACTTCATCCTTTTTCTGGCTTTTGACTTCTTGGGCTGTGTTTTGGCTTTATTCTTTGGATCTTGATTTGGCTTGTTGGACTCTGTTTTCAGCTTGACTTGGGCAGTCTGTTTGACAACATTGTTGGCTTAGCAGTTCTTGGTTAGTGCTTAGCCCTCAGCAACTTGTGACGGCTTTCTCAGGGTCATTTAAAAAGTGTACCTCCTGCGGGGCCAAAATCCGTGGGAAGGATGGGCATTTATGCTGTTTGTTGTACCTGAGAAAAGGCCCCAATATGGGATCTTTAGCTCACTATAAAGCGTTCACCCCTCAAGCATGTAAAAACCGCTCGTCTAGGCTCAAGACTCTGTTGTTTGATCAAGTCTTGTTGGCTTCTGATAACTCTTGTGATTCAGGCTGTGAATCACTTCCATCTTGATCCTCTTCTAGTCCAGTTGCCTCTGGTTCCTTGATCCATGTTGCTGTTAAGAATCTCTACAAGATTTTGGTGGTTAGTTGGAGAGCCTAAGATGGAACCAAATAGCCAGCGTCTGACTCTGCAGTCTGAGTTGAAGAGCTTTTGATATCAAATTGATCAGTCAATATGGAAGCTTGATCTTGTATCCCTTCAACACCAGATTGATCTATCAAATTAGAGGCTTTCACCTCTACTTCTAGGCACAGGCTGGAGAACAGACAACCTAAGAAGAAAAAGAGGGTAAAGGATGTTGAAGTCTCAGTGTCTTATTTCAGTCCCAGCAGCATAGCTGATAATTCAAGCAAAACAAACTGAATAGCTCCCAGCTCATTACTTACTTTTGTTCAGTAAGCACAAGGTCAAAAATAAAGTCCAACAGAATTTGAAGGCAAGTGAGTTCAAAGTCAGTCAGCGTAATCCAGAGTCAGGCATAGTGTTCAGCAAGGCAAACAAGCAAACAGAAAGGTCAAATAAACTCTGACAACTCCTGAAGAGGAAGGGCGCCAGCTATATAGTTCAGCCACCTAATGTAGGTGTTGCCTGAGCAATTGTTGTTGGTTATGAATTATCTGGGATCAACATAGGCTCTCTCTTTGTTGTCTGCGCTCAGCAAAGATAGGCACTGGAGAGTTATCTTCTGTGTCTGAAGGGGCAGGACTCTCTGCTGGAGCTGGCACCTCTGGCATCTGTTCTGTTTGTGGCATTGCAACCTCTTCCTGTACTGGTCCTGGCATGCCGCCTCTTTCAGCCTCTGGCATGTCCCCTGTTTCAGACTCTGAGTCAGAGTCCATGTTCTGGAAGCAGGGCATGACACCCAGTTTCATTTTCTTCCTTGTCACATGTTTCCAATTGCCCTCCTCAACATCTCCATTTGGAATCAGTGCAGGAGAGAGAGGTGTTGGTACCAGTTTTGGTGGATTCTCATCATTCGTCTCCCCATCAGGAGGCAAAAACAAGACCATCTGGGAGGAATCTCCTCAAGTGGTGCAAGTTGCAACTGTCTCTGAATAAGACATAGTTGAATCTCCTTCTAGGGCTCCACAAATGTCTCTTGGACTGCCGTGTTTGGATCTTATGGTGCATTCTCCTCCTCACTGACTTCTTTGGAGAAAGATGCTTCTCTTCTACATCCTCCACTTTGTTGGAGGTTGTCACTTGACCTCTTTGTCAACTTCCAAGACAGGTTCATCCCAGTCTAGATTTGGTAGTCCCACAGTGTCATCAATACTGTTATCAATCCAACTGTTGATGGGATGGATGTGATTTAGGGAGCTACAGCTGTAGGGGACATGAATGGTATTTCTCTCGTTGTGGACTTTCATTATACTATTGGTGCAGTCACTCTCTGTATTCAGAATTCTACTATGAGGAGTTGAAGCAGGACTAGCACCATTCCGATGGGTCACATCCACTTTACCACCAATAGGACTCAGCTTGCCACTGATGTAGTCCACATGATCCACTACACCACTGATATAGTCCACATGAACACCAGGGTATTGATACTAGAGTGTTGATGTTCATACTCTGTCTTGGTATCTTCACCTTCACTACTGAGTAGGCTGCGATCTCCACATGGAGAGCAAAGGGTTGCAAAATCCCCTATGACACACAATGAGCCTCTAGCTCAGTCTTTGCATTCAACTCAGCTGGTTGAATCTGTGACCCACCAGACTCCTCCACTGGTGCCATCTAATCCAATCCTTTTATTGATGGTCTAGGCAATTCTCAGTACCATCCTTTGTTGCTCTCAGTACCATCTTGCCTCTGTTGTCAGGAGATTGGTTTGCAATGGAGTTGAAAGATGCATACTTTCATATTGCAGTCTAACCATTGTACAGGTATTTTATCTGTTTTGCCATGGGAAGAAAGGTATATTGTTTTTGCATCCTTCCAGTTGGACTCTCCACTAGGCCTTGTGTCTGTGAAGTACTTGGTTGTGGCGGCAGCAACTTGGCTCAGTTAACAAGGTGTCATTGTGTTTCCTCAACATTGATGACTGCTCCATGTTGCCCATTCCAGGTCCCAGCTCCTTGATGATATCAGCCTCATCCTCCGTTAACTTGATAAATTGAGTTTGATTGTGAATCATGAGAAATCTCATCTGGGGCCATCCAGACTGTCAGATTCCTCAGTGCCATTCTGGATTTTCATATCTCAGCTGCTTAACTGTCAGATGAGAGGTTCATGATGCACATACCTTGCCAACATACAGGCAGGGTATGTGCCAATGACATTCAAGTGGTGCTGAGGATCATGGCTTCCATGACATCAGTAACGCCTCACACAAAGCTTTGGTTGCATCCTTTACAAGCCTGGTTGCTGTCTTGCTTTGGACTTCTTGTGAACTCTCCCTATCTGTGCCTTACCATGCAAAGGATGATACACCAATCTCTGGGATGGTGGCTCAACCCCAAGAACCAACCTTCCTTCCTTCCTTCCTTCCTTCCTTCCTTCCTTCCTTCCTTCCTTCCTTCTTTCCTTCCTCCACAGTTCCTTGAACAAGAAGGGTTTGCCAGCATAATCTCAAAGCCTCTCTAGGTGGGTCTCTTTGACATAAGAACTAGGAAAGAAAGATTTCCTGTTCATATGTGTGTGTAGCCACTCTTAACAGCTATGGCTACTTCATTGGCCTTCCTGAAAAGTGTGTCTCCGGAGGACATTTGTAAGGCAGCTACATAATCTCACCCTCTGACCTTCATTACTCACTATAGTCTGGATGCCAAATTCAGGGCTAATGCTGCCTTTGGGAGAACTGTGCTGTTTTCTTGTGTTGCATGACACTTCCACCTCCCATGGTGAGTAGCTTGGTAGTCTCCCATTTGTGTGAGTCACAAAGACTATGAAGAGGAAGGATGGGTTGCTTATCTGTAACTATAATTCATTGAGTGATCATCTGTGAACTCACACAATACCAGCCCTTTCTCCTGTTTATGTATCCTGCTTGCTCTCTGTAGGTCCTTGGCCAGGGAACCGTGTCCTGCTCTCTCTCTAGCTTTTTGGCCAGAGAACTGAAGCTCTGAGTGGGAATCAGGCTGGTCACATGAACCAGGGAAGGAGAGGCTACCACAAAAAATGCTTACATAATAGCTCTAGAAGTTTCAGAATGATGCAGTGTACAGGCACAATTAATCTCATTTGTGTGAGTTCACAGATGACCATTCAAAGAACTATGGTTACAGATAAGAAATCCATCCTTCTCATGGCTATACCTGGGAATCTGGATACTATTGCACATCAGCTTCCAGCTTTCCTCATCATTGAATATACTGGCTACAGCTGCTGAGAACTGCAGGGTCCACCATGAGCTCCATGCTATCAAAACATCCAAGTTGTCTTTTAAACCACTGTATTTGGTTCCTCTGTGGCCTAAATACTCTATAAAGGCATTCAGTCTCATTTAATCCTGGAAGTTAAGCAAGGCCAGCTCTGGTTAGTACTTAGATAGGAGACTTCCCATGAATATCAGGTGCTGTAGGCTATATTTCAGAGAAAGGAACTGGTAAAACCACCTCTGAGTATTCATTGCCTAAGAAAACTTTATGAAATTCGTGGGGTTGCCATAAATCAACACATGACTTTGAAGGCACATACATACATTTGGCTCCTTCCACATTTTATGTGGTTGTTTATGATCTGGCATTGTACTATATTGCATACCTAAGTGTAAATGCCAGTGAGCTTAAAAGGTCTTAATCCCCAACAAACCTGTTTAGGACTGTAGCCTTTAAAAAGTAACCATCTTAAATGTGTTAATAATTTTCTTTGAAAATGAAAAATTGGTAGATGTTCTCTATCATCATACCAATACTTTTAAAAATCATTATGCTGAACTGGGAGGAAAAATGTGGTGGGAGGAAACAGAATGGAGAAGAAGCAGATGAGTGAAAATAAAATATTTAATCAGATAAAAAGGTCTGTAAATATTGCATTATTATGTTTTCCATTAGGGTTGGCTTGATATATTTACTTTTGAACTAAGTGGGCAAAGTGGTAGAAGAGTCCCAACACTCTTTGCATCTGAATGATGCAATGATGCCACCAATTCACATATATGAATAAACACGCACACATATGAATGTATTCACTTTCCTCCATCTTAGCTGGCTCACTCCCAAAGCAACATAAGGGTCATCCCCCTACCATTATTTTCAGCAAGTGGCACACCGTGACAGCTGCAACTGGAGCTTTGTTCATTATGCTGTTTTGTTCTCTGCTTCCCGGCTGCCCTAATCTGCAGGGCTATGGATATTTAAAAACCCCTAAAAGCAAAGCATGCATCCTGTTCCCTGGCTGCTTAAAAAAATATCCTTTCCTCCTGCTCCTCCTCCTCCTCCTCCTCCCTTCCTCTCTTTCAATAACACTATGGAAGTAATTTCATCACCTAGAAAACTGGTGGCATGAAGGGAGAGGGAGAGCACTGTTTTCCACATGGTTACATATTTAAACTTATCCCCATTCGTATATTTATCTATTAGAGAGCTCTGAAGGTATTG
Organism: Ctenosaura bakeri; assembly: GCA_948474755.1. Lineage (NCBI taxonomy): Eukaryota > Metazoa > Chordata > Lepidosauria > Squamata > Iguanidae > Ctenosaura > Ctenosaura bakeri. Next base: position 194,759 of record CAOLHI010000860.1, read on the forward strand.
CAGAGGAGTAGCCTAAGCCCTTATTTTCAATATGCAGAAAGCTTCTGGTGTAAACTGGACTCTCAGTATAGGTGCTTAATTTTATAAACATATTGGGGTTTTTGTTCTTATTTTGAAGGGAGTGAGTTATGTGAATATGGGTTAACAATCAAAAGCTCTAGTGGATAGTCTCTTCACAAAGAAAGCTATCACACTGTTGCAAAGCCAACTCATCTAAAGGAGCATATTTTTTGTTTTAGTAATCCTGTCCAGATGTATGTGGGAATAAGTCCCATTAAACACATTTAGACTGCCTTTCAAATAACCAAGCACAAGATCTCACTGTGAGTTTCATGTAGAACCCATGATATGCCATTCTGATGATACACAGTATTGGGAACATGAAAATCATACAGATCCTAACTATTAGCAATACCTAGTATCCTGTTCAGTATTTATGATGCATAAGCTGAACTTGCAGCATTGTAAATTTTGGAATTTGCATTTATGGTCATTGAACCACTGTAATGACCAAAAGTTTCCCAAAAGCCTATCTTTTCAGCAGTACAGTCCCCAAAAGAAGGATTTCCAAGGTGCTGGAGACTAGAGATGAGTGATATGACACTTCTAGCCCTCTCCTAGCAGTGAGGTGCTTTTGTGGCAGGCAGTGACACAGACACTTGTAGGGCCCTATTGCATCTACTTGTCACAAAGCACCTCATTGCCAGGGTACAGCTGAAGGCCTCATTGCAGACTGCTCTGCTCTCCAGCAACTCAATAATCCTCCTATTGGAGGTGCTGTGCTGCTGAAAGGGTGAGGTTTTATTGCTGGGCTTTGCAGGCCTTGCTATGATGATGCAGCAATGTTGTAGGTGCATTTTCTAATGCGGAATGTCATCCATAGCTTAATGGGACAAATGCCAGAAATGGGCACTATGTCAGCTAGGGAAATCTCCCATCTTCACATCACTCATTCACTCATGTTGCCCAAGAATATCATAATATTTTTGTAATTGTGATTGTAAATATCATTTAGATATTTAGAATTGTTATTTATAATTTGAAACTCCAGTGCAGTAAGATAAATATGACTTTATAGGTATAATGGAGACCTGGTGGGATAGCTCCCATGATTGGAATATAACAGTTGAAGGATATAACTTATTTTAAAAGAATAGATGTGGCAGAAAAGGAGGGGGAGTAGCATTATATTTCAAAGACAAATTCACTTGTACAGAAACCTATCTGAGTGGACCAGTTGAGATCATGTGGGTAAAAATAAATAGAGAAAGAAATAAAAGCAGCATTGTGGTAGAAGTCCTCTATAGACCACCGAACCAAGAAGAGGTGGTGGATGATGCTTTTCAGAAACTAATATTAGAAATCTCAAAGAGGCAAGCATTAGTCGTTATGGGAGATGAAAACTGCTGTGAAAACTGCTGGGAGACTAACTCTGCTAAGCATAGGATGTCCAACAGATTCTTCATGTGCTTTGCAGATAATTTCTTATTTCCAAGGGTAGAGGAAGGAACAAGGGGATTGGCAATCCTGGGCATGATGCTTACCGATATAGAGGAGCCGGTTACCAGAACCAAAGTATTTTATGTTTAAGGGGGAAGTAACCTTGTAGAAAGCCAGTATGGTGTAGTGGTTTGAATGTTAGACTATGACCCTGGAGACCAAAGTTCAATTCCCTGCTTGGCTATGAAAACCCACTGGGTCACCTTGGGTGCATCACATGCTCTCAGCCCCAGAAAACCCATGATAGGTTCACGTTAGGGTCACTGATGTACTCTCTGAACCACTTGCCATCATTTTTGAGAAATCTTGGAAAACAGGCGAGGTACCAGAAGACTGGAGAAGGGCAACTGTTGTAAGTATCTAGATGACAATGCAATGATTAATAGGAGTCAGCATGATTTTTGTCAAGAACAAATCTGCCGAATGAATCCTGTATCTTTTGATTGGGGCACTAGTTGAGTAGATGGTGGAAATGCTATAGATGTCATTTATCTGGATTTCAGCAAAGCATTTGATAAAGTCATTCATGAGATTTTAATTAGCAAAGTGATTAAATTTGGAATAGATAGGAATACTGTCAGTCCATAATTGGTTGGAAAACTGTGTTCAGAGGGATGTCAATGACTGCGCCAGAAATATACTGGGGCAGAGTACAGCAGGCATGAGAAAACTTTTCACACTACAACAAAACAAACAATAAAACAATAAATAATAGTTCTGTCTTCTCTTAAGATATTTTGAAAATTATGCACATTTTATTTTCATAGTATATTAAAAATCTCTTGGAATGGCAGAATGAATAATTTGAAGAGTCTCAAAACATTTATATATTATTTTCAGAGTATGAAATTGAAAGATCTTTTTTTCTGCGCATGAAATGTGTCTTGGCGAAAAGGAATGCAGGATTGACATGCAGTGGCTACAAGGTAAAGTGTTTATATTCACATATTTACAAAAAAACAGATTGTGAAGTTGAAATGTCACTGTCAGAGAAAGATGTATTTCACAGCAATGGAGGTACCTGCCAGTTAATGATGGTAGGTTTACTCCTTAGCAACTCCAGTTAGAAGATCAGGTAGCAAGATGATGGGATAGACTTCTGCAGTACCCCAGAGAGAACTGCCAGTCAGAGCATACATGTTCTCTGATAAGCTCAACAAATAGTCATACCTGTTCTGGAGCAGGTTACAGTAGTTTCTGTGGTGGGTTTTATAAAAATTGTATTGCTTATTCTGTTTCACATTTGTCTGTGACAGTCTTCTACTTGAAAGTGTGCAGTGTAAACCAACCTGAGAGCTTTACTTTGAAGCAGTATAAAAATTAAATAGATACTATTTGACTGGTAAATGCCAGTGAAACCTTCCACTCTGTCTTTAACTAATTAGCAATATATTGGACAACAACCCCCGCCCTGTTTTCCCCACATATTTTTCAGACAAGCTCTTCTTACTGGTTGTCTTTCATTCCCCTCTCCTAAAATAAAATATATGAAGAAAGCCAAGGTAATGTATTTATGTAGAACCAAAATTATTGCAGTTTGATATCAAGTTTATTATTGTATAGGGTTGTCTAGATAACTTACCTGTTGATAGGCATCATGGTATATGCTTGCATCTGCTGAAAAATCGTTATTTTAACAGTTTGCTTAGGAAAATAGGGCTAATTTTATAAGGGAGAAAAATCTTGTTCTTCTTTGTGGTCTCTGTGCCTCACACATTGAGATCTTTGTGCATGCACGGTAGTGTTCGGAAAGTTCTAGAGCTGAGCAGCTTGCCGGGAACCTCTCCCCCTGCTCGTACTGAGCATGCTCAACCCACCAAGCTAATGGTCCCTCCTCAGTTTTCTTTTGTCCGCCAGCATGTTCACAGCGAACGGAAGGTTCTCCTGCTTGAGCAGCTTCTTCTTCGTGTTTTTTCTTTTCATCTTCGTTCTTTCCTCTTCGGACTTTTTCTGTGAGAACCCCTCTCTTTATTCTTTTGTGTTTGTTGTTTAAACTCTGCGTCTTGTGTGGTCGAAAAGTTGCCCTTTCTGACCGGCACTCTGAGTGCCTCTTCTGCCTCGGAGAGGCCCACAACGTGTGGGCCTGCTCAGTCTGTAGGGAATTTACAGAACAAACCCTGTGAAATAGGTCTTCAAGGTTAAAGACCCACTTTAAAGCTTTAAAATTAAGGAGCAGGCGGCTGAGAATACTGCCCTCTTTACTGCCATGGCTTCGCGTTCCTCCACTGTTATGCGACCCGCAACCACACCCTCGTCAGCATCGACGGCTGCGATACCGACTTTCATGGTACCGGGCTTGGTACTGTCCTCGACATCTTTGCCTCTGGTTTCCTCTTTGCCTCGGATTCTGAAGCTTTATAGGACGCCGATCACCTCCTCGTCATAGGGGGATGCCTCTGTGGGCTTGCAGGTGGTCCCACCCTCTAAGCCCCTCATGGTGGCTCAATGGAAACGGCCTTCAGTAAAGAAGAAGAAGAAGAAACACTGGTCATCTTCACTGGCTACTCGGTCATCTTGTCTCCTGACACCCCCGCCAACCCAGCCTACAATGGCTACAGTCGAGGAGGCGGACGCCCCGAATATTTCCACGGAGCCCGGCAATGCCCACCTTCCAGTGCTGCTCCTACCGATGGCCTTGGAGGAGCCTCCAGCATCGGCCTTACCGCACGGTCAACCTGAACATGGGCTGGACTGTCTGGAACCTTCCTTCCCTGCCTTGGATACTCTACAGGCTCTGTCTCGGCAGAGGGCAATTTCCTGTGACCACATCCATCATAGTGCAGCACGCTCTCCGGGCCTTGCAGGCAGGCAATGATCCCCACGGTGGCGGGAGGCCACCCCTGATCGTGGTGAGTTTCAGACGAGGCTCAACCCACCAGCCTTGGAGGAGCCTCCGGCTCAATCGGATCCACCTGTGCTGGCCACATTGACCTTGCCACACGGTCAACCCGAACAGGGATTGGACCATCCGGTCTCTTCCTGCCCTGCCTTGGATACTCCATGGGCTCTGCCTCGGCAGAGGGCAATTTCCTGTGACCACGTCTGTCATAGTGTGGCATGCTCTCTGAGCCTTGCAGGCAGGCAGCGATTCCTGTGGTGGCGGGAGGCCGCCCCTGATCATGGCAGGTCTCGGACAAGGCTCGACTCACTGTTCTCGTCAGCCATGTACATTGCTCACTATGGCCGCGAGCATATATGGCGGGAGCAGCTGGGATTGTACTACTCGTGCTCCCCTGCATATAGAGACTGGCATCATGCTGACATCTGTCACTGGTTGCCGTACTGCCGTTGGTCCTGGTCTCCATCCTTGGTGTCCTGATACTGCCTGATGTCTCCATACCGAAGGTCTCCACCCCAGTCGAGATCACGGTCTCCGTATTACCACCGTTGATCAAGGGTCCGCTTGCCATGCCACCAGCTGGTACCACCACCTTCTCCGGCTTCGGCGACTGTTTCTCACCTGACTACTGAGGCCCATCCGTTGCCACAACAGCCATTGACGGCTCCAATCTCGACCCAGTCAATTGTGTGCCCAATTCCAGCCGTTCTGCCAGTACCGTCCTCGATGGCGCCACCACCGGTCACGCTACCATCGGTACCATCTACAGTACTGTCCTCTGCACCTGCTCCGCCTCCGCAGGCTGTGGCATTGCCAGCTCTGCTTCGTGATTCCTCCCAATCCTACGAGTCGGACTCGGATTCCGGTGACTCCACGCCTGAATCGCACTTGTCTCTGCCGTTGGCCGTTAGAGAGCTGACCCAGGGCTTGGCACCCAAAGATGTCAAGCAGTTCTTGAACATCCTCCTACAAATGGCCAACGCCCTTGGCCTCAATGTCTTTAAACCGGCTCCGACAGTGCAGGACCCGGTTTTCCATTGCGTGGAAGGTCGTCCACCATCGGCGGCACCGATACCGTTCCTGCCTGTTCTGCAGGAGGTACTGAAACATCCTTGGCCCCAACCAGCCTCTCTACAGCCAATCCCTCATCGTCTGGAGCCCCTTTACAGGACCCAAAAGAAGGATGTTGATTTTCTCTTTAACCACCCGGTGCCAAATTCCATAGTGGTCGAATCGTCCTAGATGAAAGGTGGTAAGAGGGCTCATACCACTCTGCCTGATTGGGAAGGTAGCAGGTTAGATTTGTTTGGAAGACGTTTCTATTCTGCGTCTTCCTTGATCGCGAGGACCTCAAACACTCAGGCTTGCCTCACTGCCTACCAGTGGTACATCTGGGACAGGTTCTACCCCTTGCTGGCCCATCTCCCAGATGACCATAGGACAAGCGCCATCCAGTTCTACAACGAATCGGTGGCCTTCTCCAACCAGCAAATCCTGTCCTCCCAGCACACAGTCAAGGGAGCAGCGCGGGTGATGGTCGGCGCAGTCATCCTTCAGTGATTCACTTGGTTGCAGTCTGCAGGGCTCCAAGAGGACAGCAGGAAGCACATCGAAGATTTACCCTTCGATGGACAGGGCCTGTTCCATGCGACTATAGACGATGCCATGGATTGTCTCATCAAGGTGCGTCTTACGGCCAAGAAGATGGGGATCCATCAAACACCGCAGCCCCGTTGCAGTTTCGCTTCCTGCTCTTCTTGGCGTTGGTCAACCTCTTCTTAACCGTCCCGATCGTCATGCTGAAAATCAGTTTGGTCCTTGCCTCCATCTTTGACATGCAGGACCTTCTCCAGGCAGCAACTGTCGTTGATGAATTCTCCCTCCACGGTGAAGTCACGGTTTTGACTCTGCCATAGGTTGCCACCACAGTCACTCTTCCGCTTGCCTACCGGTTTGCCAACCGCTTGGGTCTGACCCGCCATCTCGGTGAATGGCGTCACATCACTACAGACCCTTTGGTTTTTTCCATTGTCTGTCTTGGTTACGCCATCGAATTTCAAAGTGTACCACCTCGAGGCGTCTTCCAGTCCACCCCGGCCAACATGTCTTTGCTAAAGGGGATACAGTCCCTGCTGCAGAAAGTGGCCATAGGACGGGTTCCGTCCTTCACCAGTACCATCGGCTTCTTTTCCCCAGTACTTCACGGTACTGAAGTCGGATGGTACCTTGCGACCGATCCTGGAAACTGTACGAGGACATTCACCTTACACTGCCTCTTTTCTCTGACCTCGGCCTCCAGGTGGACCCCAAGAAGTGTCACCTCGAGCTGACCCGTGTTCCAGACTTTATCGGTGCCACTCTTGACTCTGTCGCTACCAAGGCCTTCCTTTCAGTGAAACGGGCCTGCATTCTGCGCCAGGCTGTTACCGAATTTCTCCGTGCCCCGGTAGTCCCCACGAGGAGAATCCAGCAACTTCTCGGCTACCTGGTGGCAACAACGTGGTCACCTACCTCTCTTGCCTTTGTGCCTGCCCGCCGCATCATTGGTTCATTAGGGTCTCTGACTCTCTTCGAGACGACCAGAGCCTCCTACTTCAGATTCCCTGGCAGGTGCGATGCTTTCTCCTGTGGTGGCACTCCCTCCAGTACCTAATCTCAAGGATGCCGTTTGTCAACCCCTCTCCTTGGGTCATAGTAATGACGGATGCCAAGCTTCCATTGGCACCAGACCCCTGCACCAGGCCTCCTTTAGCACTCGGTCGGCTCATGCTGCACCCAGACCTGCCACTGCTGTGTCTCCACACGTGCAGGATAATCCCTTAGATGCTCTGGCTCTACGGGATGTCCTCACTGCGGCCAGGAAGGAGTCGACATGTTGATCTTACCGCTACAAGTGGCAGAGGTTCTTGGCCCTCGCTGATGCCCGTCATGAACCTGCATCGCCTGTTGCCCGACCTACCGTGCTGCATTTTCTTCTGCACCTTCGGGAACAGAGGCTTGGCCTTTTCATCTCTCAGGGTCTACCTCTCGGCTATCGTGGCCTACCAGCCGCATGGTACCGCATGGTACCGTGTACCTCAAGCAAATCTTGAAAGGACTGCAACACCTTTGTCCTCTGGTAACTTCACCGCTTCTGCCTTGGTCACTGTCCTTGGTGCTCTCGCAGCTGATGCGAGTGCCCTTTGAGCCTCTGGATACTTCTGATGACAGGCTCCTGACTGTGAAGATGGCCTTCCTCATCGCTGTCACTTTAGTGAGTGAGCTTACTGCACTGCGGTCAGATGAGCCCTTCCTTGTCTTCCACCGAGACAAGGTGGTCCTGCGTCCGGACATCTCCTTCCTGCCTAACGTTGTCCCCGATTTCCATCTCAACCAGGATGTCATCCTTCCCATCTCCTATCCAGGCCTGGCTACGCCTCTAGAGTGATCTCTCCATTCGCTTGACGCCTGTTGAGCTCTGGCTTTCCACATCCAACGGACTTTGTCCTTTCGTCAGACTTCCCACATGTTTGTCTGTTATGGTGGTCGTCGGAAGGGCCATAAGGTGTCCACCCAAAGATTTTCCAAGTGGGTGGCCCACACCATTCTTCTGCCGTATGAACTGGCTAAACAGCCTCCGGCAGCCCTGTTCCGTGCCCACTGCACTAGGCCTATGGCACCTTCAGCGGCTCTCCTTCGTGGGGTTGATCTGCAAGAGCTTTGTCATGTGGCTACCTGGTCACGACCCCTGACCTTTGGGCACCACTACTGTCTGGGCTGTCGGGCACGACGTGATGCCTGCTTCGGCCATGTGGTGTTGTCTTCCGTTCTCTAGGACCTGATCCACCATCCATTGGTAAAGCTACACAATCTCCCAATGCGTGAGGCACAGAGACCACGAAGAAGAAGAACAGGTTGCTTACCTGTAACTGTGGTTCTTGGAGTGGTCATCTGTGCCTCACACACACCTGCCCAGCCTTCCCCTCTTCAGGTCCTGCTTCGGTGGACTTCAAAACTGAGGAGGGACCGTTAGCTTGGTGGGTTGAGCATGCTCAGTACAAGCAGGGGAGGGGTTCCCACCAAGCTGCTCAGCTCTAAAACTTTCCAAACGCTACTGCGCATGCACAAAGATCCCAATGTGTGAGGCACAGATGACCACTCGAAGAACCACAGTTACGGGTAAGCAACCTGTTCTTGTGGGGGATATGGAGTAGACAGTACTGTAATGAGACAATGTTAGAGTCTCTATTTTTCCCTTCACATTTTTTTTTCCTTCCCACATCACACTAGGTGATCCATTGCAGTGGATATTTGAAGATACGACAGTACATGTTGGATATGTCTTTGTATGATACCTGTTACCAAATCGTTGGTCTGGTTGCTGTAGGTCAATCATTACCTCCCAGTGCAATCACTGAGATCAAACTTCATAGTAATATGTTTATGTTCAGAGCAAGCCTGGATCTAAAACTAATATTCCTGGATTCTAGGTAAGTAAAACTAAGATTTACTATAAATCACATGGGCTTCCTTCTGGAAAGAAATACTGAAATAATGTTTCTTTGTGGGATGGGAATTACCCATTATGCTTAAAATTTGAATCCTGAGTAAAAGGAGACTTCATATATCACTGTGAAGATATTATTCTATCTTCAGTATCATCGAAATAATGTAGAGTAGAAAATCTTCCTGTCATTTGTTTTTAAGACTATGGTTTTAAGGATTGAACAGTGACTTGGTTGAAAGTACATTATGAGAATGACAGTTTAAAGAGACATTTGTAACATTTATGATAAGCATTTATGTACATTTATGATAAGCTGAGTCTTAATGCCAACACCTGTTCCACTGGATCTATCCCCGTCACAGCTTCTCACTGGCAATACAAATCCACACATCTCCAGTTGTCTCACTTCTGGGCCTACTACAGCCCTCTATGTTTGTAGGGCATGACAAACCGGTCTTCCTATCTCTGCTTTAATTGGACAGGTGAATGTTTATGCCCCCTGTGAATCCATTCACTATTTAAGATACATCTGCTAGAGGGGCTACATGGCCTGCCCTTATTCACTTTGTTGTACATGATTTAAATGACACCTGTTAGGCCTGTCTGAGCTCTAGTTTTATAGATATACCTCAGTTAACACAGTAGATTTGTTTCTTAACAGAAACTTTGGGGACAAAGGCAGAAATAGGATGGAAAGCATAGAGTTAGGTTCCTATATCACAAAAAAAGAAGAGAAGTTTAGCATGTTTCATGAGACTTTTTATTCAAAACTATTTTATTCAAAACTTTTTATTCAAAACTAACAAGATGCACGTGTGTACTGAACCATCCAGGTCAGGCATAAATTAACAAAAACATTTTGAAATTTCTAGAGACCACTTGAAGGGTTCTTCAAAAATGCATCAAGGGATGATTTTATTTACTTTCACTAGCCTCTATTTTCATTATGATTTCCATTTGATGGCCAATTTAAGCTTTTTTTTTTTTTTTTTAAAACATAGCTGATAAGGTATGCTTATCTGCTCTCCCCTTTTCTCTCTCTGTTGAGTAAGAGATCAGGGAGACATCTGCTGCTTACCTTGCCTGTTGTACATAGGCACATACAGCTATGATTAGATTAATTGAAGTAGAATTCCACTCTCTCTCAACTGAAGCTTGATTGCATTGTTTACTGTAGACACATTGCTGCTGATTGACACTGAAAATCTTTGTTCCAGCCCTCTGTCACTATTTTCCAAATGCCAATACTGCTAAAAAAACCTCTAGCTGGACAGAAAACAAGGAGGAAAAGAGGAGCTATGCGGCCATAAAAATACTTTATAAAAAGGAGATTCTTTGTCAGGCTTTGTTAACTAAGGTAGTGTTCTGGATGAGGTCATGGAGGGTCACTGCACATCTTTTTCATGCCTTAGTAACAGTGAGTTTATTTTCCTTCAGCACTCAGCACTATATAGTATGGGCACTAGGATTGCAGATTGTACTCTCTAGGTAGTGCTTCTCTTTTCTCTTCCTTTTATTTATTACTAGCATATTTACCTGGCGTTGTGCAGGATTTTCTTTTCTTCTTAAGAACTCACCCAACTGTCTTCTCCAGTACCTGTAACTTTCCCCCATATTCCTCAATCCAATCTGTATTTGTAATTGTTAACATACAGAGTTTGGGGTCCTGCAGGAATACATTGTCCTCCTCCTTGCTGCTAGGCATCATCTCCATAGCAACCAGCCTATTCCAGTACCTGTAACTTTTCCCTATAGTCCCCAATCCAATTTGTGTTCTCTGGTGACACTGATGTACTGATTTTTGATTTTGCTTTCTGTTGAATTTGTGCAATGGCTTTATGTTTTTCTGGAAGCATTTTTTGTTTTGAATTTCAACTTTAAGATTCCTCACATATGGAACCCATACAATTTATTGTGTGAGATGAGAAGACCTTGTAACTATGTTGTGTATGTCACTTTAATTTTTCTCACATGCTTCCCAAATGTTTTCTGGCATCCATATTGATAGTAGGCCTCATCCCCATAGCAACCGGCCTAAGGCCCAAGAGCTCTCTGCTGAGAATTCTAAAGGCCCCTCCCTAAACTGCCAACCTCAGGATTCCATAGCATCTTCACAGCCAGCCAATCATATGAGGTCTTCACCTGCCTGATGCAGACAAACGAACTCACAGACAAACATTGACTTTTATATAGTAGATAAACTTTATTAAGAATACACAATACATACATACATACATACATACATACAAAAAAATTAAACTGTAATGACACAAAACTACAGGAAGAAGAAAAGAAAAAGAGAGATAGCACAATATGAACAGATTCTAAATGCTAATTACTAAAAACCAACCCTAATCCCTAACATTAAATACGGAACACAACAAAGGAAGTTTCCACTTTCCTAATGCAAATTGTTATTGATTCTATGAAAAAATAACAACTTCTCTAACTTCAAATGTCTTCTCAATGCTTCCACTACTATATTTCTAAAAAAAATAATTATAAAATCCAACTGTCATATTACAGTATTTTTTCTTGCAAAAAGCTTGTTAATGATTCTCAGTCCTTGGCGAAATTTGCCACCGATTTTTCTCTTATCAGTTATCACCAGCTTGTCCATTTCATAAGTCCAGCAATTTTATGAACCAATGTTCTTTTGTTGGGATTTCTGCATTATTTCATTTCTGTGCATATAATAATCTTGCAGCTGTGGCCATGTATCTTAGTAGCGAAAATAAGGTCAATGACATTAATCCAAGAAAAAAAAATTGTTGTACTAACTCTCTGTTTTGAGGAAATAATAAAAATATCATCTAAATAACATCCATAGTATTTGAAAAAATTGTAGAATTGGATGAATTAAAGATAATCGTATTTTCTAAATTGATCATAAAGAAATTGGAAATACTTGGAATCTGCTGCCTCGGAGAGTAGTGGAGTCTCCTACCTTGGAGGTTTTTAAGCAGAGGCTTGATGGCCATCTGTCGGGAGTGCTTTGAGGGTGTTCCTGCATGACAGGGAGTTGGACTGGATGGCCCGTGTGGTCTCTTCCAACTCTACATTTCTATGATTCTATGATTCTATGATTCTGTTGGACTTCCCATAACCAGACTTTTGATTTGTAAATCATCACAACTATCAGAACAAACACTGAACCAGTTTAATGACAAATAATCAATTTTATTACCTTTATGGGAAGAAATGTGAAGTCCTTCTGTAACTAGAATAATACTAGATCAAGATTCAGAAATGAAGTAAATAGAGTATACTAAGAATAGAGAAGTAAAAAAAATGGTGTTATAGCTACACAGGTAACAAAGCATAGATGGTACAAATTGAGACCAAAGAAAAGAAAAAAAGGAAAAGTAAGTTGGGTATCAATAGAGATACATTAGTACTAACACATTAAGCAAAGGGGGAATAACAGATATGGAAACACCCACAGATTTTGTGGAAGGGAAGTATGGAAGTTGGGGAATATGTTAAAAGTCTGTAATATAAATATAAATACATGAAGATGCAGATAAACATCTTATTTTGGTTTTTGAACAGATGTTTATTGTTATATTGGCTACTCCATACATTAGTTGCTGTTGATATGAGGAATGTAGACATAACAATCAAGACAAGAGTAACCATTCAAAGTATATAAAAATAAGGAACTTGATGGATATACTCTGTATATGAGTGTAACATGTATATCAGTAAGTTGAAGCTTACTTATTTTCATTTTAATAAAAATATTATTTTAAAAAAAGAAATCCTCATTGAACCTAAAATAATTCTTTTCCAAGACAGTATCTTGAATATCCAACAAAAAATGAACAGGTGGATCAGGATCTGATCAGGATCTAAGTGCATTTGAAATAATGTGTCTTACTTCCAAGTGTGGTATTGAAGTCTACAGTGACTTAACAACTAAAGTTACAAGACATGTTTGTGTTTTCTACTTGTTGTATAAATTGCTGTGTGTAATGTATGATGTGGAATTGCTAACCAGAGGGACTAAGAATGAATCCAAAAAACTCACCAAAAGTACTGAATGTAGTGCTAGTACTAGTACTTAACCTGATCCTGATACGATGGGTCTACTTGGGGGAGGAAAACCTGGTTTGTGGATTTTAGGTCATACGTCAGTACCCTGGGGAAAGAATTCACAAGAAAATCTGCAGTATAAGAACTGATGTAGCTAAGTGTTCTATCCTCTTCAACCATAGTTTTGATGATGAACTTTATGGAAGAGGTGGGATTATGATCAAGTTTAAGATAACATGAAGAATGATTTAGTTGTTGATTGACCTCATATAAATAATCTTGTTTATTCATAATAAGAATGACTCCACCCTTGTCCATGGGTTTGGTATACTAGAATTAGATATTAATTAACATAAAATTGTTCTTTATGGGTCAAATTATACCAAAGTTTTCCTAATTTACTTTCCATTTTTTCAATGTTTTTATAAACAGTTCTTCAACAGGACTAATCAATGGATTATTTGCCTTGGGAATGTAACATGATTTTAGTTTAAACCTAATTGTTTCTCAAGAATTTGAAATGCCAAATTCATGTTTTAATTTTATTAACCTGAACAACTTGAAAAGATCTATGCATGTTCGGAAAGCATTATACTGAGGAGTAGGTACATATGATAGACCATAACTTAGTACTGTTCACTCTATTTCTGAATGTTTATATGTTGAAAGATTAACTACTGTGTCCTCAACCTTTTGGTTATTCCCACTTTGAAATTTTTTGACTGTGTACAATTACGGTTTGAACAGAAGGATAGGGATTGTTTTTATGGAGGGTCATTGAAGAAATTATTGTCTTTTCCTGAGCTATTAGTGGCTCACCTGCTTTCATAATTTGTATCTTCCTCAGATGATATACCCAAGAATTGTTGGAATTGAACTTTCTTAAAGTTTATGCTATTAGTTAGCTGTGAGTTAACTTTCCAATTTTTGTAATCAAGTTCATCTTTCTTAAATATGTTTAGTTTATATGATCTTAGTTCATCATGAAATTTTTTATATGTATTATCTGAGGACTCTAAACATTTTTGGGTTTCTACAGCTCCACTGTTTTAGATACTCTGAGGTATCAGTGTTAGAGACGACCATAGTTGATTCTTCATTTAAACATTCAATAAGTAATAGCTTTAAATCAAAGGAGCATTTATTTAAGGTAGAGGCCCACTTAGAATTGAATTCTGAATTGTTCAAAAATAGGCCAAGATGTTCTTCGAGTTAGTACAACATTTTTTTTCTTGGATTAATGACACTGATCCTTATAGTAAGTTCACATCGCACTACAATGAGTCTCATATATCATGTGTCATAGTATCTTACCATATTTCTTCTCCAACTAATTTCGTACTGGTCCCAACTAATACAATTCAGGACTTAATGACACATCAACTTTCAAAATATTGTGCACCATAACATGTATTTGATTCTAGAATTTTTTTGGCCTTTTCACAGGTCCACCATATGTGATAAAAAGTTCCCACTTGTTCATATTTCCAACATCTGTTTGAGGTATCTGTATGAGTTTTGCCCAATTTTTCTGGATACGCTGAATACACATCCCACTGATACATCATCTTTTAAAAAAATTCTTTAAGGCCATAAGAATTTATTCTCTGACCACATTTTCCCACTGTAAGTTATGTCCAGTATTTTCTGCCCACTTTTGTCATACAATCTTTGACTAGTTCATCTTCTTTCTCCTATTTCATCAAAAGTTTGTACATTTTACCAATCAAATGTTCATCATCCGAGCAGAGCTGTTTCTTAACTTATGATTTGGTCAATGCAAAATCATACAGCTTTTTTTGCACCTTGTTTTTTCCTACTATCTGTAGGAAAACCATTGGAAACCATATCTCTCAGACATTAAATTTTCCATATTTAACTCTATATGGTTTCTGCTCACTTTCTAAATGATTTTAATTTTCCTTCTGTGCAGTTTCTTTCCTACAAAAAGCCTCTTGTGATGACACCCTGTGATAATGGGGCTTCCCATTATCTAGACTTAGCTAAAGGGGGACACTTCCCTCTTCAGGTAAACCAAGGGTTAATGAGGTGTTGGGATTAGATTACATTTTAGTGTGGGTCAGCATCATAGGTCATGTGGGTCAGCATCATAGGTCACAGGGTGAGAACTGACCAATCAAAAGGTAAGAGGTGAGCATCTTCGGGATGCTTTGAGATGCTTCCAAGGAGAAGTTATAAAACTTCTTGGGAGGCCATGTGGCTGAGAGATAACAAAGGGATAACAAAGAAGAACCACCCAGGAACCTCCTGGATGGGGGGTTCTGTGCCAGTAGCAGGCTGTAGGCCTAGCCTTGCCTCCTGGCTTCTTCCTCGTAGAACATCTAAGCTATGAGCATCTGTGAGTACTAGAAATAGTTATCTAGTCGCATTAGGGACTTTTCTGTTATTTTGGAGCTGGCTGATCTAAAGAATGTATCTGTGCTTTTAGATCTGTTCTTTTGTAACTACTTGTAACTAAGCGTGCCTGGGAGGGGGGAGCCTCCCATGTGTGTTATTTGCCTTGTTCATGTGCATGCCTTTAATAAATACTTTCTGTAAAACTCTGTTTCTCTCCTTCCCACGCCAACGCTAGATAGACTAGGGGGAAAGGAAGATCCTTAAACTTAGGGATTGACATGACTGGACAGCATCCCACTGTACTGTCCAAGTGTCCAGAATTCAGTGGGTGGTGGCAGCGAAGATTAATTAACAGCTAAAATTAATAACAGGCTGGAATTCTACATCCTAGTATCACATGGTGACATTCCAGCATCACACACCCACAGGGGTGTTTTGGGATGTAACCTTGGTTTACATCTATTCCCAACTTTTAATAAAACTTTTTTGCACATAATGATTATTAAAATCTACACTGACTTCTAATTTCATCATACCACAAATTAAATTAAAACTTTAGTTCATGTCCTCCTAAATAAAAAAAACCCTCTTATTCTATAGCAATATCCATTCTTTCAACCAAACCAGACAACACGCAGCAAAGTACAGTTTCAAATCTGGCAAACGCAATAGCCCTCTTTGTTTAGCATCTTGTAAAATTTTATATTTTGCTCTAGTTTCTTCTCTTGCCATATACATTTTGATATATCTGTATGCTATTACTTAAATAAAACATCAGTTGTCACAATCAGTATGATCTGCAACAGAAACAACATACTGTCATTTACAGAATAAGCCCAGTTCCAAGAAATATGCTTACAAATTTGCAGAACTTCATTGAAGGAACATTGGAGTAACAGTTGCACATTCTGGCCATTGCCAAGACTGAAAGCCTTATTGGAATTGTAGTGTCTTATAAGCAGTAACATTATAAATTTGTGTGCACAAGGCCTTTATTTGCCAGCTAATTAAAAAAACCCTCTTTTTTCCAGGCTGGCTTTCCATCTGCCAGTGTCCTGACTTTGTGTTGCCTTTGTTCTCTTCCTTGTCAAGGTTTATTATATCAACATACCCTTGTTCCCAAACCGCTGGGTTTTCTCATTTCTCATTCAGTTTTCATCATTCCTTTCCAATCCTTGAAACCTGCAAATGTGGAGGGCCGGCTGCACTTCTCTCCTCAATCTTGAATCCTGACCTGTCTGTCAGTATCTGTGACTGCTATCATAATTTTATCATATCCATCACTGATATATAATTTTACACATCTCTGCTGTGTCATACAAGTTCAATAACCAGTTTTCAATCTTTGGGCTTGTTGGTTGCCTCCACATGGCTTAATCTATTAGTGTTTGAAAAGGATTGATGAGAAAAAAATCCTTTGCATTGTCATAAGTGTCAACCACTCCCAAATTGTTGGGGAGCTTTCCCTGTCTACTCTTGTTATTTTTTCCAGGTGCATGATTTATATATGGGGAAATCATCCCATTGCAGTCTCCAGAAAGGAGCCAATTCTGACCGGAGAAACTCAATTTATCCATCAGCTTCTTGTAAAAAGATACTTTACAGTCTACAGGGACATAAACCGCTACTATATAATAGGCTGGTCCCACCATTGTCAGCCTGAACTCTCATATAACTGCCTTCCTGCTCTTCAAATACAATTTCAAGTGACAAATTTGGTTTAACATAAACAACAACTCTATTTTTCTTCTCAGATGATGCGGCAATAAATTCTTTGCATAATTTGGGGTAATATAAGTACTTGCTGTCCTTTCTTCTTAGTTCAGTTTCTTGAAGACATATTACATCTTGTTTCAATTTTTTGCCTTCCCCCCCTTTGTTATTCTTTTTTTTAATTTCCCATCCAAGTATATTTTGAATAAAAGGAGAAAAACAGAGAAGAACAATAACAGAACCCCCCCCACACACAATAACACTACAAAAAATGTAAGCTGTAAAGCTAAATTAAACTAGCTACAGAACAGTACAATATTAAAGAAAAAAGAAACAAAATTTTTGGAAACTGTTAAGACTAACAAGTATTAAACTACACTACAATTTAACTAAACATAGCTAAAAACCTACCCATTACCAACAGTAAATAGTAATACAACAGTAAGAAAACTAACCATTAGATCCTAAAGTAAAGTTGTTACTTGTTGCCTATTATTTATTTTCATAATAGATCTAAGCTTACAAAATTGGTTAATACTTACATTCTAAGTAGGTTGTTAATAACAATTCCAACCTGCTTATCAGGTATTCTTGTTCTTATTATCATTATTTTTTAAAAAGAAACTTATTACTTAACAATCTTAATCAACAATACTTAATTCTTATTCTATTCTATATTAAATTAATAATTCTTAAAATAAACTCTATATAATAAGCAACAAACAAAATTAGACCATTTCCCATGTTCCAATCACTCTTCCTGTAATAATAGAAATATCAAATTTAATATCAAATCTTTAATAAAGAGAGAGAAAGGAGAAGAAAGGAAACTATATAATCATCAAATATCTTCAATCCTTTCATAAATTTCCTTTAACAGATAATCATAGACCAATTTCATGAACTATAAATCATAAAACATTTTCTTCATCAAAACACCTTCTTCTCTTAGTTCTTTCTGTTTTTTTTTTTTTTTCAAAAACTGGATCACAAATACTAGTGAAATTTCTGGACTTGCTGCTGCAATCTTTTTAAGGAGAGTGCAGCTGCAGAAGTTTGTGTTGGGTTTATGGTATGCTTTATGATTTGTTAATATGTATGGTGTGTTTTGATATATGGACTTGATGGATTTTAGATATGTGTGTTGTTCTTTCATACAGTACTGATACACATGCACGAACACACACACACACACACATTTGTAATTGTTTTTAATACAGCCTTTGAAAAAGGCCAAGCAATTTATAAACAGGCTGAAGCATGTTGGATTTTTTTTTAAAGACTTAAACTTGGACCATCTATAAGCATCTGGAGCCTATTCTCCTTCATTCCTGCTGATCCATTCCTGTTGCACCTCTAATTTCATCTCTTTCTCCTCCACCAGAAGATCAATCTTTATCCCTAGTCAAGTCATCATCCAGTTTATGGGCCTCTTCTTCCTCTCACTCTCTTGATTTTTCCAAATCTTTCTTACATTTCTATACAAAGTCTTTTGCCTTTTATACTATATTCACCAGAAATTTCCTCTGCACAAAATTGAAGCAGATGCCTTCTAAGTTTTCCCATCTCATTGGGAACCTAATTTGTTTTAACTTATCAGTCAAAAAGGCATATTCTCTTGTGTAGAATCCTGGTGGGAATTTCCTTGAATACAATCACCTTGACCTGATCAATTTTAATTCTGTTTTCAAAGTGGCATTACAGAACTTGATTTCTAATCTGCTTACAGACAAAATATGCAATCACATCTCTTGGTAAGTTCTTGTTTTGAAGCTTGTGAAGAAATCCAATTCACATAGTCCACTTCCTGCTCCACCTCCTGCTTTTGCTTCTCCAACACACTTGCTAGTGCCTCGATAATTCTTTCTTAGAGATTTTCATTTGCTTGTTCTGAAATGGCTCAAAAAATGCAAGCAGTTCTTCCTTTAAGGCAAAGACATCAAGATCATGTTCACATTCTCTGTCCACTCTGTGCTTAACTCCAGGTGCTCTGTTATCTGTTTCAGATTCTGTATTCTTTCATTTGACGGTTTCATATCTGCAGCCATCTGTGATACAGAATCTTTAATTTCTCTAATCTCTGATTTCTTTTCCTTCATCTCTCCTCTTAGCATCTTTTTAAATTCTGTCATCAAATCTTTTCAAATCTGAACCATCTGCACACTCATCTGGTTTATCTGTGCATTTAAAGACTGAAGTTCTTCTGTATATATTTGTGACATGTCTGTAGATTTGGATGGCAGATCTAAGGATCCTCTTCTTTCTGATCTACTTTAGACATTGTATATTGATTCATAAAATAATAATTCAGATTTATAAGAAGAAGAAAAAACCCAATTTAAAAATCTTCCATAAAAAGTTAAAATAAAATAAAAAGGGAAAAAAATCAGTTGAATGTTTTATCTTCTTTTAGTTCACAGATACAATAATCCAAAATTATAGTAAGAAAAAAGTTCAATCTAAAAAGCCTCCCATGAGAAAAAAATAAGAAATAAAAAGGGGAAAAATATTGGCTGCTATAGCTTCTTTTGGCCAGCAAGTGTTTGCACAGTTTTCTCTATACAGCCTTTGCTTGAAGCATAGCAGCATGCAGGCAACTGCTTGTATTACTTTCATTTCTAATTCCTATACATGACCTTGCTCTTATCACAGCTTCAGCTAAACAACAGAATTTCACCTCTTCTATGGCCACTGTAAATGCCAGAAGGATGTCTCAGCATACTTGTAGCTGCTTCTCTGCATCCTCCTTTTATTCAAGTGATCCACTTTATTTTGGATCTGGGAACCCTGTGTGGGACATCTCCTTCCCACAATATATCTCTGGGAAGAAGATTTTCACTCCTGTATGCCACCGGAAACTGTCTCTATATATAGTTCAAAAGCATCCACTTTGCTTTTGTAATAGTCATATCCAATCCATAGCCCTTGGTATACAGTAGAACTCAGGAATATGAAGCAGGTCAGACAACGACTAGAGCGCAACTGGTGGAAATCTGGACTCTTATCTGACAGGACACGCTATAGAGAATTCCTTCATTCCTATGGAGTGGCAATAGATGCAGCGAAGAAGACTTTCCTCTCTGCACGTATTGCGTCTGCGACGTCTCGTCCGGCAGAGCTGTTCAGGGTGGTAAGGGATCTGACTCAGCTACCCACTCCCCTGAACTTGCTGTTAGAACCTAGTGTAGCTTGCTGTGATGCTTTGAATAATCATTTCGCAGATAAAATCTCTCAGATAAGAGCCAACTTGGATGCCGGTGTTATAGCAGAGGTTACAAATGGGGTGTCCGGTGACTCCGTGAACAGGATTATACTGGATCAGTTTCAGTCAGTGAGTACCGAGGACGTAGACAAGCTCCTTGGAAATATAAGAAAGACAACTTGCCCTCTTGATCCCTGCCCTTTGTGGCTGGTCGTCCAGGGAGGGGTTGCAATTAAGACCCATTTAAGGTACATTATTAATGCATCCCTCAGGGAGGGCAAATTTCCAGCTTGTTTAAAAGAAGCGATTATACGGCCGCTTCTAAAAAAGCCCTCCCTAGATCCCCTGGATATGAATAATTATAGACCAGTCTCCCATCTCCCATTTTTAAGCAAGGTGATCGAGAGGGCTGTTGGTCTTCAGCTCCAAGCTGTCTTGGATGAAACAGATTATCTAGATCCATTTCAAACTGGCTTCAGGGCAGGATATGGAGTCGAGACTGCCATGGACGCCTTAGTGGATGATCTTCGCCTAGGTATCAACAGGGGAAGTGTGACCCTGCTGGTACTCTTGGACCTCTCAGCGGCTTTCGATACCATAGACCACGGTATCCTTCTGGAACGCCTGAGAGGGCTGGGGATCGGGGGCACTGCACTTAAGTGGTTCTGGTCCTATCTCTCAGGTAGATACCAGATGGTGATGCCTGGGGACAGCTGCTCCTTGAAAAACGAGCTTAAATCTGGCGTCCCTCAGGGCGCTCTCCTGTCCCCAATGCTATTTAACATCTACATGAAACCGCTGGGAGAGATCATCAGGAGGCATGGAGCAAGGTGCTATCAGTATGCTGATGACACCCAGATATATCTCTCCATGCCTCGGATAATAGCATCAACTAAGGGTGGCATCTCGCCTCTGAACGAATGTCTTGAAACAGTAATGGACTGGATGAGGAGAAACAGACTGAAGCTGAATCCAGATAAGACGGAGGTACTCGCTGTTAAGGGCCCTAGCCCAGCTATGGAGGTTTGTCAACCTGTTCTAGACGGGGTCACACTTCCCCTGAAAGACTGTGTTCACAACTTGGGGGTGCTCCTGGACTCGCCACTTCAGATGACAGCTCAAATAGATGCGGCAGCCAGGAGTGCCTGCTATCAGTTTCGACTGATACGCCAGCTGTGCCTCTTCCTGGAGCTGGAACACCTAAAAACAGTGGTGCATACGCTGGTAACTTCACGGCTTGACTTCTGCAATGTGCTCTACATAGGGCTACCTATGTGCTTAGTCCGGAAACTTCAATTAGTTCAGAATATGGGAGCCAGGTTGGTCACCGGTAGACCTAAAACTGACCACATAACACCAATTCTGAAGTCGTTACATTGGCTGCCTATTAGTTTCTGGGCACAGTACAAGGTGTTGGTTATTACCTTTAAAGCCCTTTATGGCTTGGGGCCAGACTACCTGCAGGATTGCCTTCTCCCATATAATCAGCCCCGCACATTAAGGTCCTCTGGGAAGAACTTACTGCAGCCAGTCAGAACTAGGTTGGCTGCAATTACCCAGAGAACCTTTTCTTCTATCGCTCCCAAGCTATGGAGTGGCCTGCTGGAGGAGACCCGGCATATTACCAGTCTTGACGGCTTTAAAAAAGCCGTCAAGACTGATCTCTTCCGACAGGCCTTCCCAGACTAGCATTTCCATTGCCTCCCATCTATTGCCTTGCTGCTTGCTAATAGCAATTGATGGATTGTTAATTGCTGTGTATTTTAAGGGGTTGGTTTAGGTGGGTTGGTGGGTGGGGAGGATTGGGTATGTTTTTAATGTCTTTTAATGTGTAATGTATTTCATGCTATTCGCCGCCTTGATCCATGTGGAGAGGCGGGATACAAATAAATTTTATTATTATTATTATTATTACTCAAACTGGCTAAATTATTTTTTCTAAAACACCATCAAATTTTTGGTACACCTCTGTTTGCCATCACTATTAATTCCTTCTTGAACTTCAGCTAAGATTTCAGTAGAGATTTCAAGGCTGCCATGAACAGTTTGGGGGAGAACGTTATTTTGGCACACACCTTGATTTATATTGATGCAGAATGGCTGTTCAAAAAAGACAGATTTAATTTGTGCAGATGTCACCAACACACCATCCTGAACTCATTCAGTCTGGTCTGATTTTGGAAGCTAAGCAGAATTAGGCCTTGGATGGGAGACCATGATGGAATATCCAGGATATATAGGTGGGATTAAGAAAAAATCCTGCTTGAAAGTGTGCAGAGATCCTGCTGTTTAGTGTTGAGAGTACTAAGTCAGTTGGACAAATTATCTGACTTGGTATAAGACAATTTCCTATGTGATCATTTTCTGCAATGAGGTTGTATAAGTTGATTCACATTTAATGCAAAATAGGCCTCTGCTACTAAATAAATATAGAACATATTCTCTGGCTTTTCATGCTGTGCTCATCTCTCAGTACTAAATCACTGAATGTGTTAAAAAATACCTTCAGGTGGCCAAATTCTCATAATGCTGTTTTGTATTTATTTTTTCTTGAAAGTGCAGTGGTTTTGGATTGCTCCCAATTTAACATGATTTAAATATAATGAGGATATGTTCTGGTGGGTAGCACTGGATTTTGAAAATACCAGCCATGGCAAGATTTAAATAAAAGCTAAAATGTATTTTGTGCCTATAAGTATATCTCAGCATTCTTTTCTGCAAATTGTCAAACCTCCAGTATTAATGTAAAACTAAAATACTGCCAGTGACATCTGCTGATACTTAATTTCAGTATATCTGACAATATTTCATAGTTGATATTAGGTGCTGTTTCATTTTTGATAGTAATTACAATTGATATTTGTCATACAAGTTAAGGTTTCCTGCAATCATAGTGAAGTGAAAATGGGATGGCAGCCATGCTGATTCCTCAAGATCTTAGTTCTTTGGCCATACAGTGCACCAGAGTTGACAGACTGGAAGATATATAGTCTCTGTGGATTAGAGACAATATTGTGTCCACAGATGACCTTTCTTTTGATATTCAACTACGTAAGCAGCAATTTTGACAGACTTTGTAGAGAACAGAAACTTTGAAAAATATCCCCTGTTGCAGTACTGCCACAGGTAACACTGTGGAACTTCTAGCAAAAAACTGAAAGTTTTTTTTAAGGGAGTGGGCCAAGTTGTGTTCTTGTTTTCCTCTCTCTTCTTTTCCTTAAAAAAGAGACTGAAAACATGCAACAAATCCTATCTCTCACTATCAAGACTCCCCAGAAATTACAGCTGCTTTGAAAGAACTGAACAGCAGATTCATGACAGAAATTTTAGAAGAAAATCAGTGTCTTAGCAAAATTTGGGTTCAATTTCTCAGTTAATTTCATCTCATATTACAAATGGGAGGAAAGTAGTTCTATATAATGCCTTTATGGGTACCTATATATTAAACTTTTCAATAGAGCATTTAAGTTTAATATATATTTTTGGTGAGGTTTAATTTATTGCATACAAAACTGGGAAAGAGTGTTTGGGTCTTGTTTGTGGCAGTCCACAATTGGAAGATGAAACCATAGTCTTCGATTATTTTAAATAGTTCATCTTCGCTTACAATAACTGTTGCAGGGTAAAGTGTTAGGTAGAAAATAAGATGGAGCATGTGTATAGTTCTAGCATGCAGATCCCTAAATAGATGATCTGGATTATCTTTAAAGGCCAATGAAGATTAAATAACTTTGCTTTATATTTGGGTCAATAATATGATCACATAACACCTGAAGACATGGATCTGCAACATGTGCATATTCTATCACATGACTTAGTGAGACTGCAGAGAAGACAGAACTCTGAGAATGTAGTGTTCATCTAGTGGAGTGGTCACATGCTCACTGCAAAGAAGAATTGCAGAAAAAATATCAGATTTCTTACCTGTGATTGTGGCTCTATGAGTGGTCGTCCATGAACTCACATGTATGGATTGTTCTGTACATGATCAAGAACTTCTAAAGCTAAACAGAGTGATTTTTGGGAGCAATCCTGTCCTCTCTCCAACATGCATGTGGCAGACTTCCTGTTCTTTCCCTCACTTCCCTTACACATCAGTATACAGGAATAGCAATCGGCAAGCCAAACAGCGACCGCAGGTAGGGGTGCAGGTTACATGAGTTCATAGATGACCACTTGAAAACCACAGTTATAGGCAAGGAACCTATTCATGGCATACCAGAGAGAGAACCACATGCCCCTAATTAGCTTCTACAGATGTCCTCATGTCCAAACTGATAAAAAGGTGAGAGGCTGCTGCCTTGCAAATGTTCTGCAAAGAGATGTTGGCAAGTAAGGTTGTTGAGGTACCCAAAGCCCTAGTGGAATGGCTTTGTAAGGCTTTAGGCAAAGGTCTCTTGGGAACTTCAAGAGAGGTGGATGGTACCTCCCACCTCTTTGGAAATATGTTTAGCTGAGGCTGGATTTCCCTTACAGGGAGTACTGGAACATGAGAAGTCTGTTGGTGTGGTAGAGACCTTTAGTCTGGTCTAAGTAGGTTGCCAAGGCACAACTCACATTAAGAGAGTGCCAGACAATCTTAGAAGGTATAATAAATTTTGGAAAGAACACCAGTGATACCATGTCTTGAGTGAGATGGAATTCTGACACTCAGGAGAAAGGTGATGTCAGGATGAAGGACCACCTTGTCTCTGGGAAAGAGGAGAAACAGTAGATCATGATGGAATGCTACTAATTTACCTGCCTGTTGGGCTGACATGATCACTACAAGGAAGATGACAAGCAGTAATTGTTTCAACTAGCCTGCCAGTGATAGCATTCAGGACTACTTGTAAATTGCAAGAAGGTATCAGTGGTGGTTAAGAGAGAAAAATCCTCACCTGAGGATGTATGAACTAGGAGTGAGCCACTCTAGCTGAGAAGTAGACCTTGAAAGAAGAGCAGACATGGCCCATGTTCACAAAATGTGTGAGAAAGTCCAACATGTTGGACTTGGATGTTGCAGGAAGTGGAGTGTCTATCATGGAGAAACACTAAGAATGTCTTCCACATGTAGTGGTAGAATCTTCCTGATGAGGATTTCCTAAAGGCCTCTATGACACAAGTGTTCACTCAGGAAAGTTTCTTGAGGCAGATAAGCCAGATTTTTAGTTTAGTGTGCAAAGGTCCATGTGTCTGATTTGACCTCTCATCTATTCTAGGAGGTCTGGGTGGTCCAGAGTGTGCTGTAAGAATGTTTGGACAGGCCACCACAGTGTTATCAGAATGCTTCACTATAACTCCTGTTAGGAGAGGAAACAGAGGGAATGTGTAGAACATTTTTCCTCCCCAGTCATAGAGGATGTGAGGTGTCCTGTAAACTTCTGAGCAGAACTTCCTGCAGTGGGCATTCTCTGTGTTGAAAACATTGACCTCCATGGTACCCTAAAGGTCAAACATTAAGCGACAGATTTTGACTTATGTGACTGAGAAATTTGAGGCATTCCAGAAGTTGA
This sequence comes from Ctenosaura bakeri, assembly GCA_948474755.1. Classification (NCBI taxonomy): domain Eukaryota; kingdom Metazoa; phylum Chordata; class Lepidosauria; order Squamata; family Iguanidae; genus Ctenosaura; species Ctenosaura bakeri. The sequence goes on from CAOLHI010000860.1 coordinate 220,387, forward strand.
TAGTGAAATGAAACATGGAGGTGAGTTTATGCTAAGTTACCAGTCTCTGTGCTTCAGCATGATAGCCTAAAGCACTTCTACAGTCCGGCTTAGGGAATTTCGAGAGAAGAGGGGCCATACTTTCCCATAGTACCTACTGATAGCCTCCCATACAGGCTTGATGATTTATGATGCAGAAGGAAAGGGCAGCAATAGAGTACAGCTTCTAGCTGATGGTGTTGACCCACTAACACTCCTTGTCTGAAGGAGTAGAATATGGTTTATATATTCCTTGGGACTGTGGTGCTTCCACAGTGACTGAATTAGCCACTGGATGTTTTGAGAGAAAGGCACAGTTGTCTTTCTGAACCCAAAAGCGGTTTTCCACTTGACAAGATGTAGATGGGACCAAGGATGGATTCTGCCAGGATTGATCTCCTACTTCATGAAGTATTGAGTATTGAGACCAGGACTGGAGTTGCAGCTTTGGCTTAAACCCTCTAGAAAAATGGGTCTACCACTGGGGGAGGAGAGACAGCCACCTCTAGACCAAGTGCTGTGACCATACATAGTACTTGCTCCAATAGGATTGGATATCATCTGATGGTGATGGGGGATGTACAGTCTTCCACTAGCACATCTGGGGAGAAAGACAAGGGTTCCTCAGTTTCATCTGAGGAAGTTGTGGATTCACAGTCAGTGTCATCAGTTTCCTGAGCAATTGCTGTCAGATCCAAGAACAAGGTGATGGTGCATGATTGAGTCCTTGTTAGGGGGCCATTAGTGGATAAGTGGCAGCCTGGCCTGGAAGGTCCATTGCCATTGTTGGTTCAACTGTCTAGCTGAGCACAAAGCTGTTGGCAAGATTGAGTGCATGAGCAGGCTAACAGTGTGAGTTATGGTCATCACAGGAGGAACTAAGGCTTTTGATGGAGTAGGCTGATTATTTCAGGAGGCAGGTGTGAAACCATGGCAGGGGGTTGGTGGTTGCTGATTGGAGTTTTTCACAGATCCTTATTGGAGTGTTGAGGATGATGCTGTAGGCTGTCCTGTTGGGCATAATAATGACTGAAAGGCCCCCAAGGAGTTTGAATACAAATAGATTGCTTACTTGTAACTGTGACTTTTGAGTAGTTGCAGCTTTGGCAGGTTAGGGCATGCATGGGCATGGGGAGAGGGGCAGGGTTCCTGCGAAGAACCACTCAGCTTTCAGTTGTTCTGCATAGGTGCAAACTCATTTGTGCAAGGCACATAAACCAAGGAGAAAAATACAGTGATACACTTGTGCTATCAGGTGCATTTCTGGAAAGTGGTAGGTGTGTTCCAGTATTGCCACTCTATGCTATGAGGAGATGATACACAGGAAACAAAGGAACCTGGTAAGTGTTCACAGGATCAGGCCTGATACTGGAAGTACCTGTGCCTCAGAGAATGCCCTGTTCTCAGAGGGGTGGAGAGAAGTGTTGATCTCATGGAGAATACATGAAGAAGAATGAATCTGGAAATGCCCTGATGATCAGAGCAGCCTCTATGAGTATGGGTTTCAGAGAAATGCTCTCCTTGAGCTTGTTGAGTGGGGAAGGAGTCTAAGGGTATGCTGCAAAGAGCTGTACATCTTGGTGATAGTGTACATTGAACCCTTTCTAAAATGGATTTGCTCACTGTAAGATCTGGCATAAGAAGTAGGATCTGGTGTAGGAGACCTGAGCAACATCAGGACAATCCTCTGAAGATAAGCTTTTGCCCATTGGATGCAGGTTCACCCACTTGGTAGGAGATTGAGGCTTCACAGGTTGCTGAGTTTTGTCTTTCTTTTCCTTCTTACACTGCTCATGTGATGAGGAAGCTTTAAGTTGCCAAATCTCATGAAATGGGTAAAGCCAGTGTCCAAGCTCGGACTGGGATTGGTGGTGGAGTTGTTAAGGCAATGCTAGACAGAACCAAAGTCATTGGACTGGAGGAAGTTTAATTCAAGGATAGACCTGCAGAAGAGCAAACAGCTCTGGCCTGACAGGTTTCCTCCATCCTGGAGAATTTGAGATGATATCAGTGGTTCCTCTGTTTAGAGTAAACTTTGCAATGTTTTCAAGTTTTGACACCATGACTCTCTCCCAGATAAAGTAAGTAGCAGGAATGCCCATCAAACTGCATACATTTCTTGAACAGAGTCTTAGGATGCATGAAGAGAAGAAAGGAGCACCATGGGCTTAAGAACCCTAACAAAACTAAAGAAGAAACAAATTTGAAGCAAAGTCAAAAAGACAAGCATTAAGAGAAAATGCTTAGCTAATTCTTTATGAGGAAGTGAAGTCTCCAACATACTGCTGGAGCTGAGATGGACAAAAAGCAACTGAGAGAAAAAGCAGAAAATCCAACATTGGAGAAGGGATGGGGTTACAGCCAAAAATCATCCTGCTTTTCTTTAGAAATTATCAACCAGGCTCTCTGTAGGTGCAGAACAACCCATATGTATGAGTCACAGAGAGAACATCATTTTGTCACCATTGGTAGCACCTTTATATCCTTTCTGTTCCTAAGGTCTTTTTGCTGATATTTTCACTAGCATGTTATTTTGCAATCTTTAGGTAAAATAGTATTTTTTCATAATAGATAAAATTGACTAATTTAGTTAGATTCTCTTAAATTTATAAACTGATCATAAGCCCCATAGGCTAATCATTCCTGTTAAAGCAATAAATCTTGAAAGCAGTAAATGAAAATATGTCAACAGAAAATAAAAGGATCTTTATTTACTATTTTCTTGAGTAGCTCACTGTGTGCACAGGAGAAACGAAGCACAGAAGACACTAACAGCTTTGAGTGAAAAACTGACTGCCGCGTTTGTTGACTTGACTGCATACCACTGGGTACATATAGGACATATCTCCCACTCTTTGCTCAGGCAGAAAATAAAAGCATGGATGCTTCTGAACCAGTGCATAAATTCAAAATGTTGTCATAATGCAGAAGGGGGATGACTACATCGTGTGGACTAGCGATTGACTCTAATATGAAACATCCACATCTCCACTGGAGAGCTAGTTACCGCTCATACCCTGTACCCCTTTAGGTTACTAATACTGTCCTCAGAAGCCTGACAAGAGATCTCAACATTTTCTTTTATGTGTGTAAAAGATCCTGCTCCAGAGTCTTGTTGTTGTGTTATTAGATTATTCTAATGTAAATAACATTAATTGTCTGTTCTGTTAACTAATGGATAGAAATCAGAATCAGCCTAAGCATGCCTATCAGTTCTCTTACTGAATGGAACAGGCACTATGGGTGCATTTTGTTCTTTTCATGCTTACCAGTTGGCTTCTGCTAGAAAGTGAGAGCTACTATTTTTTTTTATCTTCATATAGGGAACCAGTGGGTACTGCTTAATACAGTTGATTAATATTTTCTGAAGACCTCAATTTGTTAATGAGATTTTATATGGGTCTCCTGCTTGAGATTCAAATGTGCCATATACCAACAAAGTTAAAATCGATAATTCTTTCTCAAGATTTTCAAGATGTTGAATAAAGATTCTTCTGACCTAATTACTGGAAAAATATGAATGTTTGTTTAAAGCAGTTACCTTTTCATAGGCTGTGGCTATTTTTTCTCTTCTAGAGTGACTGAATTAACTGGATATGAACCACAGGACTTGATAGAGAAAACTCTCTACCACCATGTGCACGGCTGTGATGTATTTCATTTACGATATGCTCACCATCTCTGTAAGTAATGGAAAACAAAATAATTTAGTAGCAATGTATGATGATGACAAGTACGGACTTTTATCACTGAATGTGAACATGCTGTGAAATGGAGCACTGCTTTCCATTGCAGATATCCTATAGTGGAAAGCTCAGATGCAAAGCAGCTCTTTGTTATACTGATTGCTGCTGCCCTTGTAACTTCTAACTGAATTCAGCACCTGACCCAGTGTCACTGTACTGAGCATTATCTAGTACCTGACAGCAAATGACAAGAAGCAAAAGAAACTATTTACAATGCAATGACATCATGCTGTGCATTGAACTAGATATTACAAGGAAATGAGGAAGGGGAAGAAATATGGTTATCAGCAGATCATTTCTTATTAAAAATTATCTGGGCTAAGAAGTTGACGATGCAACTTTGAACTGATCAGTAATTCAATCAGCAAAGTCTGCATAGTGGGCCACAGGAAGCTACATTTTATTCCTTAGTTCCATCCTGCAGAGGAACTGAGGAGTTTTCTTGCTCAAGTTTCCTATCCTTCATGCATATGCAATTTCCTTTTCTGTTTCAGACTACACTGCAGGCTAAAGGCAGCAAAAAGCTGGCAAAATATCTTCATACTAACAGGCTAAGGAGGGTGATGAAAGGAATTCTAACTCAGAGCTGTCTTGGCAGTTGAGATTTTGGTCAGCTCATGGTAGCAGTAGTAACAGTAATATCCCTCCAGCAACCTCTTTCATACATTCTTTCTAATGGTTTAAATCAAGGCCAACAATAGGAGATCTGAAACAGGTTTTAGCTTTTATTAGTTGAAGAGTTATTTTATTGTTTTGATACTCTGTCATATTGAGTTCTTACTGGAAAAAATGGGGTACACATGGAATGAATACATGGCAGGTTGGAAGAAAGCAGGTTTGATCACTTAGAGTTAAGCAGCATATCAGGTAGCCTCAACACAGTGGCAGCTGGCAACTAGCAGAGTAATAAGACCGAGAGAAAGTTTTTGTACATTTTTGACCAGTAAGAGGGTTGGCTACCGAATGATCAGAAGCTGGTTAACTATATCTGCATATGGAGCTTCAAAGGTATTGTGGCTTCTTTGAAGTGCAGGCATTGGTGAGACAAAGCTCTCCACTTACATAGTTGGAAGCTCTTGTCATACATATTATAGCACCTACCTTTTCACTTTGCTTGGCACTGAATGGCTACTTTAGCATTTAAAGCAAGAGGGAGAAGGAGACCATGCCAGTCAAAATCTACAACAGTTCTGTATAGCACTGACAGACCCAAGCATTGCTGATCTCTGAATAAAGTGCAAACATCAAAATTAGAAGAGAAAAAAAAATGGTAGGGCTAGTATTTTTCAAGGCATGTGGAGTGTGGTGAAGTGCTGCTAAAGCTAGATGAAATGGTGAACCTGCCTTACATATGGGCATTGCATTACTAAATATAACTCATGAAGAACTCCAAATACTATATTATTATATATTATATTACCTACAAATACATATAAATGAAAACAAAAAGCCAAAGGCAATGAGATGCAGGATACTGGTCCTAAAGTTGAAATCGGGAGAGACATCTTACAACAAAGAGAAAGAAGCGTGGCCAAAACTTTCTCTTTATGTGACCTTTGTCCATCCTGGCAGATGATATCTGGCAATGAGAGGCATAACTAAGGCCAGGAAGCAGTTATACTTCTTGGTGGTCTCTGTGACCCTTACAAATGGATTAACTGCACTTGTGCAGTGCATTGTTCAGAACCTTCTAGAGCTGTTATGTTTGGTGTTAGCCCCTCTTCCCCTGGTACATATGACCAGCTATGTTCCTGTTCAGACTCTCTGTTCCTTTTTGCCTGCAGCAGTAGCAGCATCAAATGGAATGGTTAGCTGTGCATTTTGGTTTCAGTCATTAGGTTTTTTGACTCTGGTTACTCTTCTCTCAGCTTTCTTCTGTGATTTGGCTTGGTAACTTTGTTTGATCAGTTTGACAAGTCTGGGTTGTTCCACAAGGACACAGATGACACCGTGGAACATACTCGGAAGATGTGGACCACTACCCATAAGTTTGGCTTGCCTTCTTAGTCCTTCTGGTTCTTGTAGGCCTGTTTGCTCATAGTCAAGACACCTGTCAGCTTCTAAGAGAGCCTACAGCCTGGTCCCTCCGAAATGGCCCAGAGCCTCTTTTACTGCACTACCACCATCTAGGAAGTGCTCCATTCCATCATGCTACAGGTGCCAGTCTTTTAAAAAGAAGTCACTAGAGAGCAAATGTGACCTTTGAATTCTTTCAGAGCCTCTTTCCTTCCACTTTCCTTTCGGTGACAGACCCCATCCTTACCAATACACCTGGTCTACAGATTCTTGGGTCCTCAACATCATTGATGGAAGCTTCATGATTGAACTTGCCAAATGTCCACCTACTGACGTAGTTCTCATTACCGCTACTTCTGTCCCTCTGCTGGAGGAAATAGAATCCTCTTCCAGAAAGGAGCCGTTGAACCTGTACCAGCATCCTCCGTCCTGTAGAGTTTTTTTCTCCCACTACTTCATTGTTTCAAAGAAGAATGGTGAACTTTGCCCCATTCTGGACCTAAGGGATGTGAATTCCTTCATCAGTCCCAGGCATTTCTGTATGGTCACCTTGAATTCTATCCTGTTGCTTGAGAGAGGAGACTGGTTTGCAACCTTAGACCTCAAGGATGCTGATTTTCATACCGGAATCCAACCATTGCACTAACACTGTCTCTGCTTTACCATAGGAAGGAAGGCCTACTGATCTTGCATCTTGCTTTTCAAGCTGTCTACCATCCACACATCTTTACAAAGTGCATGGCAGTTACACCAACAAGGCATCATCACCTTTCCATACATAGACAACTGTCTCTTTGTTGCACATTCCACGTCTTGCCTCCTTTCAGATATACAACTCACCCTTTAGCTCTTGGACTACCTAGGTCTCTTTGTCAACTTTGAGAAGTCCTGCTTGCAGCCATCCTATATCATCCAGTTCATCGGAGCAGTAGTCAACTCCCTAAACACAGGAACGTTCCTTCTTCAAGAGTGGTTTCACGTTCTGCGTTGTGTTGTTCTTCATTGCTACTGTTCCAGACCAGATGCCTGCCAAGCTCCTTCAGGTTCTCCTTGGCCTTATTGCCTCCACAACCTTTGTGATCCCGAACGCTTGTCTTTGAATGTGACTACATCAAGTCTGGTTCCTCTCTGCATTCAATGTCCTTGTGGATTTGTCTCGTACGTGACCGATATTTCCGAGGGTAGTTTATTGCTTTCTGGAGTGATGGCTCCAGACCAACAATCTGCTAGCTGGGATGTCCTTTCTTCTGCAACAGACGACAAAGTCTCTGACAATGGACACATCCATGTTTGGCTGGGATGGCCACAGAGATGGTCTTTCCATCAAGAGGCAATGGACAGACTGAAACTGAGCTCCGCATCAATGCACTTGAGATGCTTGGTGGTAGAGAAAGTTCTCAGTGCTTTTGAGACTCTGATAAGGCACCAAGCAGTTCAAGTGACATTGGACAACACCACAGTTGTCTTTTCCTTGAACAAACAAGGGGACACATGGTTGAAGATGGAATGAATTAGATTCTGGTGATGCTCTGGTGGCCAAGGTAGCCATGATATGCTGATCTTTTCCACCTGTTTTGAGGAGCTTAACACAAATTCCCACCAAGGCTGGATCTCCCGACTCTTCACAATGGTGCAGTGCAGTGGGGAATGTTTCCTTCATTCTTGGCTGCCTGGCACATACCTTCAGGTGCAGGCTGGATTTAGCATGCTTTGGACTTTTTGCTTTTTTTGTCTGAGAAGGGCCTTTCTGTCAGATGCTACCTACCTGCTATATCCCATTGATTCCAGTTAACAGGCAAGCCTTCTTGCTTCCAGTATGGTTATTAAAAGGCTACAAGAACCTGCACTCTCCAGTTCAGGCTGCCACTGCCCAATGGAATCTAGAACTTGTCTTTTTGCAGCTCTCCTGGAGACCAGTTGAACCAATGGCAACTTGTGACATCTGTCTCCTGATGTGGAAGCCAGCTTTCCTGGTTGTAGTAACATTGGCCAAGTGAGCTGGACAGCTTTGTGCTCTCGGTATCAATGCTCCCTATGCTTGTTTCCACAAGGACAAAGTCATCCTCAGGCCAGACATTTCCTTTCTTCCCAAGGTGCTCTCTGCTTTCCATCCTAACCAGGACATCATACTACCTGCATTCATGCCAAATCCATCTTCAGAATTAGAACAGACACTTCACTGCCTGGATGCTAGAAGAGCATTGACCTTCTACATTAACAGAACAGCTGACATTTGGCAGTCTCAAAGACTCTTTGCACAAGACTCTACTCTCTAAGCACAAGACTCTTAAGCACAAGAAGGGACTATCAGTTTCTCCCTAGTGTCTCTCCAAATGAGTCTCCTCTGCAATTCACCTAACCTATGAACTAGCCAAGAAAGCCCTCCTGTAAATGTATGCAGCCATTCCACAAGAGCTGTGGTTGCCTCTTCAACCTTTCTGAAGAATGTTCCCTTGGAGGACATTTGCAAGGCAGCTGTCTGGTCTCAGTCCATGACCTTTATTACACATTGAAGACTGGATTTGAGGTTGAGGGCTGATGCTGCCTTTGGAAGAGTAGTGTTGTCTTCTTACATCACATGACTCACCCACCATTTGGGTTAGTAGCTTGCTAGTCTCCCTTTTGTGTGAGTCACAGAGATTACGAAGAAGAAGAACAGGTTGCTCACCTGTAACTGTGGTTCTTCAAGTGGTCATTTGTGAACTCACACAACACCTGCCCTTCCTCCCCACTTCTGTCATGCTCAATATGCTTTTCTCCAGGGCTACTGCTTTGGCGGTCATGGAACTGAGGATTTGAGCAGGAATATGGTTGGTCATATGTACCAGTGGAGGAGGGGCTACCACCAAAATGCTTGCATAACAGAGCTAGAAGATTCTGAACAATGCACTGTGCTGGCACAGTTAGCCCATTTGTGTGAATCACACATGACCACTCAACCACAGTGACAGGCAAGCAACCTGCTATTCTCTGTCACACAGGATGGTCTCAACCATCCCAGTGGTGGTTTTGACAATTATGCTAGTAAAGAAACATATCCAGGGGCCAACTATTGCTTTATGGCAGATATTTCCTTTTTGGACATAAGACTCAAGCAGGTGCTATAACTCCACACATTGTTGGAGAGCACCAATACTGACTGCTTCTTTTATGCTCCATCTTTCTGATTAGAAACCAGAAACATCAAGGCCACTCTTTACTTTCTTCCTATGGTGAGCTAGACAAAGGTCTACAGTATAAACAGAGGAGCTCACTGATTTCTAGAGGAAGCTTATATTAATCTAATAGCGCTGGTAAAATTAACCAAACTTGATTGCCAGTGGGCTCCAAGGGGCTCAGGTCTGCACAAATTTGTTCCTACAACAACTGGAACTAATCCAGTTTGTAAAGTATACACATTTCATGAGACTTATTTCTAATAAAATATATACATAGGAAAAACCTCTAACAGTATAATCCTATTATTGGATTTTATGCTACATAAAGATCCATATAAAGGGAATAATGTATCACTATTCCTCAGATCCAGAACTGTATAGATTTCTTGCACCATGAATGTTCATGGAAATTCAGTTGCAGGAGTCAAAATTCTACCTGTTTCTCTCCTTTAAAAAAAATAAAATAAATCAAGATAGAATAATTGTGTCTGAAAGGCTGCAATGATGTGACCTAACTTAAGCCAAATGGGTCTGGGATTATGAAAAGAAAAGGTCAGCTGGGAATCAGATATACACCATTTCTAATTATGTATGGGAAAAGCAGAATATAAATGTAATTAAATCTCTTTCATATTATTTTTATAGTGTTGGTGAAAGGACAGGTCACAACCAAGTACTATCGATTGCTATCAAAGAATGGTGGTTGGGTTTGGGTCCAGAGTTATGCTACCATTGTGCATAACAGCCGCTCATCACGACCTCACTGCATCGTGAGTGTCAATTATGTACTAACGTAAGTTCATACTTCCTGCCATAAGTTGTTATTTTCATTTTGTTCTGTAGTATCTTTCATTTTTAACAGTTTTTGCTCATTGTTGTCTTGTGTTTAGAATGGCAAAATTCATCCATTCTACTTTCCATCTTGTTGCTTAAAAACATTGACCACAAAAATATTCTTCATCTTCTGCTATGTAACACTGTATCCAGTTCTGGTAAGGTCTCCACCTTTTTGTAGTCAGAGACCAAAGGGAAATATGACTTCTGGCATTATTTGTTGAAAGCTGAGACTCAAGTCATGTATGGTTCTCAATCCTACCACTTCCGATGTTCTAGATACCTATTTAGATTCTTTAAAAAGAGTACCTTTGAAGTTATTTCAAAACAGTTTCTTGACTTTCATTTTTAAAAAACTCTTGGAGGCTGGTCCAAGACATCTGGCTGCCTGAGGTAAGGCAGCACTCATCTCCATTCCAAAGACAGATGACTGAAAGCTGAATCTTACTTCACTGCTGATGATGGACAGCCCTCTATCTGGGAACAGCAAATTAGATTAGAGAGCCTTGGGCAAGCAGTGTAGCATATATAGTTCAGTTCTCCAACAGCGGGAAACAACTGGCAGGAAGGGTGACGCAGGAAGAACAGTTAGGAAATCACTATCCTGTAACAGCTTCTGCCTGTTGCACTTTTCAGCTGGGCCTGCTACCTTCCTGAACTCTGAAAGATTTTGTGCTTAAAATAATATGGAGTTAAATTTAATTATTTATTGGAAAAACTTGAAAAAGCAGCTGCTTATTTACATCATAATAGGACAAGCTTATATTGGCAGCTGACTAAAATTCAATTCATTATTGAAAAATGAGAGAGAGTGCAGGGCTGCAATCCCACATGGCTCAACAAAGCTAGGCTGAGCCACCCTGACTTGCAGAACAGCCTCTGAACCCTTCTGTCCCCACAGCCACATAACATGACTACAGCAGCACTGAAACTTGCGAAAGACTCTAGTGCAGTGGTTCTCAACCTTCCTAATGCCGCGACCCTTTAATACACTTCCTCATGTTGTGGTGACCCCCAACCATAAAATTATTCATTTATTATTTACAATGCCTTCCTCCCCGGTAAAGGCTGCCTAGCCAGCCAGGAACGGGGGGGCAGGCAGGGAGGGAAAGAAGAGCTGCACATCTCCCCCGGGAAAAAACTCGAGAATCCCCCCACGCTCTGTTTCTGCTTCATTCTCGTTTCCGTTGGGGGGGCAATGTGGGAAAAGTTTCCAGAGTGTCGACCCTGGCTGGAGGGGGGGGGAATCCCAGCGCCTTTGTCTTTTGCGCCGGGTGCCGCTCCCCCCCCCTGGAAAAGCACCGCCTTGTGGCCCCCCGGCCCTTCTGCAGTGCCCCCTCCGTAGCGAGTGGGGGAGGAGCCATGGCAAGGAGGGGGCCTGCCCCCCGTGCTGCCGCCACTGCCCCAAGCTGGCCCGTCAGATGGGAGGTTCTCCTGGTAGCAGAGAAGGGGAGCGATTTCAGTCGCTTCTGAACAGGGGGCAGGAGGATGCGAGCGCGTAGCTTGCGCTTGTGCACCACCACCAAGGAGGGAATGGAGCCTAAGACCATCGGAAATATGTATTTTCCAATGGTCTTAGGCGACCCCTGTGAAAGGGTCGTTTGACCCCCAAAGGGGTCGCGACCCACAGGTTGAGAACCGCTGCTCTAGTGGGTCCCAGCACTGATGTCATAATGTCATATTTGACAGTGGGAAAATACTTCGATTACCCTGCCTTCTCTCTATAAAGCATGGAATGGTCCTGTGGAGTATGTATGTTCAGAGACTGTCCAATATGTCAGAGGGACTTTTGGTGCTGTGGAGGGAGGAAGGGAATGCCAGCCCCCACAGCACCTCCACCAAAGGCCATAAGCATGCAAAAGGGAAACATGTGGGTGTTTCTGGCAGGATGCCAGCCAAGAAGTGTTAAAAGATTTCTAAATGAACATTTTGTGGAATCATGCTTGTGTATAACATTTGATGGTTTTGAATTAAAGTCCTAGTACTGGCTTCATCACTACTAATATCTTTCAAAGCAATCTAATCCTCTCTTTTCTGTGGATCCAGAGGGCTCATTTTTTGTTGTTTTTTTGGTTTTTTTAAAATAATTTTATCAAAATTCCAACATATAAAACACATATTATATGACTGTATAATTCATTGAAATATTTCTGATAATCTTTCTTTCCTCCCTAGATTTCAAATTCATCTGTATAATCAACATACTGAAATTAAATTTACCACACCGATATTTGATAATATTTCATGATATCTCCTGCAATAAATCCGAACTAAATATTATGTTATATTATATCATACTATTCATCTGATTACATCCTCTTAGTAAACAATATACTTATACTAGGCATTGTCATCTGATAGAACCCAGCAATTACCCAACACTATTTCCCATTCTTTTTAAGTCTCTTTATCAGATTTACCCTTTAACCTCTGAGAGACTATATCTGCCTTCTTGTTTTCAATAAAAGTTGCCCACCATTGGTCAATTGTAGGTATTTGCTGAGTTTTCCATAATTTTGCATATTCTATTCGAGTTGTCGTAACCATGTACAATATTATCCACCAATATTTCTTTAAAACAGTAGCATCGAACATATGTGTCATATTTAACAAATACATCTCTGGTACCTTATCAAATTGCATCTTCAATATTGTACAGATCTTATTATGTATTTCCCCCCAATATTTCTTTGCTTTGCTACATGACCACCACATATGAAACATCGTACCGACCTCCTTTTGACATTTCCAGCGCCGTTTTGTAAAATTTCATCAATTTTTCTGGTGTCTTGTACCATCTGTGAAACATTTTATGATAGTTTTCTTTTAAATTCTGGGCAACTGTAAATTTCCAGAGGGCTCATTTGTAGTAAGTGTTAAGAGAGAAGAGAAATGGGTTTGAGAACCATTTCTTTGTTGCAATGTTGCTGTTTTGCAGAGATATAGAATATAAGGAACTTCCGTTATCGTTGGACCAGGTCACAGTTTCTAAATCACAGTTCTCATGTAGAAACTCAGTATCTACCTCACAAGAAACAAGAAAAGCAACAAAACCTAAAAGTAATAAAATGAAGACAAAACTCAGAACAACACCATATCCACAACAGGTAATCCTTTTTTATTCCTTCAGAACATTTCATGCTTAAAATAGTGTGACAACTTGTATACAGCAGTCACAAAGCACCAGGTATCCTATGAATAATCACTGGAATGGCATTGCAATTCAAACCACAAAATTCTTTTCCTTTTACAGCCTAAATTTAGAAGCTAAAATTATCCTGTTAAGTATTAAGAATCAGAAGTAAGGATAGCTCCAGCTATGCAGTCTTACAAGTTGTAGCACTGTACTGAAGTTTCCACCCAACACAGGGATCTGTAGGTGACACCACAGCATTATAGCAACATCCACCATTGTACCCAGACAGCCTAGCAGCAGTTTGTAAAGCCATTAAAGGGATTAGAGAAAAGACAGGATATGGCCAGATCTGAAAAAGATTCCCCTATATCCTGTTGGCCAACACAGAGTTAACTTTTGATGGAACAACCTTACAAGTAGTGTGTAGTTAATACTGTGTTGTGATTTGATTCAAATCATGCAGGTTGCAATAGACACATTTGGGCTGCAATTGAGGCCATTATTCAGGTGTTTGGGGGTATATAAATGAACAGTATATAAACAAGTCTAAGAATTTGGAATTGTAGATGGATTTACACAAAAGGAAGTTTGCTTGTCATTAGAAGATTAAATATTTGTTTGGATTAGAGGAGCTGTACAAAGAACAGTGGGGCAAACAAAAAAAAACCTGAAGAATTATGGGAGAATGGAATTATATGCATATGTAGAATGGGGTGGAAGAACTTGTCTGTCCTGTAGCCCCTTAGTTTTTGGTTAACCAAGGGGCCTGTTTCTAGTTGCATGGGGGGTGGGGTGAACTGATGTACAGAGCAGCTGGCCTGCTAAGATGATTAATAAATATATTCTTATTTGTTGCATGTCTCCTAAATTTCCTAGAGTGGGTTGCATTCCTTCTGAAAGACCAAGTTTGCTGCTTGGAGGCACCATTGCACCCAGCATTGATTCTGGAAGGCTGTGCCCAGGTTGCTGACCCTCATTTGGGGGGACAGTTGTGCTCCTTCCCAGGGAAAGGGAGTCATGCCTTAATTAGACTGTGGTGTTCAGAAGATAGTAAAAAAAAATGTGACAGACTCTTATCTGATGTGCTTTAGAGACCATCCATTACGTAACTTCTGTCAACTGGGCTGGCTTCCATATGCATCCAGAGTCAACTCAGAGTGCTGATTGGGGCAAGAGTATCTGAAAGACAGGCTCCTTCTGATTCAGCCTGCTGGAATTTGAGATCTTCAGTGTAGGTCCTCCTTTATGTTCCAACATGCTAGGAGGCTAGATTGGGGAGCACACAATACACAACAGTAGCATGTCAGCTGTGGAACTTCTGAGGGAAGGCTAGTGGGCTAAGTATTTTTTGAACTTCTGTTGTGTGTTGCCATGTTGCTTGGCATTTGATCCCTAAAACCAGAGTTGGCTTTGGGGACTGTTAAAGAATTTTTTTTTTACAAGGCTTTTTTAAAAATGATTTTATTTTTATTTTTAAATAATGCTTTATCATTTGTGAATGTCCTCATGGATCATAATGGTCTGATAGACGGTAAACAAATATTTTAATCAAATGTGCATATTAAGCTGTAGAAGCGGGTAAAACATTTTGCTGATAGGCTATTCTGTTTTAATAAGTTTATCTGAGAACTCATATTTGGGTACATACAGATGTATCCAATTTTAGTATTTAGTGATAAGCATATTCATTCTGTATCACAGAATTTCTCATAAATGTACTATATTCTTCCCCAATTCTTGCTAAGGGGAAACCTGTTAGAGAAGAAACCTTAGTTGCACAGTATCGATTGAGCCAACCTAAAATAAGCAGCAAACATTTTAGCAAATATTATTCTATGTTTAACTTCAAATCTACAGGGAAGACCTCTTCTTTATCATACCAGTGCTAATTAAAATGATGTTGCAAGGACTGGGGTTGGTTCATGGAGAGTTTCCAGGAAACAATATAATACTACTACTACTACTACTACTAGTAGTAGTAGTAGTAGTTGTAGTAGTACATAATATGGTACTGGTTCTTGGTACACTGTTGGGTGAGGAGAATTATAGTCTACTACATTAGAGGGCTTGAAAAGCACTGATGTTTATCACCATGAAAGCAAATATGGATTTCTGGTTGTGTCAGGTTATGTTCAAAGCCAGGTATGTATGGCAGTTGAAGAGTGAAGCTGTGAGTAGCTATCTTTTTGAACACTGAATCTGTAATACTATATAAAAGCAGTTAAAAGAAATCAGTATGTGAAAAATCTTTGCCTTGCAGTCCTTGGGTTTTGCTTGCTGCTTTGCAATTTCTTATGCCTTAATTTGTGTCAGGGAGCAGTCCCAGAATCTGTTATCAGATTTGTCAGACCTGAGAACAGAGGAATTTGTTTCTATGAGTATGTGCCAAACATTTTCTCCCTCTCCACTGGGGTACCATAGCTTGTCCTGTGCATTTTGGGTTTAACAGCAAAGCTTTCAGGGCAAATGGGAGGGATTCTAAAATACTTTGAGCTGCAGTTCCTCTCTTTTGAGATTAAATATTGCCAACTCCTCTTAGTTTAAATGAACTGGTGTAACTGTAGTTCAAGGTGGTACTTGGCTGCAGCACACTCTGTTATACTGACAGATTTCAGAGTCAGCTATTAAACACTTTTCTTTCTTTTTATTTGCTTTTTCAGCAATGCAGCTCCTTCCAGACAGACAAACTGGAATGTGGCCAAGTTGGAAGCTGGAGATCCAACTCCACAGCAAATCCTGCCACCATCCAAGAACAAGCCTTCCATTCAGAAAACAGCGAACTTTTATATGCCCCATCATACAGCTTACCATTCCCTTACCATTATGGACACTTCCCTGTAGACCCTCATGTGTTCAGTAGCAAAAAACAAATGCTGCCTTCTAAATTTGGGCAGACTCAAGGAACACCTTGCGAAGTAGCTCGATTTTTCTTAAGTACATTACAGACAAGTGGAGAGTGCCAATGGCACTATGCTAATTCTCTCATCCCAGGCAGCCAATCACCATCTAAAAGTCCTTCTGATCAGTCAGCAAGCAATGTACGCCACAGTCTCTTACAAGGCTATGAAGGTGTGTATTTCTGGAACAAATATAAATTTCTTTTTATTATTTTTTTTAGATATTAAAGCTATACCTTTAGGAAGGTAAAGCTTATTAAAACTTTGGATAATAAAATAATTTTAATACCAATTTATTCAAGCATTCAAAATTTTTCCCAAGTAATCCAAATTGTGTCTTTTATTAAGTCATTAAGGCTGTAATCTAATCTTTCATCCTGGAATGCATTACAACAGTTGTAGCTTATGTGAGTGTCAAGAATGTAATATACACAATAATACTGAAATGCTGGTTTCTTGCTGATCTAATTCAAACATTTTACAAATGTATTCACAAAGAAATATGCATTGAGTTTCATTTTCTTATGGTGCTTTCATATATCCCTTCAGTATGGAACATCTCAGTCTATGGAGCTGTGTGGCTCTGCTACCAGCTTCATGACAGTTCTGTAGGAACTGTCCTTGGTTCATGGGAGCTCTGTCAGAGCAGACTACAGTATCATCATGGTACTGAAGTGCAATCACAGGCTGAGATTGCTTTAAAAAGAAGAACTAGTTGCTGTGGATAGATATAGTATTTTTTAACTTATAACTTAATGTTAACTTATTTTGGCAGCATATTTTGGAGTTTTTTTTTTTAAAAATAAAATTTCAAAAACATAATCCTAGTAAAATATAAGGCCTTTTCATTTTTAAACCTGACCTAACTGGGATTATCTTATATCTTTGGGGGCATAACCACCAAACTCATCAGAACATTTATGTTTCTAAGAGTTCCAGTGAAATTCAGGTCCTTGCATTAGAAGGTAATTCACTATAATTCACTTTTATTCAAATTCTGATAAACTGTTTAAACTCCATGTTGCAGTTTGGTACCCCTCTTCTCTTTACATTTCCATTTGGAATGCAGTTACTCACTGATTTGCAGAGATATTTAATGCCATCAAATGCATTTATCATACATACAGTTAATGAAAGATTGCACACTTTCTGTTCAACCTTTGATGTACTCATAATCAAATATGAATGTTTATTTCTACTCATTGATTTTTCATTTTTTTCTTCCCAAGTGCCACTGTCACACAGACGATATAGCCAAGAAGAAGGTACATCTGACAGTTTTTCAAGTTACCCCACAGTAACACCAAGTAGTAGATACATGGAAGAGATCTATGATTCCAGCATTATAAAACATAGCAAAATGGAAAGCAGAATATATCCAGCGCATCATCATCTTATTAAAGAAGAAAATAAACTTGTTTTCAACAAAGAAGTACAAGAAAAAATTAACAATAGTGAAAAGCCCTTTTCAAACTCCTTAAGTAACTCTTTTTTGTCCAAATCAGAATGTTTCCAAACTAAATCAATTGGACCATTAAGTCATCTTCTCCCAGTTCCAACGGTGTATGAACAAACAAGAAGAATTTGTATGAAAGAGCCAAAATATGAACACATTGCCCATCATTCTGCAAATGTCAATGAGCTGACAGTGGATGACAGAATGACAGTTAAGCTTGACCAAGATTTTGAACATGATCACACAGTTGATGTGAGACATACAGGACAAGTTCCATTTGTACTTCTGAATTACCACAGGGTTTTAGCCAAACATGGCACATTTCAAACCTCCTCATGCACTGCTACAGAACATGGAGCAGAAAATTATGGACATGGTTCTGAAGAAGTAAATATGTTTTACAAAAACCAAAGTCCCTCATCTGCCTCTTCCCCTGAGACTCACAAGGAGCCTGTACTTCCCCATTATATTGGAACTTCTGTAATAATAGCCAATGGAAGGTGACAATAATGGAACCTTTTTAAGCTAAGAAATAAATAGTTTCCAAAAAGTACAAGCCCACATGGTTGCACAAAGTAAGCATGATTTAAGGTCAGCTAAGACATGAACTTGCATGTGTTCTTGGCAAGCCATGTTGAACAGTACCTTTAAGGTCGGGAAAAATGTGTCTAAGCTTCAGTGCTTTGATGTTTTCAGTTAATCTCTGCAGTTGATTGTGCCAGTAAGAAGCCATTTAACAAATCAATTATAGTTCATATGCTAATACAACAATTGGCTGTGTTTTCTTGGAAAATACATTTACATAATCATATGGATCCAAAATATATTTGAATATTTGATTATCTGACATGGGGGAAATCTGTCAGGAGACACAGTTGCCACAATTAGTTGTGGCAGTCTCTGTTAAATTGCCTTCAGTTTATTATCCCAGGAACAAGTGTTTAGGTTTTTAATCTCTGAATCTTAACCATGAATTTTGATTGTGTGACTTTGATAATATATTATGAAGGCTAGCTTGCATAACTACTATGCATCTTCAAATAATGAAAATCTACTAATTCAGTAAACTTAGAAATACCTACCAAAGAGTTGATGAATTTTCACTATGTAGGGAAAAACTGTGATAAGAATCTTTTTTAAAAAATCTCTTTGAAAATACTGTAAAGGAGAGGGATTTTTCCCATTTGAAATACATCTTAAAGTTTAGAAAGTATGTCCAAAGCTTCCTCAGACAAGTGTTCTGTTCATTTTGCTCTAGCAATGAGATCTGGAGTCCTTTAGTTTCACTATTCACCATTTTATATTTAGGGGCTTGTGTTTTCAGACTAGCAAGTTACTCGTATGGTTAAGAGACAATAAACTGCATTTTTCAAAACACTAATGATCAGATGGAAATTTTCAGATGCCTTTTAATTTTAAGCACAGAATAGATTGATTTTTGATTTTCTGTAATGTTGAGTCTGGCGGGTAAAGACCTGCAAAGATTTTACACCATAAGTGTATTGCCATTGCTCTGATCCAGATCGGTGTGGGTGCTCTGACTAAACATAAGGAATAAGTAGAACTGTTCTTGCTATTGAACTGAATGGGACAACTTTATGTACATAGAGGCTTGTGTACGTATGCATCAGGGCTCTCTAGTATGCAGGGTATTACTGGAATATGGGAGGTGTCCTCTTGACAACATGGGAAAACGCTTCCCTAACCTATGAAGGCATCTTCACAATGTATATTGGCATTAATCATATTGATATATTTTAATTTGGTTCCTGCAGCTTCCCTTCATTGTATTGCTGAAGACTGAATTATGAAGACTGAAGACTGAATTATATTATGCCACATTATAAAACAAAAGGTACTCCCTCCCAGAAGTCAAGTTATTAGAGGCACAGAATAAATTTTGTAGTGCAGTAAGCCATTGGCAATTTGGCCATAACTTTGAGTAGAGCCAGAATCAATTTTTCAGATTATTTCCTTGAGAACCCGTACCTAACGTATCTTGTGCAGCATAGAAAATAACATCATTAGCTGTACTGTTTCAGGTATCAAATGAAATGTGATAAACATTATCTTAACATCTTCCCCCTTTTCCAGTTTCATAATTTGTTTTTCTAAGGAAACAAGTTTAACATGTTATCTCACTAAAATTTTACTAGTATTGGGCATACACATTAAATAGTGACAAAGACATGTGCAGGCTAATTCAAACAGAGTTAAACAGTGCCTTGAGTTGATGCCAGTAGTTCCCAAAGTATAAGGTAGGCTTCCCTGGGGACCCAAAGTTACTAGGGAAAGAAAAGCACCTTTTTACCAATCAATATGCCTCCACCATGGCTTTATGGGGCTGCAGGTAGTTCTTGTTTCTTGTACTTTTTTGGGGGGGGGGATTCTGAGTGTTCTCTGTGGCCTTGTTCTTTTTGTTTCTTGCTTGATCTTTTAAAAGTGAAGTGCTTCCAGATGAACTGGCTACTATTCTTTTGTTTCAATCTACATTTGGGGGAAAAAAAGTATTTTAGGAAAGCTCAGCACTGCAGTTTCAATGATTTTTAAAAAGTGAATTCTCACATCTAGTTTTTGTCTATTCTTATTTATGTGGCATTCAACGTATCTGAAGGGGTTAAATATGCTCGAAGCTAGTAATGCAGCTGCATGCTATTACTACAAAGAGGTCCATAAGTTGACTGCTTGTCATCTGTGTGGTGTTCTCCTAGAGGTACCACAAATGTAAAAATCGGTCTCAAGCTGCACATGTGAATTTACTCTAAATTCATTTGGCTCCTATCAAACAGTACCAATTTAAATTGGCAACCATCTATTACTGGGTTGAAAATTGGGTTCTATAGGAATTATTGTTTGTATTTGAAGCCAGCAGGAATATTTTAGGATTTGTATTTGATAAATCTTTGCGAAATCAATGACCTAAAACATTGTTTTAAAAAATAAAGGGGAAAACACAAGCTGTAGTCCATAAATGACTTACTTGCAAATTTAATGAAGTTCATTGAAGCAAATAGGGCTTACAAGCCTTTTCTTCTCCAAGAAAAGCCTAGTTCTCAAGAGTGTAATGCCAGATTTTGAGAACTACCACCTGAAGATTTAACTTGCACAGCAATCTAATTGTTTGTGTGTTAATGCACCAAAGTTAGAGTGGAGCCACCCTTGACTAAAGTACCAAGCATTAGGAAAGTGTTTACTCAGGCAGTTTAAATTTGTTACAAGACTTCAGTTTATAGTTATATTTCTGTATTGTACTTAATGTTGACAGAACTAGACATCTTTCCTATCAGGAAAACAAAAAGATCTTCTAGCCCTTGCAAGGAAGATGGTGTTGTTTGATGCCTTTTAGTAATTCATATTGCTGAAAAATGAAGCAACATTCTTAGCACAAGTTCTTGATATAAAGAAGCTTTTGTAAGTGAATTCTTTTACAATGTCATCATTTGAATCTACTGTCAAATACAAACTGATTTACAGTTTTTCAAATAATTTTAATTCCTTTGTTTGTTCAGATGGTGTCCTGAAAGAATACATTTATGCTGAGAGATGTTACATTTTATTGTACTACCTAAAAGTGAGTCTTTTAATAAGATTCAGGCAATTATTTGCCTCATAAAAACAGCCTGATAGATAAATGCATCATAGCTCACTCTTCTTCAAAGAGACTTTTGTACTAGTTTCTCTCAGACTGGAGGAAAGGGCACATTTTAATTCTGATAAAGAGACAGCTTATTTCTTGTTCAAGTGAGCTATTCAATATCAAGAAATGAATACTCCATTCCATTGTCTTATACACTAATAGGTCATGTTTACATTTGAAATATGAACACTATGCAGAAATGAAAATACAAACAAGCATTAACATCCATCAGTACCCATAATGTGTTTCTTTCTAAATCTACTTAAGAATTAAGTGAAAACTGAATGCTAAATTACATGTAACAGAAACTGAAATCTGCAGAGAAAGGAGCTTTCCCTTTAGTCTCCTTTGGCATTTATTGAACTCTAAGTAAATCTATCAAAATATATTGCAGGGTCCTACACAGATTAGATTTTCAACTTGGGAAGTAAGTGTAAGATGTGGAAAAAATAATAACCAATATTGGCTTTGCATCATAGCAACAGAAATGCTACACTGTCGTGTCTTGTAATACACCACTATACTGAACACAACTTGATAGGTTTTCCCTTTCCTTCTAATAACCTATTTGAGTTTTTTGAAAAAACTCAGCTATATCAGGAAGCTGGTTAACTATTTTAAAGTTCTTGCAGCATAAGCCCTATGCATGTTTATTTGGAAATAAACCACACTATGTTCCATGGAGCTTACTCACTAGTAGGAGTGTTTAGGATTACAGTCTCATGAAATTGACTCTTGTATGAACAGATAGAAAGCCTACTACCAATTTGTCTCAATCAGATAATTTTTTGAGACAAAACTGAATAGCTTTTATGTTCCTTTTCTGGAACATGTGAATTTGCTTTTTTATGATACAGTGCAAAAAACAAATATTGGACAAAATATATGTGGAAAAAGAAATACATGAAGATACATACAACCTATTATTGCTTTGGATTGTATATTTACGCCTTTAAATTGTAAAGCTTCTTTTGCTTATTTATTATGTAAGACAAAAGCGTTAAATAAAATAATGTAGCCAAAGAAATAAATGGACTTGGATTATTTGCTTGGTTTTACAAGTATAAATAATTTATGTCAATAAATTGGACATTTATAAATCTAACATTCACTGTATTTTTAATGTTATTAATTAGTATGTAAGATGTGATTTTGAATAAGATTTTGAAAGAAAAAAAGCCTGTTACTGCAATAGTTGAAAAGGAACAGAGCAGTGTGGCTCTGGGATGTCATAGACTTTTTGTAGAAAATATTCTTTTATATTAATGTAATTTGGTTTTGTATGTATTGAACAAAAGAGATAATCAGATACGGAGTTGGTGGAGGGGGGTGAACGATGCTGATAGGTAATTGGAAGAATGTTTGAAGGGATTTGAAAAAAGTTGATGGGTGACACCTGGTCTGGAGGTTGGAAGTGGAGAGATTAGTGTAGTGTGTGGGGTGAATGAGAGGATTAAGGTTGAGAGAATCAGATCAAGGAATTAAGGAATGGGTTTAAGAGTCTGAGTTAGTTTTTGTGGAGAAGAGTATGAGAAAGATAGTTGCTTTAAATGTGTTAAATTATTACTCTGTTTTGTTCAACTTATCTTAGTAAATTATAATTTTAGTATATCATATATGTTTGGCTTCTAGGAATGCTACATATGTGTAAGGAGTGGATTTAGACAAGGTGCCAATGTTGGCAGCAGAAGATAAAAAGACTTGGTCTCCAGTTGACTTAGAAATTGTGCAATATTCTGCACAGCAACCTTGAGGACTTTTTCTGTTCCCACAGTGGTGGTTGGGACAGAAGGAGGCCCTTATATTGGTGGCAGAGGTGGAGATAAAGGAAATGAACAGGTTGCTTACCTGTAACTGTGGTTCTTCGAGTGGTCATCTGTGCCATCATACACTAGGAGCTTTAGCGCCTGCGCGGTAGCGTTCGGAAACTTCTAGAGCTTGTTCGCTTGGCGGGAACCCCTCCCCCACGCCGGTACTGCGCATGCTCCTCCCGCCGAGCAACGGTCTCTCCTCAGTTCTGTCGTCCGCCGTAGAACCTACAGGGACCTGAGAAAGAGGGGAGGAAGGGCGGGTGTGTATGATGGCACAGATGACCACTCGAAGAACCACAGTTACAGGTAAGCAACCTGTTCTTCTTCTTCGTGGTCTCTGTGCCTTCATACACTAGGAGACTGTGTAGCTTACCGGTCGGACGGCGGGTCAGGTCCTACAGCACGGAAGCCAACACCTCACGTCCAAACCGGGCATCTCTGCGCGACCGGCAGTCGAGCCTGTAGTGGCGCACGAAGGTCGATGGTTGGGACCAGGTCGCCACACGGCAGAGTTCATGCAGGTCAACTCCTCGCAGGAGGGCCGCAGAAGTAGCCACAGCTCTGGTGGAGTGGGCTCGAAGCAGGACTGGCGGAGGCTTCCTCGCGAGCTCATACGCCAGTTCAATAGTCCTCACCACCCACTTGGAGAAGCGCTGGGTGGACACTTTAAGGCCCCTCCGACGTCGCCCATAGCAAACAAAGAGATGCGGCGTCTGTCGGAAGGAAGCAGTCCTGTCCTTGTAGAAGGCCAATGCCCGACGCACGTCCAGGGAGTGGAGGGACCGCTCTAACGGTGTCGTCGGGTTCGGGAAGAAGGCAGGCAGGATGATGTCCTGGTTGAGATGGAAACTGGACACCACCTTTGGCAGGAACGAGATGTCAGGTCTCAGGACCACCTTGTCCCTGTGGAAGACCGTGAAGGGCTCATCGGAACGAAGAGCTGTGATCTCACCCGCTCGCCTCGCTGAGGTCACCGCTACCAGGAAGGCAGTTTTCATTGTCAGGAGCCTGTCATCCGAGGTCGCCATTGGCTCGAAGGGCGGCTTCGTCAGCTGCGAGAGCACCAGCGAGAGGGACCACGGCGGTAGCGGCGGCGATACCGGCGGGTAGAGATGATGAAGTCCTTTCAGGAACCGCTTAACGGTATCGTTCCTGAAGAAGGCCGAGCAGCAGATCGTGGCGGTTGGTATGCCACGATCGCGGAGAGATACACCTTCAGGGATGGAAACGCCAGGCCCTGTTGCCGGAGGTGCAGGAGGAAGTGCAGGACGGTCGAGAGCCCCGCGGGCGATACCGGCTCACTCCTCTCGTTAGCGAAGGTCAGGAAGCGTCGCCACTTGTATTGATAGTTGCGACGGGTGGATTCCTTCCTGGCCGCGACGAGGACGGTACCGAGCACGGGATCGTCTAGTGCGATATCCTCCAGGCATGGAGGGCCAGGCGTGGCAGGTCCGGATGGAGGACTCGGCCGCCGGAGTGGGAGAGCAGGTCCGGTGTCGGTGGCAACCGGAGCAGGTCGTCTCGCGCGGCTTGAGCAGGGGTGCGAACCAATGTTGCCTCGGCCAGTACGGGGCTACCAGGATCGCGTCGGCTCGGTCGGCGAGGATCTTCGATATCGTCCGGCCGAGCAGCGGGAACGGCGGGAACGCGTAGAGGAGTTCCCCGGTCCACGGAAACTGGAAAGCGTCCCCGATGGAGGCACGATCGTGGCCCGCTCTGGAACAGAATCGGCGACACTTCGCGTTTTCCCTGGTCGCGAAGAGGTCGATCGATGGTTCGCCCCAGCGGTCCCGAATCAGTCTGAACGCCTCTCCGGAGAGAGACCATTCGTGATGGGATGAGGTGTCCCTGCTGAGGGCGTCTGCCGTGGTGTTCTCCTGCCCGGCCAGGTGAACCGCCACGGGATGCGTGTGCAGGGCGAATGCACCATTCCCACAGGCCGAGCGCGATGTCGAGCAGGGTCGTGGAATCAGTCCCACCTTGTCTGTTGATGTAGCAGACGGCGGTGGTGTTGTCCGTCAGAATCAGGACCGTGCGCCCCGCCACTGCATGGCGGAACGCCCGTAGGGCTTTCCAGACGGCGAGCAGCTCCAGCGCGTTGATATGGAGAGCGGTCTCGTCGTCGGTCCATCTGTCGCGGACTCTGAGATCGCCGCAGTGGGCACCCCATCCATACAGGGAGGCGTCGGTCGTTACCGTCACCTTCGGTGTCGGCTGTTGGAAAGGCATCCCCGACATGAGATTGCGTCGCGACTGCCACCATCGGAGGGATGAGCGGACATCTCCCGGCAGCTGCAGTCGGAGTGTCTGTTCGTCTCGCAGGGGGTCGAATATGCGGACGAACCAGTGTTGAAGAGGTCTTGCTCTCAGCCTGGCGAGATATGTCACAGCAGTCGTCGCAGCCATGTAGCCCAAGAGCTGCTGGACGCTTCTCGCAGATAACGTCGGGGCCGTACGAGCGTGAGCGGCGGCCCGGATCAAGGTTTGTGCTCGAGACTCTGGTAGGTACGCCCTGGCGGAGGTCGAGTCGAGCGTCGCCCCGATGAAGTCCAAGATCCTCGCCGGCTCGAGGTGGGACTTCTTCGGATTCACTCGTAGACCAAGGCGGGTCAGGAGTGACAACGTCATGTGGACGTCGTGGTAAAGTCTCTGTTTGCAGGAAGCCACCAACAGCCAATCGTCGAGGTAGGGGAAGACGGAAGCGCCCTTCGTCCGCAGGTAGGATACCACCGGGGCCATGCACTTGGTGAAGACCCTTGGGGCAGTCGAGAGTCCGAACGGCAGCACCTTGTACTGGTAACAGGTGTCGTCGACTGCGAAGCGGAGGTACCGTCTGTGCTGCGGGCGAATGGCGATATGGAAGTATGCGTCTCGGAGATCGATGGAGGCGAACCAGTCCCCTCGATGTAGGAAGGGTAGGATCGACGGTATCGTGACCATCTTGAACCTTTTGGGGCGGATGTAGTAGTTCACCCCTCTGAGGTCTAGGATCGGCCGGAGGGTACCGTCGGCTTTCGGTACCGTGAAGTACCTGGAGAAGAAGCCGGTGGTCTTGGCCTCTTGCGGGAGCCGCTCGATCGCCCCTTTCTGGAGGAGGGATTGGATCTCTTCCAGGAGGGCCGGACTCGACGGCGTGGAGTAATAACGCCACGAGGAGGAATATCGAGAAACTCGATGGCGTAGCCAAGACGGACGATGGAAAGCACCCAAGAGTCCGTAGTGACATACTGCCACTCCGCTAGGTGTCGAGCGAGAGTCGGTCGGTCTCCGAGCGCTGATGGTAGGCTGAAGAGTGGGTATTGGTGGGTCCTGCCAGGCACGTCAAAACCGAGACTTTGTCTCGGAGGAGGACTTCTTCGACGAAGGCGGGCGCCGCCTAATCGTGCGTCTGGCCGATGAGCCGGAGGACGGTCTCGACTGTCCAGACTGGGCCGAACGCTGGAACGACGAGGTGGAAGATCGTCGCCAGGATGGTCGGAAGGTGGAGGCCCTGCGGGTCTGCGTGGCCGGCTGCAGCCCGATCTTTTTTGCGGTCAGTCTCGCCTTGACGAGATTGTCCAAAGCTTCGTCTGTGGACGAATTGAATAGGCCTTCACCGTCGAAGGGGAGATCTTCATCCTCCTTCTGGTGTCCTCCTGGATGTCGGCCGGTCGAAGCCAAGCATGGCGGCGAAGGCCGACGGATCCCGCCATGACCCGGGAGGCGATCTCCACTGCGTGCCGGGAGGAGGCCATCTGGTGCCGAGCGATGGAGATAGCCTCATTGAAGATCACGGAGGAGGCTTGGCGGATGTCCTCCGGTACCGCTTCCATCGCTGGTTGCAGGCGATCGAGCACTTTCTTCAGGTATGCCGCGAGGCAAGCCTGAGTGTTGGACAGCCTGATCTGCAAGGAGGCAGCTGAATAGAACCTCCTTGCGTAGGCGTCCAACTCTGCCTCTTTGTCCGGCGGGGTGGTGTGTTGCCTGCCGGAGCCCTTCGTCTGCGCGGACTCGACGACCACAGAGTTCGGTGCAGGGTGATTAAATAGATAACCGGCGTTATCCTTCTGCACCCGGTAGAGGTGTTCTAACCGCTGCGGTATCGGCTGAGCCGAGGCCGGTCTATCCCAGGCGGCCTTCACCAGTCTGGATACCCGGGGCAGGAGAGGCAGCGGGGCCGTGGAAGGTCGCTTCTCCTCGAAAACGGAGAAGGCTGGATCGTCATCCTCCGGCTCCGCATCGGCGATCTTAAGGCCGAGGGTAGTGGCCATGCGGAGCAGCATCGCAGAGAACTGGTGGACGTCCTCTGGAGCAGAATCTGGGATCGGGTCCCCGAATCCCAACGGAGGAGACTCCTGGGAGGCCGCCTCAGACACCTCAGACTCCGCACTCGAGTCGTACGACTCCGAGCTCGGTGAGTCCTCTCGCCGCTCGCTCTCCGGCTCCTTCGTAGTCGCCGCAGGTGTTGCCTTCCTAGGCTTCTCCGCAGCCGGGGCGGTGGTAGCAGCAGCGTCCCGCTTGGGATGGCTGACCACTGACTTCACCCTCTTGGTGGTGACCGGGGTAGTCTGGCAGGCTGACGTCGTCGTAGCCCGCTCAGTCACCACCGACTCCGTAGGGCGCGTCGCCGTTGCCGTGACCCTAGGAGGTGGCGATATCGCCCGATACCGTGGTGAAGGCTCCCTCGCCCTATGATATCGAGGGGAGGGAGAGTGGCTGAAGGAGCGGCGGTCCGACGGAGATCGGCTTCGGCGTCGACGGTACCGAGCCTCGTCCCCTCTAGGCGAGCGCGATTCGCGCTGTCGACGAGGTGACCGGGACCTCCGGAAGGTCTCCCAGCGACTCGGGCCACGATGGTACCGATCCCGGTACGATGGCGAATGCGACCGATAGGAGGCCGGGCGCTCTCTCCATTCAGATTCCCTCGCGTACCTGGCCACGTAGGACGCCGAGGTGTATCTGGAGGCAGACGAGCGAGGTTGTTCCTCTCTTGTCTCCCTCGGAGGCGGCGAGGCCACCGGACGCTCGGAAGAGCGGGACCGGGACCTGAAGGAGGTCGAACGCCGCTCCGGAGAAGCAGAGGGCTGTCTCTGCTGCAGGTCGGCCGACCTGCGACGGCTAAGAGGGCGGTGGCGCTCCTCCACCAGGGTTGGAGGGTCTGCCACAGGCGAGTCCGGGCGCTGTTGGGGAACGTCCTCGATCTCATCCTCCGAGAGGTCGACGGACTCGCCTCGCCCTTTGGAAGGCTGCTGAGTAGGAGGAGGAGTAGGAGGTTGAGCGTCCCCAGCCGGGGAGCGCTTCTTTTCCTTCTTCTTCTCCTTCTCCTTGCCCTTGCCTCCGTCCGGAGCAGGGCGCTTTTTTGCAGGCGTCTCCGTAAGGGGAGCCTCAGCCTTCCTCGCCGTCGAGGATCCTTTCGCTGACTTGGCAGCCGCCGACAGCTTCGGGATCCTCGGTAACGCCGAAATCGGCGTTTCGCCGGTACCGAGCCCGATACCGACGAGGTGGACGGAACGGCAGCCGCCGATACCGTCGATGGCGTGGTCGTCTTCTTGTCGGCCATCTTGGAAGTGGAGGTCTCGTCTATCGCCCGCAGAGACTGTTCCCAACAATAAGATTTGAGTCTCGCGGAGCGGTTGCGAAGAGTTTGCGGAGTAAAATCCCTGCAAATTGGGCAAGTCCGGATGTTGTGGGACTCGCCCAAACAGAAGAGACACTCCTTATGGCCGTCGTTGAGGGCAACCTTGCGGCCGCAGGACACGCACTTCTTAAAGAGCGCGGACATAAGACGAAGAAACGCCAAACTCCGAAATCCAAAAAGACGAAAACCGAAGGGGGAGTCCGAAAGAGAGGTCAAAGACAGTCCGAAAGTCCGTAAAACCGTGAAAAAACAGCAAGCCAAGCACGACGTGAGAGGAACAAACTAAAGAACCTTCCGTACGCGGCGGCGGACGAGAAAGAACTGAGGAGAGACCGTTGCTCGGCGGGAGGAGCATGCGCAGTACCGGCGTGGGGGAGGGGTTCCCGCCAAGCGAACAAGCTCTAGAAGTTTCCGAACGCTACCGCGCAGGCGCTAAAGCTCCTAGTGTATGAAGGCACAGAGACTACGAAGAAGAACCCTCATTTTTGGTGACAGCAGAGAGATTGAGAAATTGGTACTTACTATGAAGGTTCATTCTTTGATGGCCCAGAAGAGCAATCCACTATTGGAGTTATTCCTTGCATGCCAGCATACATAGCAGAAGTCTCGAAGTCAAAAGTTCTTTTTCAGTTAATGTCGCTGACTCCCACTGCCTTCACCTTCAGTTTCTTACTAAAGCCTGCCTAAGACTGCTCACCTAACACCCGTACCATTTCATTTAATGCCCCCCTACAAACAAGGGTGGAGGTGGATTGCTCCTCTGGGTCATCCAAGAATGAAGCTTCATAGTTAAGTACCAACCTCTCATTCTCTTGATGCCATGGAGGAGCAGTCCACTACAGTTGGGATGTACCCAAGCCTTCCCTGTCCATGGTGGGTCTTAGTGCATTATTGGCTACAGCTCAGTCTGTCCAAATGCAGCTTGTAAAGATTTATATCTATGTATTTTACAGTATCGAATAAACAGGGATGGTTCCTTCCACCCTGCTGCATAACAAGCATCTTCCAGTGATGCTGACACTACATAAAGCAACACTTCTTGCCACTGACTGAGTAGAGAAACATTTAGTGGAAACATTTAGTGGTCTTGGAACACTTGCCAAGTCACAACAGAGGAAAATATAAGCTTTTAACTCATTTGATAGCAAAAGTTTGGAGACCTTATTTCCTAATGCCTTTGGATGAAAAGAAACAAATAATACTTCTCTTTTCCTAACTGATTTTGTTCTACTAGTAGATTTCTTAACAACTCTCATTAACAACTAGCATATGCCATTTTCTTTGGATGGCTTTGGGCAAAAATTTGGTAACTGTACAGTTTAAGTACCCCTCTATTCAAGCAACACTTTTGATAGAAAAGATGGATCCAGCATCAAAGACAGCTTGTTGTTGTCATCTCATTTACACGAAGGTGAATGGTACGGGTAACTCTGCCAACTCCAGCACTTCCAACTCCAACTGCAACGAAGCTTCACTTAAAGACTCAAAAGGAGGTTTTATTAGTCCAATACTAAACGCAAATCCCAAGACAGGAACCTATGTACAGTTGGTGCTGCTTTTACGGTTGCTCCCTTCAAGGATCTTTTTATATGAGGATGCAATGAGAGAATCAAACCATCCAGTTTTATTATTGTTCCAAATGCCGCCAACTACCTCTTTAATGTGTTAGGTCTCAAGCCCTTTCCATTCTTTCCTGCAGAACTTTCAAGATATCAGACGCATGCACTGTTTCCAAACCCACAAGAGTATAAATTACACCAGTTCACAAAATCGTTCCATGTAAAGTTGCATCCAGTACTCCCTTCCCTTCCATGGGAGTTAGGGGCTCAGAACCCCTGGGAAAGTGAAAATACTGTGAATAAACTGAAGCCCATTTTAGAAGCAGCCAGCATATTGACCAATCAAGCTCACCACCGTTCTCCTACTCCCCCCGCTCCCCTACGTCCCCTGCAGCTTTACACCTTTACACCTTCCAGTGCCTCCTCCACTTCCCCCATCCTCACGCCTCTTTCCAGATCCAACAACAGTAACCCCTCCTGCACACATTCAAAACTTCACCCCTTCCCAGATTCTCAGACCAGGAAAACTCAAAATAGGTTTTACCCTTCTCATTCCCCACATCCCACAACACCTCTCTTCAGTCCCAACAACAGCAACCCCTCACTCCCCTTCCTGCACACACTGGAAACTTCAACCCTGATTCTCAGACCAGGAAAACGCAACTAGGTTTTAACCTTCTCTTCCCCACCCCTTCTCTCTAGTCACAAAAACAGCAACCCCTCAGTTCTCTTCTAACACACAGAACTTTGAATTTCAAGAC
The DNA here is from genome assembly GCA_948474755.1 of Ctenosaura bakeri. Lineage (NCBI taxonomy): Eukaryota > Metazoa > Chordata > Lepidosauria > Squamata > Iguanidae > Ctenosaura > Ctenosaura bakeri. Next base: position 251,033 of record CAOLHI010000860.1, read on the forward strand.
TCCAGCTACATATGCAGGTACATGAGGAATAGCCCAACTGTAGTGAATTGCTCCTCTAGGCCATCCAGAGAATGTGGAATTCATCACCTATGGTGGTCATGCAGATTTATGCAGAACCTTAAATCTGGTGGGAAAAGTGGTAGAATAAGGAGAAAAGCCTCACAGGTTCCACCAACATCAGTTTGCACCCCTTGTGAGAAGAAGAATTCAGAGCCAGAAAGTTACTTGCTTAGCTCTAGAAGATGCCAAGTATTCCTGTTTACAGGCAGAGAGATCACAGCAGGAATTGCAGAGGCAACAAAGAACCACTCTGTCCTGCTTTTCACATTATATAGTTTGGCAGTAATACAGTGTATCTTTCTATTGCCACCAACTATGCAAGTGCTTTTTTATGGCTGGAACAAAACTAGTGAAATGTTTTCTATAATTACAGCTTGCTGTAAATTTTGAGAAGAAACCTAGAAAAGGCAAGCATGATCAATAGTATAAAGAAATAAGCATTTAATTTCTTTTAAAATAGATGAGGTACAAAGACTTCCTATGATTTTACTTCAAAATGTTATGGAGGCTTATAGACTACTCTGTGTGTGTGTGTGTGTTTTCTTAATTCTGAGTTAGCTCGTGGAAACTGTACAACTCTGGAAAGGTCATCAACTTTTGGACATAATTCTGCTCCTCATTCTTTTCAAATCCACACATCAGCACAACACAGTGGCTTAAGAAATGCTGCTGTCAATAAATAATGGGTATTTTTTTAAAAAAATATGTAATGAGGAGTTTTATAACATAGGCCAGAAGAAAAATCCATATTGCAGGGGGAAAAAAACCAGGCACCATAGTGAAATATTTTTGAAACCACTTCATCAAATGAACAGTCTGAAAGGCGACATCAGCTTCACAGTGGAAAAGGTGTTTTACTAACATGGACATTTTAATAACATCGCACATTTTCAATGGGCTACATCTGAATTGCAGGATGCCTGGTTGGCTCCTTCAGAGCCTGCCCAGACATATTTTGCTGTATTATAACAATCACAAAGACTGTTATAAGATGCTTTTCATTCAGAAATGGTAAGTCGCTGCCAAATTTGATGCGGAAAACAATGTCATTACCTCCTTTACTCCCCACATACATTTTCATTGAGTGTCCACAGAAACACAGACATTTCTGACTGCAACAGCTGCCAGTCAGAATTTGGAATACCTTATTCAGCTGTTCTGTACAAAACAGGAATTTCCCTTTGATCCAGCTGAACCAAATGAAATGAAGTAAAATACGATATATAAAAGATTCCCACTTGATGCTTACTCCCTTCCCACCTTCACTCCAAAGTAAATACATTTCTTTGTATGGACAAGATTATGACACCAAAATGCAAAGGCAAAAATGATATTTCCAACTAATCTGCTTGTGCTTCAACATGTCCATGCTTCATTACTTTTTATTTATGAAAATGAAATAAAATGAAGAAATGTTTCCAATGTAAGCATTTTCAGCTTATAACTTGAAATAAAGTAAACCAATCCACAGAGAAGAAGAGACTGGATAGTTTTTCGAAGTACTGTATTTTTTATTGTCCAGATATGAAAATCAAATGTTTTGTTTACATACATTTCTAGCTCTATTTTCTAAAAAGATATCCATTACAACTTTTAGAACATCATGCTAGAATAAAATATAAACCTATGACTACAGTGCATATAAAACAATAATAGCACTAAACAACTTAGTAATATTACAAAAACACCAGTCAACTAGCAAATCCCTGCCTCGACAGATAGACTGTTAGCTATAGAACCCAAAGTTTGCTCCTATACCACACTGTACTCAGGGCTCTCTATTCCATGGCGACACACCTTGGTCACCTTTTCCCTTAATCTAAGTCTTTCAACCTTTGAAGGGAAAATATCTCAGTTCCCAAAATTTTATTAGCCCTTTTCTGTATCATCTCAAGATCTATGATAAGAGAAGATGAACAGAACTAGAAACAATAGTCTACAAATGCATATATCATAGACTTATATAACAGGCACTCTTATTTCTTTCCTCAAAATGCCTAATACTAGCAAATTAGCCTTTTACATTGCGTTAACACCTTCTGCTCAGATCCCAAGGTCCATGTTGTTACAGTGAAACTGTGCTGCAAAGTTAAGATAACTGCTTATATTAATAGCTAAAATCATCCTCATAAAAGTAAAAGGCATCTCTGATTAAACAGTTTTTTTAAAAGTAACTAAAAGTACATAAGTACATAATACAAATATATGCAAGTTACCAGTGCCATCTCAGAGAAACCATTCTCCATCACTAGCAACAGGAATACCTCCTAATGGTGCCTGTTGCAATGTGTGCATCATCCCAGAGAAATCAAAAATACATCATAGTTACAGCACATGTAAATTTTCCAAAACTTAATTAACAGATTCATGAGTCAAAACACAAAAGATAACGCTGCAGCACACGTGTCATTAGGATGTTCTGTCCCACTTTGCAGTTAATCTGATTTCCTATTCTGTCATTCAGTTTGAGACCATACATCTTTTGGAGCACTATTATACTCTCTTCTCAGAATCGGAATTTTACCCTCCTGAATAATCCCGAGCAGTCCATAGTTTGGCTGAAATTTATGACAAGCTAATTCCAGTTTGAAAACAATGGATACACTCTATCTTTTGCTTCCTGGTTCCTGGCTGGTTGCTGGTCTATAAAAGAATATGTTTACTTATCATTTGATTATAGATGTGTAGGGATCCTATGATGAGAGACTTTTACAATATTTTACAGTTCTTAAAGATCAGCAAAGCATTCCCTTTGGACAACCAAAAGTCCTTAGCAAGACTCGGCTTTCTTAACATGCTAACATTTGAATACATGACAAGGCACTTCCCTATGTTCTAGGATTCAGTAATAAAACATGGCACCCAGGGATGGGAGGAAATTCAGAAAGGACAGTCATGCTATTCTGGAATTGTCCTAGATGCATAATAATAAAGGCTTATACCATTCAGTTGAGACATATTTGGAGGCAAGTAGGAGAAACTGTGGAACAGACTGACTGACTGCTTGGGTCAGAAGTTCAGACTGAGCAACGGACTGCCCACTCCCAAGACTGGCTTAGCCCTGATTCTACTAATTCTGTAGCTAACAAGTAATATCATGAATCATGCATTTAAAAGTGATGACATAAGACAAGAGGGTAGAATGGTCACAACAGAATTAAAAAACAGTCAAAATCCATTGCTAGAGTTTTCATTTGTTTCATTATACTCTTTCACATTTAAGAATCATCTGAGTTCTAAAACCAGTAATAATGTCTATGAAAAATGGAGCTTTGAACTTCTAGTCCCCCAGACATTTGCAAATAGCTATTTCTAATCTTTTAAATCAGTTTTTTAAAGTAAACGTAATTATTTTATTGTTGGAGTATTAACGATATATTATCCCAAGGAACATTTATGGATGCCACTGCGTGGGAAATGTCATGCAACAGAAATCAAAATCCTTACTGTCAATGATTGGATAACTTAATCTCCAGTAATTTATAGTCAACCTACCAAACCACCAACATGCAAGGATTATGCTAATCCACCATTACGAGCCAACCTCTTTGCTTTCTTTGAGACTTTTTGGATTTATATTTGAGCCAATCTACTTATTTTCCAATTCCTTATGAAGTGAACTTTAACCTACAAAACCTGGCTTCTGGCTACAAGTCAGGAATGCTTTTGAGAGGGCACTTTTTAAACTGAATATGAGAGAATCTTTTAGAACCCATGGCAGCTCTCATTAGGAGGTCAGGTTACTTACAGCTCCCTGAAATGCAGGAATTAGTTTCAGACTCCAGCCTGAGTGAAGAGGGTTGCAAGTGTGTGAGTTCGCTTGGCCTAGGCTGCAGAGCCTGGAAGAATACACATCTATCATGTTGGAAAATACTGCAAGAGGCTGAGCATATTTTGAGTCCCATTTTTATTTGGCATTTCATTACCAAATTTTTAGTGGCGAACAGAAGACTTGAATATTCAAACTAGATGAGATTATGAAGTCACAGAATGTGAAAGAGACTAGAGTTTAATTAATTAGTGGCATCTGGTGCTCACCAGGGATGGTAGGCCAAGCAGAGCCTGGCTGTCACAGGACGCAGAGCCAAGCAGATCATGATTGCAAAGCTGGGGGAAGGGACTCTGGCCAATATTATAAAACCACTCCATCAGGTCCACTATCTTCTGTAACAATACCGCATGGCACACAAAAATAGGTAAACCAAAGCATATCAAGGTTTAAGGTCCTGAACACATGAATTGAAAGAAATGAAAAACAGTAAAACTTTTTTGTTTTTTTTTTGAGGAACTGGTTTAAAAAAATGACAGTGGCACATCCATTCCATTCATCTGAGCCAGCAATTCAAAAAAGAAAACTTTGAAAATAGCAAGGGATTCCCAAGACTCTCACAAACCAAAGCAACGCAGCTAGGCTGGCTATTACTTCCCATTCTCAAACTAAGAACTTGGTCCTCACTGGCAGAGGTAATCATGATCATATAGGGAGTAAGGAACAGTGGTTATTCCAGCCTACTGCCTGTTCCACACAGTACTGCTTGACTGAGTAACTAACAAGGGGAACAAGCATGACCAGAGCCAGCGTCAGACAGTGTACATGCAAATTTAGCATAATCCACCTGCTCATCTTACCAAGGGTGAAGCAACTGACTGGAATCTGTAGCAGCTGTGGGGAAGCAAAGAATCTGCTGGTGGGGGAAAGAGGGGGGCATCTCTTTGTCCATGGCAGGGACATAGAATGTACAGAAGGGTGCGGTCATGCCTATACCAAGCAGTAGGCTGCTCAGGGACAAAGCAAGAGAGAGGAACTGTCAGAGTAAACACATGCAGCTAGTCTTTAAGGCAGGAAAATGTTTCTGATTTCATTTTATATATATGTTAGCCCTACTTGTAGGCAGTGAACTCTGTGAAATATCCTAGTCCTGCCTCAAAGTCCTCTCTAAGAAGCTAAAGTCTCTTTTAAGCACTGGTTTAGGGGTGGAAGAGAAGAGTGGAGGTGGAATTGATTCTTAAAAAAAAAAAAAATTAAATAAAAAATTTTTAAAAAATGAAGTTCAACTTTATTTTGCATTAAAAACCTACACCAAACTGGGATATTGTTAGAACAAGTACAGTAATTCCATTCTGTTACTTTAACATTCTATATACTCTGCAGTGAAATGCGTCCCTTACTATAAATGAATATAAAGCAAAGTAATATAAACTGTAAAGGTATACTGTAAGTGGAAGTATTAAGAATGTGCAGTTAACAGAATAATGTAGCCTTGAGGGGCAAATTCTTGTTAAATTTTTAATGCCCAAAATTAAGATCCAGGCTGACAAAGAGTTTCACTCAAACAGAAAGGAAAACAAAACAAAGACAAAACAAAACATGAAAAGCCCCAAATCCCAGGTCATTAGGACTCCAGACAATTAAATAATGTAGAACTCAGTGTTTTGCTTTGTACACACTGTTTCCATTTTCCAGCCTTTGATTCTATCCTTGAGTATTACATACTGCGCTCACCAATATATCATAGTTCTAAGTGCTGAACACAAAAAGGTCTTCTAAGCAAGCAGCTGTTTTACCACATTGAGAAACTACTGCTGTTTTGGAATTATAAGGTTTCTCAGCATGTCAAAAGAATTGCCATCTGGGTGCACAGTTACTACATCTTTGCCTTCCTCATGAACTTGCAAGAATCCAGAATCATCTACTCCAACGATCCAAGCCAGTGGCCCCTCATCGTGTCCCAGCCGGACTTGTTTACCACTACAAACAGAAAACAAAACTTGCTCACATAACACTGAAGTGCATCAAGTTTAACAGAGACACATCAGACTAGTTATAAACGAATTAGTCCCATCTAAATATATTCTAATTTTTCTGATAGCCTAGGTTAGTTTTGTAGAGCCTTATAATCAAATAGCCCTGTCTAAATATTTACATTTAACTAAGTATCTTCATATAGAAGCCATGTATATAGTAGCTACTCCAGAAAGCTTTTCATATTTGGAAAGCTAGTTTATTTGGACGTCTTTTCATGGAAATCAAATAACTGCCAAAATGAACATGGGTTCTATGCAATGAACTGTTATGTGTAACCTAACAGTTAACCGCCCTTAGGGACAAGAACAATAAGTATTTCCTGCACATACTTGCTTTCTATGTGCATCCGTTACACAGCTCTACTTACTAGTTCTACTTGTTTAAATTAGGAAAGTGGTTCTTAAGCTGGGGTCTTGGGACCCATGGGGTCCATGGAGCCCTTACAAGGGTCCCCAAAGCCCTGCTGTTAGATGCCAAGAGCAGTGGGGTGGATGTGGGTGGTGAAATTGTTCTTTTGCTTGCAAATGAGAGAGCAGTTTGGGCATGCGTACATGCCTACTGCTGTTTCCCTTTCGTCAGGGATGTGGCTGCAGAGGGTATGTGTGCCAAGGGACACAGCATCAGGAATTCGCACATGCCCAAACTACTTCCTTATCTGCAAATGAGAAAACAGCTTCAGCACATGAATACACCCTGCTGCTGTGTCCTTGACAAAAGGGACACGGTGGCAGGCATGTGCATGTACCCAAACTATGACTCTAGAGACCGGAGACTGAATCCTCAGTCAGCCATTGAAATCCACTGGGTGATCTCACGCAAACCACATTCTCTGAACCTCAGAGAAAGAAAAAGGCAAGAAATCTTGCCAAGAAAACCCCCACGATAGGCTCATTTGAGAATCACCATTAAGTCAGTTTTCAAAAGGGAAAGACACCATGTCTAGAGAGAATCTCCTCCTTGTTGTTGTGTGCCTTCAAGTCACTTCTGACATATGGTACCCCTAAGGTGAACCTGTCATAGGGAATTTTTTGCAAGATTTGTTTAGAGGGGGTGTGTCTTTGCTTTCTTCTGAGGCTGAGAAGATGTGACTGGCGCAAAGTCACCAAGCATCTGAACAGAGATTTGATTCCTAGGCTCCAGAAACCTTAAATAAACAAATAAATAAATAAAAATTTCAATATTTCAATCTAAATTTAGATGCTTAAATCTTGAGTTAATTCTTGGGGGTTCCTGGCAAAAAATATTTACTGAAGGTCCCTGGTAGAGAAAAGATTAAGAACCACTGAATTAGGGCATTATTGCTATTTCTTAGAATCCTCAACCTGCTGCCCAGAGTGATGAGGCTCCATTCATTCAATGTAGGTTTCCCTCCAGTTTAACTGTTGCAGAGGAACTATTTCCAAGGTAAGACTTTTTTCACACACTGCCCCCCCTGCATGACAATAAGCTGTCTTTCCTTCTGTGCAGTGCCCTCCCACTTTCTAAATCCTCTGAATGGTAAAAATAAAACTAAATGATGTATATTTTTTCATGCTACTTCAAATTAATTATAATTGAGAAGGAATTATTTTTACTGAGAAATTGGCTGTTTTATTTTATGTGGAAATTAAAAAATTCTATAATGATTTCTAAATATGAATATAGAGATATACATTAGCATATGTAAAGCAGAAGGGAAATTTCTTCCCTATGTGCCTGGCCCAACATCTGTTAACTGCTAATAACACACAGGAGAATCAGTCTCTTTCCTCTCTAGTTCTTTGCATCATTTATGGTTAATTCATAGTCTGTTTTTAGCACTCTGAGGGAGGTAACTAAGTTGAAATGCAGCATTATAAAATATATCAGAATGTCTATTGAAATGTAAACATGCTGATCTATTTTAAAGTATACATGGAGGACAACACAATTCAGTTAAATCTGCATACATATAAACAAAAAAAATTAAAAACATTATTTGGTGATAAAAGTTTAGCTTGTTACTATAGCTTTAAGAGATTAACTTAATATCTTGACTGGGTTAGTTTGGCTTCTAGCTAAAACAATTACGATTAGGAAGACCAGATGGACAGTCTTACTTACCTATGCACCCAGTACTTATAATATAAGGGAAGAACAGCATTAGGTCCTTTCTCTTGAAAAGTACTGATCAGATTTTCCAGCACAGTCACACTTCTTGCAATTAGACAGTCAGCACTCAAGGGTTTTAAATTTGTATTTTTTGTCTTATTGTGCTCCATAATGAGATCATTGATGCATATCGTAGGGTTGCTGTTATTCACGTTAAATCCACAGCCTGAGGATGAAAATGTAATCAAAAAGATGATGTAGGAGAAGTTCAATTTCTCTGCAAAACTCTCTTTTCTTACTGTAATATAAACACATCCATCCAGGTAGCTAAGGAAATCCTTTTATAATTCTTCAGAAAACATTTGTTTTCAGTGATGATGATAGATGACACAAGCTCACATAAACACAAATCCCTCACTTTTGCCAAAAACAAGACAGTCTGGTCACATTTATGACAGCATTTTCTCCCTCTAATTAAAGCCAGTTCAATCATTTCCCAGCCTGTCCACATGGAGAAACACACCTTTGAAGAAAAAGAAATCCAACAACTGTACAAAAATACACTAAAACTGCCACAAGCATAACATTTTCGGCTAGTTGTTATGTGGCAAGAACATAATAGTATGTATAGACCAATCCAGTCAATTTTCATTGGTATGGAAATTTCTGAAATGCATATACTGCTCTCCCCACATCTATATATTGCTAATGGTAAATTCCACTGAAGAAAATAGATTGCAGACATATTCTTTGGTCTGCACATTAAAATGTACTCCTCATGTTGAAGTGAATGGGCCCTTCCACACATGTAATAATTCTGTGTTCACAGCAGGATACTGGATACAGGCAAGAGTGCTTTAAGACAAGAAAGAACAATGCAGTCATGGAATGTTACTATTTTTAACGATTTTAAAATATTTCTCCCTAGCTCAAAAACACCAACTGATTTCTTTGAGAAAAGTTTCAAGGATTCCACATTTAAGTCAACGTTTAGATTTCTAAGGTTCTTTTGCCACTTTTCAAACGCTGAAACCTCATTTCTTGCCAAAGTCTGGACTCACTATTTCTGTATCAATTTCTATATCAATATTTTGGAAATAATTATTCTAATAATTTATTACTAACATGCCAATTCAATATGAAATTAATTACTTGGTCATACTCATAAATTGACCTTATTTATCTTTGAAATATTTTTAACCTGCCCTATGTCATAAGATATAGAACAGCTTATAATAAAATCAATTTAAACAATTGAAAATTTAAAACAATAAAAGTAGGTTAAACAATCTAAAAACATTTTAAACAAATGAGTAATTCAGTTAAGTTAAAACAGTGACAAATCACGTAAATGCACTGTTTGGATGAAATCATTAGGCCCCAAAGGCTTTAATAAAATGCCAAAGTTTTAACCTGGCACCAGAATAAAATCAATGTTGGCACTAACTGAGTTGTCAAAGGGAGGGCGCCCCACAAGCCAGATGCCAGAATGCAGTCCTCTCCCATGTCCTCACACAGTGCACTACTCCCATCTGAAAGGGCATGCCTGCAAGGAGATTGTGTCCTATGGTCCAACAGAAGAGGGAGCGTTGGATATTGGGGGAAGCATCATTCGGAGGATTTGGGGATGTCTCTGCAGATCTAAGTGTTAGATGAACCAGCACTGCAAGTCTCTGAACTGAAGGCAAGCAAGGTAGGTCACAGCAGTGGTGGTTGCCATGAGGCCAAGGAGCTTCTGGATGCAATGGGACATGCAGTGGGGTTACCTGAGAAGGTCCTTTACCTTCCCACATAAGGTGAGAGCTCTTTGCATCATGACTCCAAGGTGGCTCCAATGAAGCAGATCATCCTGGTGGATTTGACGACTGATTTCTTCAGGTTTACATCAAGGTTGTGGTTGTCGAGCAATGTGAGGGTAAAGTGGATGTCCTGGTACAAGGTGGTCTGGGATGGTAACACCATGTATGGGAAGATTTGGACACTCTGTGTTCTCAGGAAGAAGATGACCACAGCCATACAATTGGTAAAGACCTCTGGGGCCATGGAGAGGCTGAATGGGAGTGGTAGAGAAATGCCCCTAGAGAGAACCTGTGGAATTTGTGATGGTGAAGATGGATCGCAATGTCAAAGTAAGCATCATGTAGATCTACCAATGTGAACCAGTCCCCTGTTTGCAATTTCCTTGGTTTGATGTACCTCTTCATCCCATGGAGATTGAGGACTGGACAAAGCCTCTGTCTTTCTTCAGAGAAAAAAACTAGAATAAGAGTAAGGACAAGCAAAGAAGTGCAGAGAGTGGGGGGGGACAAAAGATGATTTGAAACATGTTGTTTTGTCAGGTGGGTGTAGAGAAACTGAAAAACAGCATGGTGAGTTAGGATGCATGGTACGTGAGGAGGCAGAGCCACTGTCAAGCTGTTCAGCTCTAGAACTTTCTAAGGCAGGTCTCTGTGGTGACATGAGAACCCATATGTGTGAGGCTTAGAGACCATGAAGAAGAACCAGTGTTCCAAACGAAACAGGAGGTTACACAACCAGTGTTCCAAACAAAACAGGAGGTTACACTTACCAATGACTACAGTCCAGTTATGCCTGCCCAGAAAAAGCCATTGCTAACAGACTAGTCAAAGTGGACCCAAATCACTCTGAGACAGAGGGTCCAACTGGGTTTCCAGTGACAGAGATGAATCAAGGAAGCAGTCCCAAACTATGCATTTGCTTCTTAGGGGGAGCACAATTCCATCCATGGCACGATGCTTACTCAATTCCAAGATCCAGAAACTACCATGCCACAGAGATTTAATATTATTGGGACTCAGCTTCAGTTTATTAACCCTAATTCAGTCCATTACAGCACCCAGCACTGGTCCAGCATTCTGTATAGCTCCATTGACTCCAGTTAGAAGGAGAAGAAAAGCTGAGTATCATCAACATACTGATAACACCCATCGCTGAAACACCTGATGAGCCAACCAGTTGCTTCATGTAGATATTAAACTGCATGGGGATAGGATGGAACTTGTGTTTTAACGGAGATAAGCATGAATACCAAATGCCACTTTTGAGAACCTGTCCTGTAGATCAGAGTGAAACCACCAGTTAAGATTGGAACACAGTTCTTTCCGTGTCCACCTTGCAGAGCCAGTCCTGGAAAACACCATATGTTCATGCCTTAGTAATGATGTTAGCTGTTGTAAGAACACTCTCTGTCAATAAACGTCAGTTTAATACAGGATTGGGGGAGGGGGACACTCCTGTAAACATGTCTTGAAGAAAATGTAATTTTTCCCAGTACTGTGAGCAAGAGGTTAGCAAAAGTCAACGGAAAATGATCCTCAGAATTATCTGATCAGTCAGACGAATTGGAGAATTTTATTCCATATTCATGATTCTCAGAACAAAACTGAGAGTAGTATTTCTCCACATCAGTGTTAGCTAAAGTGGAAGAATCTAATCTTGTAACTGTTCTTGATGTTGCTAGGCTTTTAAAAAAAAGAAAATACTGAATAGACAACTCAGAGTGAAAATTGTGAAAGGCACAGATTCTGAAGTTTCTTCATTTGGTTGTGCAAATAGCACTGATCTTCAAAGTTTTCCTAACTCTAAGTGACATCCATATGGTTTAAGATGAGAGATTCCTAAAATACACAAAATGGAGCTACAAACTATATCTTCTTCAGTAGGGTATAATTTTGGAAACACATGACAACCAAAAAAGGCAGTCTTGAGTAACAAGAAGGGGTGTTCAAATGACATAATACCAACTAGAAGATGTTTTGGCATTCAGAGGACTTTTCTCCCTTTTTGCTCCAGGTATCAATAAGCTCTTCTGCAAAGTATGTAGTGAGGAATCAGACAAAAAAAAAATAAATACAGGTGAATGTTGGAAAAGGAGGGGAAGAGGACTGTGATCAACAATGTTTTTAAAAAACAAAAATATGAGATCATTTAGGTTCTTACCAATAAGTACGTGGAATGTATCTCCTGTTAGTGTGGAATTCACTAAAACACCACCAAGCTTCATAAGGTCACTGTAATAAATATCATTGGGCCATTTCACTCGAAGATCAATATCCTAGGGAAACAAACATTTATATTGATAACTTTATATTATTACTCCCTAAAAGTCTACAGAAGCACAGGGTTCCTCCATTGTCCAGAGTTTTGAGCTCTGAACATACGTTCCCAAGAATTAACTTTAATGAAAGCTTTACAGCAGGGTAGACAAAGTTCAATCTACAGGCCACATGAGGTTGTTGGGCCTGCAATATGTAGCTCATTAAGTTCCTCCCTCAGCTCCCAAATTTACATTTTTGCGTAATTTTCCAGGGTACATCATTTCTGGTCATGCTGAGAACACTGGTATGGCCTGCTGGAGAGGGAAGTGGGCAGGAAAAATGACCTCCTTCCCCTCCACAGTTGCTCACCCCACTTTGCCAATTATCATTTTTAAAAAAGTCACTAGAAAAAAAATACAATGTAGAACACATGTGGTTTTGAATATGCTTGGCTTATCTTATCTACCAGTCTTGGATGTAGGCTTGCAAGCTGACTTATTAGACCACAGAACAAAAACCTGCGTATAAATATTTTAAACAAAGATAATAAAGAAGTATATTACATAACACTTTACATTGTTTAGCAACAGCACAGCTCTATTATGTGGAAATGTTCTTTTTTTGATATAGGTCTCTCTCAGTGAGAAGATGATAGTTTTTTATTTAAGAAGTGCAATCCTAGTTCAAAGATAACATAGATTATAGTTAGGATTAGGCACAAGGCTCTTCTGGCTGATCTCAAGATCAGGTAACAGAGCAAATGTAGATCCTACTATTTACTCCTTTAGGAATGTAATGTAATATAATGTAATGTAATCTTTTATTTATAGTCTACCTTTTCCCCAGAACTGGAACTCAAGGCAGTTTACAGACATTAAAGGAAGATACAGATAGAATGTGTGAACCAGCATGGTGTAGTGGTTTGAGCACTGGATTATGACTCTGGGGACCAATGTCTGAATCTCTGCTTGGCCACGGAAACTCACCGGGTGACCGTGGGCAAGTCTCATTCTTTAAGCCTCAGAGGATGGCAAAGCAAACCCATACAGAACAAATATTACCAAGGTAAAAACATATTAAAAAGTTATTTTTAAAATGTAATTAATCTATCTATAGAATTAAAAACTACTTAAAACATATCCAAAGAAGAGAAATAAAAATAGTACGTCACGCTATTACAGTCAGTTCCCAAAACCTACTGAATTTTTTTTAAAAAGGGTATGCTCTTTCTGATAGAAGTCCAACAAGCAGGAAGTCTGTCTAATCCTGCTAGTAAGAGAGTTCCAGAGCCCAGGAACAGCTACTAAGAAAGCCCTCTCCCACGTTCCCACCAGACATTCCTGTGGAAGCTGAAGGAATGAGAAAAAGGATCTGCCCTAAAGATCTCAAAACTCAGTCAGGTTCATACAGGGAAATGCAATCCTTCAAACAAGCTGGACCAAGGTGCATACGACTTTACAGGTCATAACAACAGCTTTGAATTGTGCCTGGAAATGGACTGATGGCCAGTGGAAATGTTTTCACAAGGCAGTTGTGCAGTTCCTTTAAACAGCCCTAGCCAAGAATCTCTGAACCAGTCAAATCTCTGAACCAGCCGAAGTTGCTGAACATTTTTTCAAAGACAGTTCCATCTACAGCATATTACCTCAATCCAAAAAAAAGATGCAAGTATGGCAAGTGTTACCATAGACAGATCAGACATCTCAAGGAACAAGCGCAGCTGGTGTACTAGCTTTAACTTGGCAAATGAACTCCTGATCACTGCAGACGCTTGAACATCTAGACTCATGGCTGGATGCAGAAGTACACCCCAAACTGCAAATCTATGTCTTCAGGGAAGCGTAATCCCATTCATCACAGGCTGAATTCCCTGACCTACCTCTTGATTGTCCAGAAGCAGTTCTGCCTTGTCTGGATTAAGTTTCAATTTATCCACTCTCATTCAGTTCCTTACTTACAACGGACAGTGGTTTAGAACTGAAACAGCTTCTCTGAATTTAGATAGAAGAGAGAAATAGAGCTGACTGTCATTTGCATACTCGACCTACAAACTCTGGATAACCTCTACCAGAGGTTTCAGATAAATGTCAAATAGTATGGTGGACAGAATACAAACCATATGTCAACAGCCGAGGTGTTGAACAGGAACCCCTAGGACCACCTTCTGAGTTCAACACTCCAGAAAAGAAACTGTATAAAGTACACCCCCTTCTGACATGATCTCACACACATGAATGCGAGGTCATGCGAAGCGTCGCTCCAGTCATAGTCAATGGATGCAATGGAAAGCTGGCCAAAAGTCCAGCAGAACAGAATCAACAGGCACACATTATCCTTGTCTATTTCTCAGTGTAGATCACAAAGGAGACCAAATCTGTCTCCATCCGTAACCAAATCTAATGCCAGACCAAAATGGCTCATCTGACTCATTCAGAAACCCCGGAACTGAGATGCCATCACACACTTAAGTGACCTGGTCAGAAACAATATAATGGAAATTGACTGGTAATTATCCAATATGGTGGGTTTCAGCAAGTATTTTTTAGCACAGGGTCTTCAACTCCTCCTTTAAGCCACTGTCTGTCTGTCTATCCCCTCTGGCTCCCTCCCTCCCTGCAAGATATCCAAGACAACATAAATGAGGCAAAAACAGGACAAGCTAAAAACCTGATAATAAAAATGTTAAAAAACTGTTAAATAATTTATCATATTAAAACACCATTAAATTTTAGAAAGCATAAAGTCATTTAAAACATAACAATAAAACTTAAAATGCAGCAGTTCCTCACATAAAAGACTCCTTGTGAGCAATTAATCATTACATGCCCGTTTGAATAGAAAGATATTTGCCAGCCAGCAGAAGGAGTACAGAGAGGGGGTCAGGCTAGCTGCCTTTGGGAGGGGATTCCACAGACTTTGAGCAGCCACCAAGAAGGCTCTCTGCTGTGTCTTCACCAGATAGTCCTGTGACAGTGATGGGACCAAGAGAAAGATCTCACCTGAGAATGTTAAATCTTCTGCTGATTTATCGTTCCTAAACGGGTTAAGGCTGTTTTTTTTTTTTTTTTTAGCCTTTTTCAGCTTAGTTTATGAAGGAAGCAAATCTTCTCCCAATGATTCTGTTTTTAGTCTAGTTCTCTCCATCTATCAGAACCAGATGCCATGTCTACCTTCTGTGAGTACTCATTCCCACTCTTGGACTCCAGATCTGTTGATTTCTAGGTCTGAGGGCTCTGGGGATTTGTCTTCAAGGTCCTAGATAGCTTTCTGCTTGTTTCCCATATATAATCCCACAGCTTAGGTTTTATTACTTTGCTTCTAAGCTTGCTCCAGCCTTGATAAGGTGTGGGTAGTAAGACATGGTTAACAGAGTAAGCCATCCATTTCTTTCGGTACCGGCCACATCCCCACAACAAGCATAGCTTTTCATGCCCTCGTATCATAAAAAGTTTTTTTTTTTTTTTTTGCTACAAACAGCCTCACCCAATTATGGGTCTCCTAACATCCTCATATCAGTAATTTATTACTAGAATATGAGGCTAAATGACAGGAAGTTAACAGCTGCTATGATCCAAATGCAGTAATCCACAAATGGTGTCTTAGAAACTGCTGTAGAGATCAGAGATCCAGGGAAGGCAGCAAAACACACAACTGGCTTCTAGATAGATGACAATTATTTACACTGCTGTTAGCTGACAAACAAATTTAGATACACAAAAGAAACAGTAATGCTTCCATAAACTATTCTTTCCATTTTTAAGGACTCTCACCTTAAACAGTTAATGCTTTAAACCACAATGAATTACATTTTATTTTAAATTCCACATAAAGCATTTTTTACAGTCAGGTTATGAAGTCCTGAAGTTGGGAGGTGTTAATAGAAGACAACCCCTAAAATATGTGAAACGCTACTGAATACCATTCTAATTAAACTCATGTGTAAATGTGAGCAAGTCACTGATTTTGTGTAATATAGGAAACATATGTTTTCATTAACTAGTCCTGCAAAATACCAATGTTTTACAGTTCACCAATATTAAGAATTGGTTACATTCAAAGGAAACAGATGAGGTGCTAAAGAAGATTGGTTTGTAATTTGAACACTGATGACAGGACACTTGATTCCCTCTTGAGAGGATATGGTTAGCCTCTTGCTTCAAAGCTTGAGGCAAACATTTTCAACATTAAACAAGACATGGAAAAAAAACTTTATAAAAAGAGATGAAGTAGCCAGTGAAATTGTTCCAACAAAAACCTAAAAAGCAATTGTCAATTTATTATTATTATCTCTTCTTTTCCGTTTCCCTCACTGGTTTAATAACAAAAATAAAGCAAGTCCTGGAGTTAGACCAAAAAGCATATATACCATGATTCTAGGAACTCAGTTACAATACCCCTTAAAATATCAAAATGGACTGACAGCTTCAGCATAATAATATTTTGTTCACTATGGAAACATCAACCTTACTGATGAAGAGAAAAACAAACCTATGGTCACAGTAAATTAAGTTCTCATTGTGGAAAATAAAAGGAAGTATGTCAACTATATACTCCACTTCTACCATTTGGTCAAATTAAGTTGAAAAACAATACAAGAGAAACATAAATAGAATACCTGGTACCCAGGTATGGATCTAACAGACTCCACAACTGCCAAAGAAACCAGATGCTGAATAAATGGAATTCTTTGTCCCAGTTGGGAAGACAAAGGAATGGTCATATGAACAGTAGATAATGCAGCTCCCATAGGACTCAGCCAGGTATTTCCACCACGACCTTTTGAAAAAAAGAGCAGGTGAGAATTAGCAATTGTTTACATGAAAAGAAGAAATTTATTTATCTAGACTATATGTAGGCAATATGGTGCCTGGTATCAGGAAAACCTGCCATGGATACCTGAACTGTGCACATAGTGGTTAACACATGGATTGAAACAGGCATGGAGATGATTAATCAGCACAGAGAAAAGGCTGCAGTGCACTGTTCACTTCAGCATGGGATTTCAATAGATAAGAAGATACCTACATGCTCTCACCTCTAGTGCTAGCAGTACAAGTGGTGGGGAGTGATTTTGGAATAACTATGTGGCTTTACAGTTTTCAAAGCTTCTGGAAGGGGAAGTCAGGATTGTTTTTGCAGAGGGAGAATGTCTAGACCAGTGGTGTCAACCTTTGGTCCTCCAAGTGTTTTGGACTTCAGCACCCAGAATTCCTGACTGTTAACCAAGTAGGTATGATTTCTGGGAGTTGGAGTCCCAAACACCTGCAGGACCAAAGGTTGGACACCACTGATCTAGACCAAGAGTGGTCAACTACAGTCATTCCATGGATCAATATCTGCATCTTGGACCCTCTGGGGCCATAAAGGTTGCTAAACATGCCCCTCCCCAACAAAAATAAAATAGAAGTGACAAGACAGCCTCTAGTTTTGAAAAACAGTGGGTTTTTATTTGTTTGTTTTTGATGTTGAAGAGTGCAGGGAGCCCCACAACTATTTAAAAATTAAATTATCCTTTGTGGAAATTTCCAGGAGAGGCAATTCACCTTTTTTGTTGGGCAAGAAAAAGTCTGGAAGGGAGTCTGGAAGCTTGAGAACCACGAATCCAGATTACGGAGCTGCATGAGGCCAGCGTGTCAGACTTCTATCCCACACCTGGTTTAAACCCTTGCTATAAAGATCTGGTGCATGAGATCAAACCTGTGGTTTTAGTCAAAGGGAAATATGTATACCAACCCAGCAAAACTGTCAGTATGAGAGAGAGTGACAGCAATGCACTGTGTCCTGTGGCAACTCAAGTATACAATCAGCCATGAGATATTCTGGCTTCCATTACCTGAAGGGTATGTGAGTCTCTTTTTCTTTAGAGCACTTTCTGAACCCACCATCACCAATAAATTTTTCCTGTTTCATCTTGATTATCATAATCTTACTGCCACACATTGTGGCAATAAGAAGAAAGTACACCATTCAAAAGAGCATCTTTATACCTCTTTCTCTGAAAAAGCAAAATTGTAACCAATGGGAGTAAAAAAAAAAAGAGAGAGAAAGAGAGAGATTTTACCAAGACAAAACACCTTCCCTCACCTACTACCAGAAGGGAAAACAAAAGAAACACGGAAGTGGCAGCTTTCCCCAACAACAACTTGTGTTGTGTTTATATGCAGAATCTTTAATTATAAAGCTCTTTATTCACATCATGAACGCATAATGGAGAGCATTAAATGAAGCAAAAGCTGTGAACGGCTACATAAATGTTCTACTTACTATGTCTTATATGTGACATTGCCTGAAAATGCAAGTCTGAATAGAGTATCCCGCATACACAGTAGTCAAATCTTGTTACCCAATCTTATCATGTGTTCTTCACCTGATTTATGAACCAGTGACACAAGATTTTTTTTTCTGTTTCATATATTGTTTTTTTCTAAGGAACCAGAAAAAAATCAGGAAAAAAGCAGCCACATAGGTTTGTTCTTCCACATCAGCCTTCCCCATGTGATCATACCCCACCTGACATGGCCAATGCTCAGGAATGTTAGTTGTAATCCATAACATCTGGAAGGCACCAAGCTGGGGAACACTGTTCTAGATATTTTGAAGGCAATTTCACGGTGATTTTAGACATAGAAATGTATCACGCCAGAAATCTGCCACTTGCTTATGTGCCTGCCATGGGAGTGTGTAGATATGATGGGTGGGTGAAGTGGAAAATGTATGTTGGCTCCTTGTATGAAAAATGTAGCTGCATAAAAACAATTAAAATTTGGGATGGTTTCATATTACAGAGAGACAGCTAGAGTATAATGATGACTGTACAGCAGTGGCAGAGAACCTATGGTCTTTCAAATGTGGTTTGGACCCTCTCCCATTACCTAATATAACCAATGGTCACAACTGATGGGAGTTCTAGGTTGGCAATATTTGGAGGGCCACAGGTTCCTCATTTGTAATATATCAGGTTATTTACATGACACAGAGTTGGATGCAGGTTTAATCACACTGAGAAGACTTACCAAAATCAAAGGTAATCATGATCACCCTATTGATGTCAATGGTCTGTTCTACATATGATTATATTTGGCTTCAACTGATGAACTTGTGTCACTGACTACATTTCACCAGACAAAGGTTATTCCACTAACACCAAAATTACATCAACTTACCTTTCCCTTGAGTCTGTTGAACAGCAATTGCTATAAGACCGATTTCCTGTGGTATCTTGTACATCAACCTGCAAATTACATTAAAAAAACCAAATTTCTGTCAGAACAGTGTGTGGCTTTCATACTGTTTCAGACACAGGTCAAAAGGGTCATGGAAAAATGTAAAGGGGAAAC
This sequence comes from Ctenosaura bakeri, assembly GCA_948474755.1. Taxonomy (NCBI): domain Eukaryota; kingdom Metazoa; phylum Chordata; class Lepidosauria; order Squamata; family Iguanidae; genus Ctenosaura; species Ctenosaura bakeri. The sequence goes on from CAOLHI010000860.1 coordinate 270,364, forward strand.
TTATAAGAAAATTGTAAATGAAATAGGATGATACATAAGAGATCATTCATATACATGTTTAGGAAGAGTAGTTAAATAGGTTACATTTCATTTTGAAGTGCTTATTCTCACAGAAGTTATGCTACTATCTTCTGTAAGTGACAACTGGCAATTCCCAACATTTGTTTCTACTTATAGCAAACTCAGGGCTGTACTCCTCAATACACTAACAGCAGCAGTTTCTGATTATTTCGAAAACCAGGATGGTGGCAATAACACTGTTTTTTAAAAAAAGCCACTATCCCTTGAGAACTAATTATGATTTAACTACAGTAAATAAATCTACACCTTCTAAGAACTCTAGAGAACACTGGCGTATTTTAAGTTTATGTTTTGCTTTTAAAATTGTTTCACTGAAAAGACCATAGCTTTTCTTCTGGGGATACGAAGAAAGAAGTGCATACTCAAGCACCACCAAATGAGTCAATGTTAAACTAAACAAATCTTAGTGTGAGAATACTCTTTAAACTGCCATGGTACTATCAAATGGCACTAGAATTTATTTTATTTCATTTTTAGATTTAGGAAAGAAGAAATTTGTTTAACAGAAAAAGATACCATGTTGCTAGACATACTGGATGTGGCTCTTTTCTTTGTAGAATAACATCTGGTATTCAAAGTAGTTCTTCCTGAATTTTGGAAGATGCACAGGTCCAACGAATTAAAATAATGACAGTGAGGCAAAGCAGAGTAGTAAACACAAATGCCCATGCTACTAATCTGTGGGAATTATTGCTTGGTTCCAATGGTTAGCAAAGGTGCTTCCTAATTCACTCCTGTCTGATATTTTAAAAATAGTATTGGCTAGATAAAGAGGGCATAAGGACCTCAAAAGATTATCCAAAATATTTTTGAACATCTCTAAATAATGGCTCCCTTGTTCATATAACTGTGAAAATGAGTATTTTGGCTCTGGGAGCCAGAAAGAGCCCTCAGTAACTACAAATACTTGAACCACAGGAATGGTAATGCAATGTTTTTTCACTGTAATGCAAATATCAGTGAGAGTCAATTTTTCTAAGCAATGGCCAGAAGATCTCTTTGCCAGTTCCACTTCCATTATACATTAAATAGAACTTGATAATTGTTTCTCTTGGCCACCATGAATTGCTTATTGAGACTATCTACCACCAAACTGCTGCTGTGAAAGTATATTTTGGTAATACTGGGAGCTGGAAGAAAGATTCTGAGAGGTTCTTTGTATCCATTTACGTTTAATATTGTCTTCTAGAAACTCAGCAGATCAGAGTGAAGCAGTGCTTCAGCTTCAATGCCACATTCATGTTACAAAAAAAGAAACCTAATTTAAATGTGGAAATGGTGCTATGGACAGATTATAAATATAACTGAAGCGACTGGCAATCCTTCTACCCTCTGTCTAGGCTTTACATAACAGGCAAGTCATATGTTACAAGTCTGAGGAAGAAAAATCAGGAAAGGAAAAAAACTTAGTTATGACACCAAACACAGGACTGTAGAACAACGATGTGATTAAGGAAGCATATGCATGAAGTTGCTAAGTGGTTTGGCTGGAGCTACCAGAGCATACGAGTGACAAGACTGAGCTCCTGTGCTATTGAAGGCCAAGAGGAAATTCTGTAAGGAGGGATACAAAGTAGAGAGGTTGCTAATACCTAGACCGAGACGACTGGAGACAGACAGATTTATTTATGCTATCTCAGATAACTTTAGGTGCATTACCACAGACTTCCAAGGCCATAATAAATTGCTTGTGAATTTTATATTTTTTGTAACAGAAAGAAGCAATTGTAAACAGCTTTTCATTCTAAAGTACTTTAGTGCAGCTCTGGATCTATTTAAACTAAGCTTTGCAACAAAAACAGAATATAAACCATAAGACATACAGGAGTCTTATTCTACCAGAAATGTAAAGAAGAGAAGATGAAAAAGAACCAATTTCATAGGTAAAGTTAGATATAATCTATCACATTAATTAAGAAAGCAAATATTGCAATAACTTAACAATGAGCTAATACCATATTTTTGAGACTACTAAATACTGATTATGGTGCAAGTAACACCTTATATATATACGCACATAGTTCAATATGGGACAACAATAAATAGTAATACTTATTAAGCACCTAGCTCTTTACAAGAACAAAATAGACCTGGCTCACATACTTATATTCTAAATGCCCACAAAAACAGAAAGATGGGAGAGAGGGTTAAGTGATATTAATTATACCCTCACATCTTCCTCTGCTTCTTTAATTTGTAACCTTCAAAGTGTTTGATTTCAGAAGTTGCACCTTTAAAGGCCCAAGGGCAATAAATTGTTAGAAAAGCATTATGTCAGGAATTTATATATACTATATCAGGAATTTCTATGAAAAGATGATACAGCAATGATAATACCATAAAGAAGAGAATGAACAAACAAATCAATATACTACATGGTAGACTGAAGATGTAGAACTCAAACTGGTATTTCAGAAGAATCTTCAATTGTCACTGCACATTAAAATACTGAAGTGTTAAGGCTTGTTTTAAATTCCTACTGTCAAGGGAAAATACTTAGATTAGGCTGAAGTTTTAAAATGGTACTGAATTCACCTATTAAATATTTTCCACAAAATGCTTATAACATATACTGAAAACAGTACTTAAAACAGAACAGCTAAACTTAAATTTCATCAAGTCCAAAGACACTCCAGTCTTCATAGCTAGTAAATGACTTTTATAATATCTACTTAAAATTGGAACTCAAACCACAGAAACTATGTTTGACTAATGTTAATGACCTGACATCTATAAATTTCACTGATGTTGTGGTTTTCAGACTGAAACTCTCATTAATGCACCCTGCTGTGTTATGGTATTGCAGAGGTATTACAAAAAGCAACATTACATTCCAGATGTTGAACAACCTGGAGGTCAAAAGTAACATTTAACATCTCTATTTTGGGTAGTTTAAAAGTTATTCTCTTCATACGGCTTGCTGAAAAAATCTGTACTTCCACTTACAAAGTATGCCTCAAATTGATACCACCTACACCAAACACCCACTATTTTTTATTGAAAAGACATTTCAGACACAGTAACAACAATATTATACTGAAATCCTAAATAAATTTATTGAGCACAATGAAAGACACATCTGAGTAAATATGGAGGACTGCACTCTAATGATGCTTTAAAGTAGGGCATACCAAATTGATATCCCTGTTACAGCTTACTTTATTTATTTGTTTGTTTATTTGATTTTATTATATTTGTATGCTGCCTTTCTCTTGATATGGGACCCAAGACGGCTTCCGGCAACAAATTAAAAACATTAAAATATTTAAAAACATATAAAATCATTAAAAAACCCTAAAACAATATTCAATTAAAACAAGTTAAGAAATAAAGCTCCCCCAACTTACATAAAAGCCTGTTTGAAAACAAAAGTTTTTGTTTGCTAGTGAAAGGAGAGCAAGGAGGGGTCCTGCCTAGCCTCCTGTGGAAGAGCTTTCCACAGGGTGGGAGCAGCCACCAAGTAGGCTGTCTCCTGTGTTTTCACCAGGCAAATCTGGGATAATGGCAGGACTGAGAGAAAGCCTTTCCCAGAAGACCATAAGGCTCTAGATGGTTTGTAGAGGGAGATACGGTATTTCAGACAGCCTGGACCTAAGCTGTTTAGGGCTTTATAGGTCACAACCAGTACTGTGAATTGTGCCCAGAAATGAACAGGTAGCCAAAGGAGCTGTTACAACAAGGGAGTTATGCGCTCCCTGTAATTGACCTCAGTCAGCATTCCGGCTGCCATGTTTTGTACCTGCTGAAGCTTCTGAACAGTTTCCAAAGGCAGCCCCATGTAGAGCACGTTAGTGTAGTCCAAATGAGATGTAATCAAGGCGTGTGTCACTGAAGCCAGATCTGATGTCTCAAGGAATGGATGTAGCTGTCACACAAGTTTTAACTGTGCAAATGGACTCCTGGCCACTGCTGAGACCTGAGCATCCAGGCTCCCAAACACATCTTTGTGGAACACATTTCATCTTAGTCTAGCAGATTATTAAAATTCCCCAAGGGCACAATGATGCTTCTCCAGAATATGACAAATCACAATGTCCATACTTCCAAACAACAGCACAATTATGTCAAATTTCAGGCCTGGGATTAGAATGATAAAAGGAAAGAGGTATCTCCAATTTTCTCCAAACACATGTATCGGAGCAATGGCAGCAGAGGCAGAGAAAGAAAAACTCTATATGCACCACAGGCTATATTTGATGTTTGTGTTCACTGACTGGCTCATTAAAAGTATTAGCACTGTTTAGATATTTTCTTAACAGACAGAAAGTTATACTTTTGTAAGTCCAATGTACAATCCACTGATTACTAAAATAAAATAATAATCACGTGCCTTGAAGTATGACTGAAAAATAGACATAAGGGATTGGAAGGGTTTCTTGAAGCAGCTAAGAAGGTATCTGCCTTGCAGTACAGGTTTTACTTACTATAGCTGTATCTGGAGAGACAGCTAGACTTCATCCAGGAATCCAAAAATTTAAAGGTACTTCCACAATAGATAAAAAGCTAAACTACATCTAACGTGTGGAGGGACCTTTCCAAGGGGGAAGAAGGGTCTGGGTAAAAGGTCGGTGAAACTCCAAGACCATCTTTGGAAGGAAGGAGATGTCTGGGCAGAGGACAACCTTGTTCCTGTGGAAAACCAGAAAGGGCTTGTCTACACACAGTGCTGCCAACTGAGACAAGCATCGGGCTAACTGCCACCAAGAAGATGGTTTTGAGAGTGAGAAGGCGATCATCCACCATTGCCAAGGGCTCGAATGGGTGGCGAAGAAGCTGAGAAAAGACGAGCAAGAGGGACCACGAGGCTGTAGGTGCAGCCACGGGGGGTACATGTGGGTGATACCCCTGACGAAGCACTTCACAACCATATCCATGAATAGGGTGTTACCTGAGTGGTAGCAGGCTGGTGAGCTACAATGGCTGACAAGCAAACCTGTAAGGAAGAAAGTGCCAGGCCCTCTGTTTCAGTTTGAAGAAGTTTAGCACTGTCGATTTGTCTGCTGGAAGGGAAGGTTCTAAACGAGAGGCCACAAACTCTCAGAACTTGTGCCACTTGTAGTGGTAGGACTTGCTAGTGGAAGGTTTGTGAGAGGCATTCAAGACAACTAGCAATGCCAGAGAAGTCAGGAGTGTATCCTCCAAGTGGTAAGGAACAGCAGCGAAATGTCTGGGTGGAGGACTCGTCCTTGTGAGTGGAAGAGAAGCATCCTCAAGGTTGGGAGATGAACTGAGTGCCCTTGAGAAATCCTCAGGAAAGGGCTGAACCAGGGTTGGAAAGGCCAGAGTGGGGTGATTAGTCCTGCATCTGACCATCTGTGGCTAGTTTAGCTACTATACTGGCCAAGAGGGGAAAGAGAAGAAAGAGGTACAGGAAGCAGCTCATCCACTTGAAGAGGAATGCATCCCCTAGGGAGCTTTCGGCTGTCCCCGCTTTAGAGCAGAAACACTTGCACTTGGGAGTTGTGTTCCATGGCAAACAAGCCTATCCGTGGGGAACCCCAGCAAGTGGTGATGAGTCTGTATGCTTGAGGAGATAGAACCCACTTATGTTGCAGATTCTTGGCTCTGCTGAGAACATCTGCCGTAGTGTTGTCAGACTGCCAGATGAATTGCCACCGGATTAATCTGTCTCCAGATTCACCAGGTCCACAGGTGGAGAGTGATGTCTAGGAGGCTGGCTGAATGAGTTCCACCCTGGCAATTTATGTAGCAGACCATTGTGGTGTTGTCAAGGATGCTCTGGATTACTTTGCCAGTGAGGATGTCCTCTAAGGACTTGAGGGCCTTGAGAATGGCAAGGAGTTCCAACACGTTGATGTGGAGGTGCTTCTCTTTGGCTGACCAATCCCTGAGCCTGGAGGCCCTTGCAGCGGACACCCTAGCCCATCATCAATGTGTCTGTGGTGACTATGATGGAAAGCTGTGGTAGCTGGATGGACATACCTCATCAAAGGTTGCAAAGGAACATCCACCACAGAAGGGAAGTGACCACCTGGGGGGGAGTGTAAGCCACTTTGATTCACTCTCCTATAAGGAGTTGAAGCTGTTGACAAACCATGACTGCAGAGGTCACATCCTGAGACAGACCGATCTTCCCTGTCAGAAGTGGGGTTTTTTTTAAAGTCACAATGGAATGAAAACTTATACAGGCTCCACAAGGTAATATAACATTTTCACATACATATCTCCACTGTATTGATATTATACGTTAGAGGTAACGCACAGCAATATAAACATGATGGTACTGAAGATACAGCACACTTCAGTCCAAGAAAGGCTCTCATATAGTAAAAATACTACTTTTGATGAGCTTCAGAAAGGTTAAGCCTCTTTTTGCTTATCATGAGTTTACATAAAACTAAACTGCTACCTAAAACAGCAACTGAAAATAAATGAAGACAATGAGATAAACAATGAAAATACCCAGCATTCACTTTTGTAAGACAGACAGCAAACAATCTTTTCCAAGATCCTTATTTAACTGATACATTAAATTCTTTCAGGCTTGTGTAAAACCATCAGGACAATGTGGTTGCCATGATAAGCATGTATGTACAAAAGGATTAGCATGCCATACTCCTAACTGCACAATAAGACCAGAAAGCATTCCAATGTATTTTCATTCTGAAAAGAGTAAGGTATCCTTTATAATGCACAGGAGTTGTGTCAACACAGCAGCCTTAGCAGCCGTCCATCTTTTACCACTCTGAAGCTGTTTATTAGTCTCTAGGCATACCCAAGGTTTTTCACAAAATTTAAATGGTATAACCCCAACAAAATGGCTAAAAATAGACATAAGCACACATTTTACACAGATAACTCTGATAATTTGTAGTATCTTTATTACTAAAGTTTAATTGTACAAATGTTTAAATGTTCAATTTTAAATCTATTTTAATTAGCGTGCAAACATAAGAAATACAAATATTCTTCCTTTTCACCATATTTGTCATCTATATCACACACACACACACACACACACAAATGAGAAATTAAGCCAAAGAAGTTTCATTCAAAGAAATACTGCTATTGTAGAACTCTGAAACAGACGTACAGGTCCTTCATCTAATACTTTCTTCCCCTTAAAGAAAAAACAATTTGTTGGGCTATTTGGTCCATCTCACTGTTCCTCAATTCAGATTCATTTTGAGCTGCCCTGCTTTCTAAAATCACTTCTGTTACCATTTGCTTCAGTGTCAGTTTGCAAAAAATACTACAAGTGGTTAATTTACTAGAATTGTTTCTTGTAAGCAACAGGATAGATTAAACAAAAATAATATTAAATACACCATATGTTGAAAATACATTTTTTACAGGTATATAATGCCACTTCACTGATTAGTGGAATAAAACAAAATGTTTATCTAGAACAGGTCTATGAATCATGAGGCCCTCTAGATGTTGTTAGACAAATTCCAGTATTCAGCACCATTCACTATGCTGGCTAAAGCTACTGAGAGTTTCAGTTCAACAACAATATCTGGAGGGCTGCCACCCAAGATTTCCACTTCTAATATAAAAAGACAAAAGGTATGAAAAGGTATGTAATATTTGTGGGGGTAAAGGAAAAAAACCCTTTTGGATTATACTGTAACTAAGACATACTGATCTTCAGTTGAATATTGCATCTATCTCTGATCAAAGCATACTAAAAATACTTGTGTTCTACTAATTAGGTGGCAGGTCTGGTAAATTTATTAAATATATTTGCCATCCAACAATTAGCATAATCTCTAATGAAGACAGAAAGGTGCTGAACTGCTTTTTGACAGTTTTCAGAGTTCTCCACATCATAGATGAGTGTGTATCTTTCCATAATTGCAAATACAATTATGCTTGTTTAACATGCAAACCTGCTTGAAAACATGGTTTTTGAGCTTGTTTTATGTGCAATCCCAAATCACAGTTCAATTATTTGGACACGAGGCCTGTCACTGCTAAGTGTTACATCTGCAATGCATAACATATACTTATCCTACATTGTTCTCAGCTTAAATAATCCAACATCAAAAAGACACTTGACTGACACCTGCACATTTTGAGTAACAAATGAGAGGTTGGTGCTTACTGTGAATAGTCATTCTTGACTAACAGGAGGAGCAATCCTGGCCAGCTGGAGTGTGAGGGAGGACTCATCCCTTTAACTGTGTACTAATGGGAAATAATACTAAAATTTTTGTATCTTTTCTGCAACAGATTTTTTAAAAGAAGTGCAGTTGGCCCTCCACATTTGCAGGTTTCACTTTCATAGATTTGCAAATTTATTTGAGATTTTCTCCAACCCCCGCCCCCCCATCTCAAGTGCTTCTTTTCTGGGGGAACCATCCATCTTAGTGGCTCCAATCAGGCTGCACAGTCCTTTAAAAACCTGCCTCTGGTCCTCTTCCTCCTCCACCAGCCACTTAGCCACCAGCTAAGAACAGTTCACAACCTGATTTCTCAGCAACACAAATCCTCTCCCAATGACCCTTATACACTCAACGAAAGAGATGCGCAAGAGAGAGGATAGGGCCACTATGATGAACCACCCATCTTTTCCTGACCTGGTTTCGACCCTGGGTGCCAGAAATCTTCACCATGACTTGATCCCCTTCCCACAGACACACACACATTTTGATACTTGTGTTTTTCTCGCTTTTCCAGGTGTTCTGTGCCCCTATACTAATGAAAAGAAAACAAATAATTTTTAAAGAATAATACAGTTTTATCTGTATTTAAGATAAAATGAAGTTTTATCTTCATTTATATATGTCGTTTATATGATTTCTAAAAAGGGTAGCACACACTCTTCTAACTCAATTTATGTAGTAAATTGTAGTGTTCTCTTTTCCTGACAGACTTTACTATACTGTTTATTTTATAGTACCAGTAACAGAACACAGGATTTTGTTTCAGTGTATGCATGAAGCTTCCAGCATAGAGGTTTGACCTATGTAAGGCTGCAATCACAAAAAAGCATGAACTAGGCTTGGGGAATTTTGCACTATTTGTCCTTTTTAGTATCAAAAATTCTAGGTGAAACAAAAAATTGAAAGACGCATAAACGATAAAGTCTTTCTTATAATATAATGAATTATCATTCTCTGCTTTTTTAAAAATAGTTTCCCATACCAAATAGGCTTCCTGATCTTAAAACACCTTTGGAACTAAAGTCATTAAACATATCTTGAAGAACATATTTAGAAAGGATATTTCTGTTCCACAAATTTCAGTGCTTTGATGTGACTGTGCGGACAGATATTCTTCTAGTGGCCACCTTCTTCAATAGCTGTTTATATGGGATGGTGTTAAAATATATAAGCAGCTTGTGAAACACCCAATTTAATTACAGTGGAAATGTTAAATTACTTACTTTGCCCACCAGATACATTTTAATTGTTGAGCTCATATAATGCAGTGTATGTACTCATCTAGATCTTCAAAAGCGCCAAGCCAGAACTGAACCACCACATTTACAAAAGGCCAATAAAAATCAAAACATTATTCACAAAATCTCTGGAAGGTTTATAGCAGCAAGACTCCCTCTTCCCCAAGACCATACATAGCTCTCTGTATACCATCCCTAAATGAAGACCACATTACTAGGATCAGTTTCCTTTAGAACTATTCTTACAGTAAAAGAAAGCTTTGGAGGTCTGTTCTTGCGTATTTTCTGTTGGCAATGCCGCAGGAAGGAACATGACCTCCTCAGTACTGTGGCAGGTTAAGCAGCTTGATTGAACATTGGTGCTAATTAAGAGCTCTTGTTGTTTGGCAGGACCACCAGAGTACCTTCGGCACTTGTTCATGACAGCAGTACCTCTTTCAGAAATTAACACTTGATGAGTGCAGACAGGGAGCCCAGCTGGTTCTCCTGAGTCCTTCAACTATATAAATGAAGTGTAATAAGAACACTAGTGACTAGTAAGGAAAGAAAGACTATTCGTGACCTCTCTGTAAAAAAACAGAGTATACTTTTACATTGACTTAATTTTCTTCATTGGGATTAGATAATGCAGCTGGGACTATACTAAATAAATAAATAAAAATTGCAGGAGGCAACTCTGATTTTTTTTGTATCAAACACTTTTCTTTATTATTAAACCTAAAATATTATTTTCCTTCTAATATCAGTTGCAAATGAAGAAAGGGAAGAACACTGTAAGAAGCATTTACATGTGAGCATGTTTTTAAGATTAAATTGGCTAAACTATCTTAATGACAATTGTGACTGTAAACAATATCACAAAAATACACTGTGTTCAAGCTATAACATATATACATATCTTTTTTAAATATCCTTTTAAAAATACCGTTTAGCAGTTCCAAGCTTTCAGTTCTACCTTTAGAACTCTATCGTCTCTCTCTCTACTGCATGTGTAGGTGAAGTCTGAGTCATTAGCTCTCTAAAAAGAGAATGTAAAGCAGATCATACTGAAAACACAAACTGTGGAGAGGAGAGGAGAAGACCTGTTAGCATCATCCCACTGAATGCCAAACAAACCTTGACAGTAGATATGAGCTAGGGATTCTCCCAACCATTAACCAGATCATATTAGAAGCTGATGAACAACGTCAGCCTATGAAGTGTTGCCAAAAATCTAGCCAAAGTGCAACTCACATACTTACCTGTATGGTTTTAGACACTTGCCCTGACAGCATCTATTAATAATCTGAGACTTAAATTACAAACACTGGAGAAGAAACTTCAAACTGGTGTTTAAAAAGGCAAATACAGTCATACTGGCCATAGGAGGAAAAACCTGAATCTACAGTGGGGCAATAGCAATTTTAGGACCAATCAAAATGCCATAAAAAGAGTGTGCATTCAAATTATAGAAAACTGTTTTATCAGGCAAAATTTAGATCCATGCTCAAGATGAAAATTGTAATCTGCATGGGTTTGTGGCTTATCATATAATATCTAGGATTCTGGGACAAAGAATCTATGGCTTACAGACAGGTTGCTTACCTGTAACTGCTTCTACAGCAGGACATCTACGAATTCACAAGAAAGGGCCTTGCACATGCCAATATTCTAGAGCTGAGTAATTTTTGACATGATCTCCACCTCCTACTGAACATGTCCAGGTGCACCATGCTACTCCCCAGTTCTTTTTTTTTATTGTTATATATTTTAAATACTATACAATTAAACACTACACACTCAAGCGCAACTGCAAAATAAAAATGTGTAAAATACATACTAAAACAATACATTCTAAAATGTATTACTTATTCCAGTACTAAAATGTATTAAGTACTCCAGTACTTAATAAAAAAATGAAAAAATAAAGAAAAAATTACAAATATATATTGTTGAGACTTCCCACTCTTCCAAGTCTAGATTGTAACTTAACCCTCCTTCTTTGAAGTCCTAACTTTCAGCTTTTGATTACTATATGCAAACAAGTTCAAAACAATTATTACTACGCTTTATACATGTTAATTGTTGTGCTGTGTAAGTTTCTCTAAATCTGCTACTCAAATCCTCTTGTTGCTTGTCAGTTCTCATAAGCTGATCCCCAGTTCTGAGTCTGCTGCCAATATACAAGAAAACAAAAATATGGGGAAGGAAGTTGGTTGTGCGAGTTCACAGATGGCCATTCAAAGAATTACAGTTACACGCAAATAATCCATTCTTTTTGGTCTCTGATTCACACTAATGCATTATTAGACATCTAGGTTACCAAAGGTGAGTGAAATGTCAATATTGAAGGAAGCTCAGTCCTTCCAAATGAAGGAATCATAGGCCCTGGCTTCCAGTCTGTGGCGGGGAACAAATGTGGACCACAGGAACCATGTTACTACTCTACACAAAAAGTTAAATTTCTCCAATAAAGACTGCGGAGGTGGTCATTGCTCTTGTAGAGTGAGCCTACAGGTTCTCAAGAAGATTAAATTTGGTTCATTTATAAACCAACAAAGCTGTTTCCACAATCAACTTAGACAGAGGCTGTGAGCAACCTTCTGGTCCTTCTGGATTCCTCCACAGTGTATAAAAAGCCTACATGATGTTCAAAATGCTTTTTCTCTTATTGTAGAAAGTTAGAATCATATGCACATCCAAGGCATGAACTGCCACTTCTAAAAATTGGCAGGGCTACAGCTGAAAGCAGGTAAAACAGTATCATGACAAAGATGGAATTCAGTTGCTTACTGAAGAATTATCTGAAAGAAATGAAATGTACAAGTAGACCACTATGTTGTCTTGACAAAAAGCTAAGTTAAGATCTAAGTGTGCTTCATTCTGACGCCAAAGTAATTACTACCAGGAAGTCTGTTTCAAACATGTGTTATCTCAGATCACAAGATTCAAGAAGTTCAAAGTGTCTTCCCATTAACTGTGTTATGACAAAAGAAAGGGACCCCTGTAGCACAGGTTAGTAATACAGTGGATAAATGTGTTTTACACTTTTTAAAAAAGTTGTACAAGGGTATTCACAAACAATGAGTGCCTGTGAATGCTACTCTAGTAATAAACTGCAGCCAGGACAATTTTAAAAACACAGAAAGATAAATCTTGGTTCTGTAGTGCCTTAACAAAGCAAATGGGGTGTACCTGTGGAGTGAGCAAATTCCTGAAATCTGTCACTTCGATTTGTAGGATTGTCTCATAATGGTTTCCGTGAAGCATCCAGCACCCAAGAAACATCTAGGACAATGGGAAAGGAAGATGCAGTCTTCATGCTGTTAGCTTCAAAGTCAGAATGCATAACTATCACATCAGAAAGCACCATTTTGCTGCCTAAGTTAACAGGTCTTGCTGAAGTAGGAATCACAGAAACTCAGATCGAGGTTGGTAGGTAGGTAGATGGTGAATCAAGGTGTCACAAGAAAATAATTTAACTTGTTGCTCTTGACCAGCACCTGAGTTATCAAAGGAAATGAGGGTAAAGGTAGAGAAGAGGTCTGTTCCAGTTATGAATAAAAGCTTTTCCTCAGAAGTAAAGGGTTGCTCCTGCTTGATTACAATTTGTTCTGTATCTCTTGATGAGACTGGTGGTAAGAATGCACACCAGAGGGCACTTGCATTTGGATATCAGTATATGAAACATAGTTTGAGAAAGAAAGAGACTATCTGGCTAGAGACTGCCCATGTGTTCCTTTGTCTACATTGTTTAGAAAGCAAAGGAGGTTATGTGATGATACACCACTTCCACACTATGATTATTCATTTGAGTAGAGTTTATGAATCCACACCACTTTTAAAAAAACACACAAATGTTACTGCATCCATCTTTTGTTATTAAATTTTGTTATATTAGAAGGCAGTAACAGGAACAGACAAGTAAACAAAATAACAACAATTAGAGAAAAATACAAGACTGATTGTGAATCCTGTATAAAACAAATTTATCAGTAAACTGAAAATTTATCAAGCACACAGCTAGGATACAGGATCACTCCAAAGGCTGCAGTAGGTCACAGACAACAATATAAACAATATTACTAAAAACTATTGCAATAAACAATATTGCTATCTAATATATAAAAGTCAAAGTTTGTCTGTGTCAGGCAGGTGAAGACCTCATATGATTGGCTGTGTCAGGCAAGAAGACCTCATAAGATTGGCTACCTGTGAAGATTCTATGGAATCCTGGGGTTGGCAGTTTAGGGAGGGGCTTTTAGAATTCTCAGTTGGAGAGCTCCTGGGTCTCAGGCTGGTTGCTATGGAGACAAGCCTAAGAGCAAGGAGAAGGCCAGTGTATTGCCTCAGGAAACCAACCTCTGTATGTTAACAACTATGAATACAGACTGGATTGGGGAATATCAGGAAAAGTACTGGACAATACAGTTTGGGGAATCAGAGACACAGGATCTCTAATCGGCGTATTTCAACTTCATCTAATTCCTAAGGTAAGGTAATTGCTAAGATATTTCTAACAAGTATTACCTATGAGAAAATAAAATCCTGGGCAATGCCAGCTAAATACAATAGTATGTAATAAAAGGCTTCCAAATTTCCTTAAAGAGGTTGTCTGGTTGTTTTTATCCTGTTTCAGTTATACAGTCAATTTTTCCTTAATGGTTAGTTGCCATATTTTGTTCCATCATTCACAGTGAGAAGTTCATTACTTCCTTCCCTTTCTTAGCAGTTAACAAATCAGCTGCAACACAAACCTAACAATTTTAAAAATTTACTACTCTTCGGAACATATGTAATAATCCCAGCCTGGGCATTATAGAGACACAATGATCAGTGATTTGGGAGATCTCCCTGAAAATTAAAGACCAGAACTGGTAGACAGTAGGGGAAGACCACCACATATGGAGTTATGATTCTATATCTTTCTTGTATCTTCAGATAAGAGGTGTGAGATATGTCAAGATGTTACTTAAAATAAGTAGTGTGCAGTACCACTTGTTATTTTAATCATATGCTTTATAGATGATGAAATTTGAGCATATGGGACCCTTGGACCATATCCCATTCAATATTTTTTCCCCTCTACTGGTATATCCTGGTCCTTCTCCTAGACCAGAAGTGGGCAACTGTGGAAGACTAGGGGGCTGCATTAGCCCTCCAGGAGACCTAGGGAAGTGGAATCTCTGGCTGTACCTGCTCTCTCTCACACATACACACACACAAAAAATTTTAACCTCCAAAAACACGGTAGGGGACATGGAGGCATATTTTTGGCCATCCTAGGTCCCTTGAGAGCATTTTGGGGCATTTTTTTTGGGGGGGGGAGACCCTTTTAAAAATTTTTTGCAACATTTCATTTTGACCCCTGAGGGTTCCAAGGGGGCCCTAGGTGTTGTGGAAATGTCTTCCATTCCCCTCTAGGAATCATTTCTGGGCATTCTGGGGATTTTGCAAAGAAGTATTTTCTGATCCCTAGGGTCCACAAAAATGGCCCTTGGGGCTTCAATGTGGCGAACTTTGCCCTTGCCTGCCTTAAACCAATCCTAATAAGCTGGTCAGCACAGTCATTACTAGCTTCAGGTCAACCATTACCTTGAATCAAGATGCCAGAAGCACCTAATTGTTTATGTTTGGAAAGACTGTGCCCCCCCCCCAGTGAATGCAAAAGCAACTACTAGTGTCATGCATTTGAAGAAGAAGACATGAGAGGTTGCTGGTACCAGGCGCTTTGCAAGCTGGTAGCTATGTGGATGATTTCCATTAGACAGTTGGAGATCCACTGTGCTGAGGCCTTTTGCGCCCTCTTTCACAACAGACAAAAAGGTTGTTGGGGTGGCGGTAAGTGCTAGACGTTTGCTTGTAAAAAGCAAGAGTGCAACAGACATCTAGTATGTGAAGAGACCTCTCCAGAGATGTGTAAGGATCTGGACAGAAGGATGGAAGGGCGATGTCCTGGCTAAGATGGAACTCTGAGACCACCTTGAGAAGAAAGGAGATGTCTTGGCAAAGGACAACCTTGTCCCTGTGAAAGAGTAGGAAAGGATTGTTGATGCGAAGCATGGCCAGTTCTGAAGAATGACGGGCAGATGCAATGGCCAGTAAGAATGAGGTCTTAAAGGTGAGCAGACCTTCATCAACTGTCGCCAAAGGCTTTAAGGGGTGGCCGAGGAAGTGAGACAGTACCAGGGACAGGGACCAAGGGGTCATGGATATCAGTAGGTGCAGGTGTGCTAGGCCCTTAAAAAAGTGTTTCACAATTGGATCCATGAAGAGGGCTGTTTGGGTTGTGAACAGGTTAGTGGGCTATGATGGCGGCCAGGTAAATCCACAGGGAAGAGAGGGCGCGTCCCTCTTCTTTCAGAGACAACGGTTGTTCCATGGCCTCGTCCACAGAGGTATGGAAGAGACATGGTCCATCAAATGGGAGGTCCTTGATACACTTCTCGAGCATCCTCTGTGAGGCCAGCTGACCTCAGCCAGGCAAAGCATCTCAGGGCTAACATGTCAGTCATGACCCTGGCTGAATATTCAATGTCATGGCATGCCAACTGAATCTGTTGGGTGACCAGTTCTTGGGCCTTTTGATGGAGATGGAGAGCTGTCACCTTGTCCTTATCCGGTAAGCAGGGGACGAAGGTCATGATCTCATCCCAGAGCGACTTCTGGTATGCCGCTTCCATATTAGAAACCCTGGCCAAAAGCACTGCCGTGGCACAGAATCATCTACCGAACATATCCAGCTTCTTGTCAACTCGGTTGGGGTGTGTGGAGTGTGGCTTCTTTCCCCTTTTGGTTTGTGCCACCTCAACAATTACTGAGTTCAGAGTGGGGTGGTCGAAGAGGTAGGCTACACTGGTTTGCTGAATGCAGTATACCTGCTCCAACCTTTGTGGCACTGGCAGGAGAGAGGGTGGTTGAGCCCATGGCTGCTCTATGACCTCTCGTAGCATTGGCTAGGATGGTATGGTTGCACACATAATTGTTTGAATGTCCACTGTCTGGAACACTGGGTCAGCCACTAGAACCTGAGGGGCAGAGATGTCAAGCTTGATGGACCATGATACCTGCAAAGCTCTTGACATCCTCAGGTGGTGGATCTGTCTCTGACAGGAAGAGGGTTCCAGGTGGGGAGGGTGTCTGTGGCAGATGAGGCTCCTCAGTCAGTATCTGATTCTTCGTCCTCCTCTGAAAGTGAGGGCCAAGGAGATGCGGAGTCCAACCAGGGGGGATGCAGTCCTTGGATGGTGATGGATAGTTGGTCCCTCAGAAGCACTGTCAGTCTCGGAGAGGAGCCCTAAAGATGGAAGGTTGTCAGTACTTCACCCAGTACCGAGGTCGGTACCTGGGGAGGTCCTGGGGTTGAAAGCGTAGGAGGACCGGATGCTGTAGTCTTGGCCATGGCAGCCAGGATGTGGTACAAGGGGTACCGGAGGAGGCAGTGAGGCTTCTCTGATGTCTAGTTGGTTGTAGCTGGAGGAGTAAGATCTTGAGTAGGCCAAAAATGGGATATGGTTGGATCCATTCTTTGGCAGCTTCTTTAAATTATTCCCTTTCTTCTTTTTCTTTTTGTGGGGCTTTGAAGCAGAATCTGACACAATGTTTTGAAAGTGGTTTGCCTCTTTAGACTGATGAAACATTAATAATCTCCCAGGTGATAGTAGCAAGAAAGGATATTGTTAGCAACCGGACTGCACCTCTTTAAAAGTTGATAAATTGTTGAAATAGTGATTTTTAATATCAGTGGCCACTATAAAATGTTTGAGACTAATGCCTACACTACAGAAGTCAGTGTAGGCAGCACTCCTACACTGCTTATATTGACAGTTTAGCTCCTTACTAAGTGATCCAGTTTTACAAACAGAAGGAGAAACTGTTGGGAAATGGCTGATTCTGAGCTGGCTGATCTGCAATTTTTGGAGAAGATTTCCAGGCAAGTAAATGAAGGTGGGAAGAGCAAGTACACAGACTCAGTTTCATAAATCCTTGACAGATAGTACAGGATTGGATCCTTTGGCATTCACCAAGGCAAAAGAACAACATTAAACATCCATGCTTCAAGGCAATCTTGTCATTATGTAAAGTTTACTTTTGGAAAGAGGTCATACAAGCCATACAAACAGTTACTCAGCTCTCAGATGAGGCTCTGCACAGAAACAGGACTCCTTCACCTGAGTCACAGAGGTCACAAAATGCCAAGGAGACCCATAAAAATGGTGTCAGAAAAAGTTTAAGCCCATAACAAGCTGAAGCTTATAAGAGATTCTGAAAAGAGTAACAAAGACTTTCGTTAGTCATATTTGGAATAAGGAGAAAAACAATGATGTCTGCTATATAGGGAAGACAGAGAAGAATTAACTAACTGAGTGAGAAAATACAGAACTAAATTCCTGTTTTTATTTGGTCTTAACCTTCAAAAGGACTTGCATTTGACCTGAGAAAAGTAAAATAAACAATATAAGGAGAAATTTAAGTCCTAGAACAGGTAAAATCTCTAGGGTCAGCTGCAGTATGTCCCAGTGTACTATACACATTTCAGAACCAGTCTCAGTTACCTCTAAAAATTCATGGAAGAGCCAAGGTGCTAGAAGAATAGAGATGGTAAAAGTCCATGTTTTGACAGAAGTCAGACTGGGAAATTAACAGACTGGTTATTCCAGAGGAAAGAGGCTGGCAGGCAAGTAACCCATCACCCACACTGAGAAGAAAGCACTCTACTGCTGGACCCATGTGGTTATTTAAACAAAAGCCACTTTACATACACAAATTAAAACCAAATTAGAAACAATAAATTCAAAAAGGTTATAATCCTAAGCAGGTTTACATGACAGTTAACCCCGTCAAAATCAGAATGACTTACTTTAGAGAAAACTTCTATAATTTTTAAAATGTGTGTTAAGAAAAGAACAGGTTGCTGACCTCTAACTGTGGTTCTTTGAGTGGTCATCTGTGCCCTCACAGAATGGCAATCTTCATGCATGTGCAGTAGTTTTTCAGAAAGTTCCAGAGCTGAGCAGCTTGGTGGGAACCTCTCCCCCATCCACTACTGAGCATCTAATTCCTGCCAAGCTAACGGTCTCGCCTCAGTTTCAAAGTCGGCCAAAGCAGGGACCTGAAAGAGGGGAGGCTGGGCAGGTGTGTGTGAGGGCATAGATGACCACTCAAAGAACCACAGTTACAGGTAAGCAACCTGTTCTTCTTCTTCGTGGTCTCTGTGCCTCACACAATGGGAGACTGAGTAGCTTACCGTTGGATGGCGGGTCAGGTCCTAGAAGCTAGAAGACAGCACTGCACAACCGAAGCAAGCATCATGCCGTGCCCTGCAGTCAAGGCAGTAGTGGTTGATGAAGGTTGAAGGCCGGGACCACGAGCCACATGACAAAGCTGCTGTAGGTCAGTTCCCCTGAGAAGGGCCACTAAAGAGGCCACTGTCCTAGTGGAATGGCCACGAAGCAGTGCCGGGGAGGTTGCCTGGCAAGTTCGTAGGCAAGGCGAATTGTCTGGGCAACCCATTTGGACAAATGGTGAGGAGAGACATTGTGGCCTCTCTGGTGCCCACCATAGCACATGAAAAGGTGGGGAGTCTGACAGAAAGTCAAGGTCCATTGCAGGTAAAGGCGAGGGCATGGCACACGTTGAGCAAGTGCAGGGAGCACTCGAGAGGTGATGCAGGGTCCGTATAGAAGGTAGGTAGAATCAAATCCTGGTTCAGATGGAAGTCGGAGACCACTTTGGGAAGAAAAGACAGGTCCGATGCAGGACTACCTTGTCCCGATGGAACACCAGGAATGGTTCATCAGAATGTAGCTCAGGCAGTTCTTCCGCTCATCTGGCTGAAGTGACAGCGACCAAGAACGCCATCTTCGTGGTAAGGAGATGGACATCAGATGTGGCCATCAGTTCAAAGGGATGGCACATGAGCTGAGAAAGGATGAGCGATAGTGACCATGGAGGAAGTGGTGGGGTGATAGGAGGGTAGAGGTGTTGCAGACCTTTAAAGAATTGCTTGACTGTAGTGTTACGGAAAAAGGCTGAGGAAGGAGAACCACGTGGCTGATAAGCCACAACTGCAGAGAGATAAACTTTCAGGGAGGAAAAACCGAGGCCCTGGTCCCGCAGTGTCAAGAGGAAGTGAAGCACTGCTGACAGGGGGTTGGAGAAGAGTGGAATGCACCAGTCCCACATGCGTAGAGCCAGATGGAGGGTGGAAAAGTGAGTGCCTCCCTGTCAGTTCACGTAATGGACAGCTGTCATGTTGTCTGACAGGATCGGGACAGTCTGTCCGACAACGAGGTTCTGAAAGGCTGATTGAATAAGACATCGACATCCTTCTTCTGGGTACGGTAAAGATGTTCCAGGCAGTGAGGGATCGGTTGAAGCAATGCCAGCTGGGCCCAAGGATGTTTCAAAACTTCCTGCAGGACGAGCAGAAATGGTATCGGACCAGTCTACGGAGGCCGAGTGTCAACATAGTGGAATACTGGGTCCTGTACTATAAGAGCAGGACCAGAAATGTCGAGGCCCAAGGCATTGGCCATTCTGACTAATATGTCGGAGAACTGCTTGACGTCCTTGAATCAAGAGACGGGTCCCCAAACACTAGAGGTGGGACGATATGAGACTGCAGTGTAGGATCTGTTGAATCACTGTTGGAATCATAAGAACCAGAAGAAGTAAATGAAGAATGAGGGGACTGAGAGCAACGGTGTCATGTGGGTCCCACTGCAGGAAGAACAGCTGGTGGGGCGGGATCAGAGACCGGTAGAACAGTCTGAGCCAGTAATGAGACGGGAATTTGCACAAGTACCAAGGTCAGAATGCGAAGCGGTACCAAGATCGATGCTGACAAAATGAGTAGGACGGTCGGGATTGATGCAACGACGGACTGTGTCGACAATGGGGCCAACAGAGATGTTGGCAGAGTGGAGACAGGGTGAGTATCCGGCGGAGGCTGGGACACTGTCGCTGTCACCCAAGGAGGCAGCGAAATGGCCTGAGGAGGAGGTGATGGGTTTCGGGACCGGAGACAGGACCGAGATGGCGAACACCAGTAGTAGGCCGATCGAGACTGAGAACAGGATCTGGAGCGGCGATACCAAGGGAAGCATTGGTAATGAGATCCCAAAGGAGATCAAGATGGAGAATGTGAATGCCGAGGGCAGTAAGGGGACCAACGACGAACATCAGGATGGTACCGGTCATGAGAGTTAGGTGAGTATGAGTGGTAGGAGACAGGTTGGTCTCTCCAGAGGTGCTCGTGGCCATAGTGGGAGATATAGGAGGTGACAAGTAAGGCGAGTTGACTCTCGCTAACGAGGGCTCGTAAGCGTTGGGGCAGCTGTAGTAACAACGATGTGGGGAACTACCCCTTTCACCACGTGCCGGAGAGCAGGCCACACTAAGTCGAGGCCAGTCTCGGGAAATAGCCCATGGAGTGTCTGAAACAGGCAGACGGTCCAACTCAGGACGGCCAGAAAAGAGGGCTGGGGCCAGTGGAGTCTGCAGACACCCATCTCTGGAGTGGCCTGATGTAACAGTGGAGAAGCTGGTGGCGAGGGCTGACGGTCTGAGTCGGATGTGAAATCCACATCAGGCGGAACCGACAGTGCCAGGAGCTAGGAAGCGTCCCGCACCAGTTAAAGGACAGGAGGATCCTCCTCTTCAACAGTAGACATTGCAGGTTGCATCAGAGGAGGTGTCTGTAAGGGACCGAGAGAGGAAGGTCGATTAGCCGATGGACAGGCAATGGGAGAAGAGCGATGCTTCTCCTTCTTCTTCTCCTTATTGGAGAAAGAAGAAGGGTGGTGCAACAAGGTTCGTTCTGCCAAGGTAGGGACCTTGTGTGCCTGGAGGACGGGAGCCTCCTGCGAGGCCGAAGGAGCATCTCCAGTGGTAGATGGCAGAGTAGGCATCCTGGAGAGCTTTGGAATCTTCGGTAAATAAGACATCAATGATAAGGCTGGTGAAGTCAAGGTTGGTACCTGTAATGAAGCCGTCAATACCAAGGGACCAGTCGTTACTGACAATTTTGGGACCGAGGCAGAGGATGTTGTAGAAGGTGTTGATACCAAAACAGTGGAAAGAGCGATATTGGAAGACGCCTGCTCTTTAAGGCAAAGGGCTTGCTTCCAGCAGTAGGATTTCAACCGAGAAGCTCTATTCTTCAGAGTCTGGGAGATGAAATCCTTACAAATGGAACAGGCCTAAACGTTATGGCCCTCCCTGAGGCAGAACAAGCACTCAGGGTGGGCGTCAGAAAGAGAAACCTTGCGGCTGCAAGACACGCACAACTTAAATAAAGACGACATAAGAAGGGGGAAGAGTTCTTACAGTTTTTTCTTGTAAAGAGACAAAAAACGAACGAAAGAGCGAAGAAAAATGAAGAATTAGAAGAACTGCTCAGTGAGGAAGCCTTCCGAGCTGCTAACAGGTCGGTGTACAAAAAGAAACTGAAGAGAGACCGTTAGTTTGGCGGGGCTGAGCATGCTCAGTACCAGATGGGGGAGGGGTTCCCACCAAGCTGCTCAGCACTGGAACTTTCTGAAAAGATACTGCACATGCATGAAGATTCCCATTGTGTGAACTACAGAGACCACAAAGAATAACATGAAATAAATGATTATATCTCTTTTAATAGATGGCATAAAACTTGAAACCCTCTGAAATGCATCCTTCTGTGCTTTCGCAATATTTATTTTTCAGGATGGCAATGAAAAGGAGATAATGGACACTTTTAAAATCTTTAATAGGGAAACAAGAAACTGCCTTGTATCAGGTTAGACAACTTGTGCATCTAGCTGAACACTCAGGCAAAGGTCCTTCCTCTCACTTTTTATCTTTTTTTTTCTCCCATCAGGGAACAAATATGGGACACTATCCATGAAAAGCCTTTACTCTGCAATGAGCTCTATCTCAGTACTATATTGTAGATAGGGCAATTCACTGACGTAACAATATATAAACGGAATGAAACCAAACATGGTTTAACATCCAAGCCTAAATTTTTGCTCAAATTTCTCTTACATTCAGTAACCTTGTACTTTGTCACTCTAGGAGACACTCACCTAAACACAGAGATCTGCAAATTTTGTTTAAGCAAAAGTGGGGCAGCAATAATATTTATTTATGAATCTTTTCAACTCTTCTCTTTCGGAGAGTAATTTCCTTAACATGACATTTTCTGAAATGAATTGCAAACCTTATAGCAGCCATTCTGAACATCTGAGCTTCAACCTTCTGGAATAAGAATATTAAAACCCACAGATATATTATGAGCAAAGTAAACCTGTCCTCTCTCTATGTGTGGCATTTTTAATATTCTTACAACTCCTCAATGACGACTACTGGTTTTATCTACTCTGCTGGATCAGTCAGAAGAGTACAATAATCTCATCCAGCACCCTCTTTTCAAAAAGTGGTTAGATTACTAGGAAATTGCTTCTGGAAGTCTACAAGCTGCACACATTTCCAATGCAAATTATTAAAACAGAAAGATGCATAATGCTTTGTAAGCAGAGACGGCTGTTAACTGTAGTCAAGCCTACTTTGACCCTATGAACCAGAGACCTGTAAGAGCCTCAGCAATCAACTACCCTGCTCACTGTCATGATTTCCTTGAGTCAATCCACCTATACCATGGTATTCATTTTCTCCCACTGCCCCCCACTTTTAAACACTATTATCTTTTACTATGTCTCATTATTTCATAATATTTTGTTCAGAGAACAATATCCTCAGTTTAGTCACCTTGGACTTTAGAGGAAGTTCAGGCTTAAATCTAGGATATATTTATTCATCTCTTTGGCAGTCTATAGTATCTGAGTACTGTTATTCAGCACCACAGTTCATAGGAGTGGACTCTTTTCCTATCAGCTTTTTTCACTCTGTAGCTTCTACAACCATACACGGAAAACAGAAATACTATGACCTGGAATTAACAAAGGATCCAGATACATATTTCATGCTAAGTTTTTATTATATTGTAAAAGCATAATTGTGAGGATGTATGCATATGAATGAACTGTCATACCAGATGTTCAAGCTGGGTTCAGGAAAGGAAGAGGCACTAAGGATCATATTGGAAACTTACACTGGATAATGAACCAAACTGAAGAATTTCAAAAGAAAATCACTTTATGCTTTACAGATTATAGCATAGCCTTTGAATGCATAGATCATGAAAAACTATGAATCACTCTTAAAGAAATGGGTGTGCCACAACATTTGATTGTCCTGATGCATAACCAGGGGAAGAGGCTACTAGGAGAACAGAATACAGAGAAACAGAATGGTTTCCACTTGGCAAGGAAGTTAGGCAAGGTTGCAGTTTATCATCCTGTCTGTTGCCACAAGCTGAAATTGACTTGACAGTAGTTAACAACAAAAACAACAACAACAACAACTGTATATGAAGGAGAGCCAGCATGGTGTAGTTATTTGAGCACTGAACTATTACTCTGGAGATCAAGGTTTGAACCTCCACTCAGCCATGGAAACTCACTCGGTTACCTTGGGCAAGTCACACCCTCAGCCTCAGAAGGCAAAGGCAAACCCCTTTTGAACAAATCTTACCAAGAAAATCCTGTGACAGGTTTGCTTAAGGCTCAGCATAAGCTGGAAAGGACTTGAAGGCACACAACAACGTACACAAAAATATCCACATGTATAAAATCCACAGCTATGAATGTAAGAGTATTTTGGCATATCAAAAACCACTGTCTCCATTTCCTAAGTGGATGGATGGCACCTTTTAAAAGCTGAAACTAGTTGTTTTCACAAAATTAACCAAATGACTTCTATATTTACATTATTTTCTTTTATTAGGCTCTACAAGCACAACTTTGAGAAAACGTTCTTATCAATCAAGCACTATTCTGTGTTAATAGTTTAGATTTACAAAGAAATTCCTCATCCCTTATGAACCAATAACAACTCCTTGCATACTATGAACTTACTGCATATGCATACTTTCTGTTTTAGCAACTATATATTAAGCAACTATACAACTCCAATACAAGAAAAGAGAGACAAATAATAGCAGAGAAAAGCCTAATGATAAGTTATTTTAATTTTTTAAAGCTCTATTTATATTCCCATTAAAGTACCATTCAACTATTAAGGCTTTTGGTCCAAAGAAGACTAGACATTCTATTATCTTGCTAGCTTTCAAGTATAGTTGTGCAATTTGCAAACTGCAATTGGTTAATGAAGCTAAACTTAATTCAACTTTCTACAGCTCACATCAAACAATGCAGTTGGGTATATCCTGCAAGAGGACCAAGTCTCCTACAGCTGGCTAAGTGCCACAATGAAAAGGCAGCTATATGTAACTCTGGGAACTGAAATGAGCTGTTTTAAGTAGAGCTTTTCTTCCATTTTCTGAGACTGCTCTACTCTGACCTTCCCAAAATCAATCCTTTGCGGATTAACATGTAAAGTAGTGTCGAATTAATTTCGGAAAGGGAATATGAGATCAGCCTAGGATCATACAAAACACCTAACTCCTAAATACACTAATGCTTCTAGGCGCTCAATAAGAAGCTGTCAATAAAAAGGGGAGGGGGGAGTTAGGAGGATTTGAAGCATGGAGCAATCTATCAAGCTAGTTAGGGCTTTGCCTACTTCTGTGGCATAGCTAATGCATTCCTCTAAAGTTAATCCTATTTCTAAAGGCCCTCCCGTGAGGAGCACATGGGCCGTGCTGAATGAGAGCTAAAATGCATTAAAATTCTAAACATCACCAAAAGGCACACTATTGGATTCTGAATGTCGACTATAAGATGGTTCATTAAAAGTGCAAGGTCTTAAAAGGACCATTATTAAATATAAATTTGATAGGAAAGTATAGATACCTGACTGAGAAAAATTAAAAACATTAATCTTTAAAACCGTAATTAAAAAATCATAACGAAACAAATTCACCACAAATTATAAGAATCCAAACAAAAAGGAAGAGCTAATAGGAACTTATAGGAAGGCAATTAATCTACTATAATATTCCCACAATATGCTTTATTCTCTATATAATTTGCAAAATTATCAACATTTCTTAGCTAAGGAAACTTATGTTAGTTCTTCTCAATATACACACTCTCAAATTATTGGAACAGTATTGAATATTCATCTTTAAAAACAAGTCTCTCTCTCTCTCTCACACACACACACACACACACTGAATTAATTTCTGGATTTGACATTTTATGTTGCTTCCTGATACGCTGTTAGTATAATAAACAAGTGGCATTTTGTTGTTGTTGTTGTTATAACCTAGGAACAAGTACTAAATTCAAAAGCTCTTTACTACCTCTTTCCTTTTCTTACATACAGTCACAGTTCAGCTAACAGAGTCTCTGACAAAGAAGTTTCTTCTTTCTATGGTCCATAGTCCTCTTCTTCCGTCTACATGGAGTGCTTTTTTAAAAAGCACTATTGGCATTGAGAGGATGGTGAAGGAGAAACACCAACTTTCAATGTCAGTTTACAGTATGTGCAGTAAAGCTCAAGCTGGGAAAGAATGAAGTTTTACTCTAGCTGATCTTAATGCGGCTGTGTGTGCCTGCCTACAACAGGCAAAATAAACAGCCGATGCCTCCAGAATTCCTTACTAAGCAAGTTTGAGAAAAATAATCCTTGGCTGTGTTCTGGAAGCAGCTTTTAAGTGGTCTCTAGAAGGTTCAGAATGTTTCAGTTTACCTACATAAGCCTTATCTGCTTCATTTCACCAAGTGCATGGATACTGTTCGTTATGAATAAAAAGTTTGCCAGAATATGAACTACTCTTCTTTTTTTATGAAACCTATCCCCATTCTTTCCATGTTATTTTTCCCTCTGGTACTGAAGATTCTGATAAGGAAGTAATGCCCAGGAACACATCTACTTTATTAACTGAGGTATACCAGTACTTAGCCATAACAGACACTTCACAGTTCGTCAAGCTCCCTCTCCTCTCCTTCTGTTAATTGTACCAAACAGGCAAATGTTTAAATGAACCTACTACCTACTATTTAGTGATGGATGACTGCCTCTGGCCATTTGTTGTCTTCTAGTGGAATTGGACGCTGTCCTGACAACTGGCCAATAAATATGCAGTGTTCTAAAACAGTGCATATATAAAAGGAACAGTAATATGCCAGTACTTTCTGGCTTTGTCTGTATGTTTGGTCCATCAGCTGCAGTATAAGGAAGTTTATTTTCCAAACATATATCAAGATGAAAACCTTACTTGGGTATATTTTAAAGTATATCCAGCTTCACATAAGAACATCAAATTGTTCATACAAAATTTAACATGGCAATAAAATCTGATGGAATACAAATTATGCTATAAAATAAGACAGGATAAGAGGCTTGAGAATTCAAAGATATTCCAAATTATTCAGATACATTTGAAGTGAAATCTCTTGCATTTGAAGAGATCTCCATTCATTATAAAAAAGAGGGATTATAATTTAGTAATCTAGTACAAGATTCTTTTCTACCTTGAAACAAACAATAAAGCCCTAAATAAGATCTCCAGCAGATATGAATTATGTAGACCCAAGCCTCAATAAAAGAGTAACCTCTCTGCAATATATTATTTTAGAAGAGCTTCACTTTCCACATTTATAACAATGCAGTAAGTGGAGTATCAAATTACCCAAAATACATTCACAATACACTGATATGTTACCAGATAAACATAAGAACAGTGGAGTGTTAATTTAAAACAGTAATTGATGAAGTATTGTTCAGCTTTAAGGCAGAAGTGTGACAATTTCCTACTCCTAAGTAATTACTAAAGAAAACGATAATTTAGTTAGAAGCTATAATTGAAGAGTTTACAGAATACTAATAGCAAATATGAAAAAGCACCAATGTGTTCAGGTTATGACACTTATATACATATAAAGGACAAGAGGCCATCTTTCTTCTCAAACGGTAGTAACGTTTGCACTTAATTTCCCATAACAGAATATCAATTACCATCTGGTTGACACACTAAGCCAATTAGAGAATAACAGTGCATTCAGAGCAGCTAAGAAAGGGGTCATCATAACCTACACAGTTAAGTGTTATCGAACTGCTTTATGGATAAAACTGGTTGCATGTTACAGGCATGAAATGGCCACATATGCTGATAAGACAGTTTTATTGTTTACAAAGCTTTTCAAAGCAGCAGTATTTGAGCAGAACAGTACTCTGACAGCAACTCCATATCTTTAAAAAGCAACTATTTTAACAAGCAGATTGACTTTTTTAGCTTTACATTATAAAACAAAAATGCTGTAAACTGCAAAATACAGTTAACAACCATGAGTTTGTTTCTGTTTGCAGAATGGGCTTTACCTATCCATTCTTTCCTACCGCAGCCTCTGCATCTTGCGAAAAGCCACACATGAAGCTTGAAGACTGCTAAGGAAGAGAGAGCCAGTAGAAATCACAAATTCTTCTAAGAGACTATGGGCTTTTTCCTTTATATCAGACAGTATTATATGTAAGCCAAGATTATGTAAGGGAAGGACAGCTAGAAACCAGTTTGGCTACCTTTGGAACTCCTCCTTAGTGAAAGCTGCTTTTCTTATCGTAGCTTTTCCAGTTGGTATATTGCTAAATTTCATTCGAAGCACTATACTTCATTTTTTTGACAATCAAATTAGCCCAATTAAAGGACAGAAGTACAGCATAGTACATGAATTGTACTGAGGTAGGAAAGTTATGACTATTTTTGATCCAGTATTGAAGAAAGCTATAAAACATGATAGAATCAGATGAACAAGAAAATGATCAAGATGCCAAAACACACTTCTGTGCAAGGGTAGTGACAGGAATGGATGGATTAGGTTTATTTCCTTATACAGTGGCCCCTCCACATTCAGGAGGGGTCAAGGTGCAGAAGTTACTTCTTCAAATGCATTCAGCAAGACCAGCAAATACTGCAAACCCCTAAAGAATTAAATTCTATATTAAGAAGGATTATATCAACCAGAGTTACATTTTTAAAAGGATTAACAATTAAAGATTTAAAATGTGTTACCATTGATCTTCAGCATAACAAAACTGTGATCAATAAGGAGCTAATCTGTAAATCTGATTAATTGAGTAATCCTGTTTACTATAGTACAGCATAAGCATAATTTCAAAAGAATAACCACTCCAGTTTATAGTTGGAAACATTACATCAGAATTTGTGGAAGTATATAAAGAATGTAAATGTTTTTAAAAATCTGAATTATGTATATTTAAACAGCATTAAAAACTTACAATCACAGAAATCTTACAAGAGTTCACTGCACATCAAACAGGCCTTTTAAAAATATTTAAAGTTTCAAAACCAATCAACCAACCAGATATATATTGAATTTATACCTTCTTTTTGAAAAACAGGTAGACAATAACTTCTAAGCCTAGTAACTATTTGAAATTCTGTGGCTATTTTGTAAATATTTGATGATGGAGATAATGATGGGTGGACAAGACTTGTGAGAAGAATAGGTTGCTCACCTGTAACTGCAGTTCTTTAAGTGGTCATCTGTGAATTTACACAAATGGATTCACTGTGCTTCTGCAGTGCATTGTTCAGAAACTTCTAGAGACGTTACGCAAGTGTTCTGGCAGTAGCTCCGCTGGTACATATAACGAGCCATGTTCTTACTCAAACCATCAGTTCCATAGCTGCTGAAGCAACAGCCCAGTGGTGAAACCACTCCTAAAAAACTTATCTTAGATCCCATGGTGCTTCACAACTACCAGCCAGTTGAAAACACTGTGCTTTCAAGGAAGGTCTCTGAAAGAATTTGATGGTGTAGTTGCACACCCATTTGGATAACACAGATTATCTGGACCCATTTCAATCTGAATTCAGGCCTGCTCCAGGGCATTTCTAAACACGTTAAGATATTTATATTGTCGAGTGGGGAATGCATAATCTGTATTCACAATAAAGATGATGGATTTAAATTTTAACTTCTTTCAAGCAACCCCACCTATCATTTCTCATAAGAATTTCCACTCCATGAAGGTGAGCTCAATCTTGAGATATGCCTCTACCTTTACTTGTACGACCTCATGGCTTCACCTTAAAAGTCACTAGGTCTTAGTACCTGATCTGCTTCTGATCTGATTTTTGAGATCAGAATAACTGTTTGTAAAGAAAGAAGATTTAACAGTGTTCTGTGATGCTTTTTATCTTTTCCTTTTTCTAATGTATTTTATACTGTTTTTAATGTTCCAGATTATTTGCATTTGTTGTTGTTGATCTATACTATACTGTTACCATCTTGTAAACTCATGACTTAAGACAGTGAGGAAAATGTTAGGATACAAATATAAATGAGTAAATACTAGAAAAAATTAAAGAACATCCAGGATATAGAATAAATATAGGAACAACAAGCCTGAAACAAGAATCAACAAGTGTACATAATCAATACACATTTCATTATGAGGAACATTCCAGATTTTTGCCACAGCAATAGTTCTATTCATACATACAGAAAGCAGTGATAGAAACATTTCCATTATGGTGATGCAGGAGAGTATATGGGAATAACATGACCATATGAGATCTTCCACAGTATCAAGTACATGACTCACCAGTCCTACATGTGAAAAAGACCTTGGGATTATTATTGATCATAAATTGAATGTGAGCCAGCAGTGTGATCTTGCAATAATGAAGGCGAATGCTACTGTAGTCTGCATTAATAGAAGCATAATTTCCAAATCAAGGGAAATTATAATCCCACTGTGTCCTGTGCTAGTCAGGCCTCATCTGGAGTACTGCTTTCAGTTCTGGGCAGCTCATTTTAAGAACGATAAAAACAAGTTGGAGTAGTTTCAGAGAAAGGCAACAGGGATGATGATGTATGAAGAACAAAACATATGAGGAAACGTGGAAGGAGCTGGGCATGTACAGCTTGATGGAGGAAAACTGAGGGGTGACAAGGCTGTACTCTTTAAATACCTAAAGGGCTGTCAAAGACAGGAGTGGCAGGCCTCTTCTCTGTTCTCCCAAAGGGTAGGACCAAGTCTAACAGTTTGAAGTTACAGGAAGGTAGATTTTAATGGAACATTAGAAGGAACTTCTTGACAGTAAGAACAGTTCAGTAGTGAAACCGGTTACCTAGACAGGTGGTGGAGTCTCCTTCTTTGGGCATCTTCAAAAAGAAGCTGGACAGCTACCTGCTAGGGATACTTTGACAGCAGATCCTGCATTAAGAAGGTGGTTGTGCTCAATGGACCACCAGGTCCTTCCAACTCTATGATTCTATGACCATGCCAAGAGGAGAAGTGCAAGCTTGTTGAGAAAGACCTACACAAATCAGCGACAATCAAACATGGCATTATTGAAATAATCTTCTGCTGTTTGGGAAATAACTTTCATACTGCTCTCTGTATCTGTGAAGGGGCTAAAGATATTACAACAAAATCAGACTTTGGAATAATCAATGGCCAGTAGCTACTTGAAAACAACTGACTTGGACCATAACCCTTACAGAAGGACATATGTTTGAGCTGACACAGAACTGTTAGTCTGAAAAATCTAAATAAAAGCAGGAGAATTCAGATAACTTACTAGAAAGCACTATTGTTTAGGGTTCCTATACTGAACAAACAAATGATAACCGAGGAGCACAATCTGCCCTATGGCATAGCCCATGGCACTTGTTCAGGATTCTTCCAAACGAAAATTACAACAGAAATTTCCTGGACTCATGAAAAAGGAGTGAATTGGTTGGTAGGGCAATATTGTTGTACTTTCAAACTCTTGCTCATTTCAAAATATGTGCCCACTTAAAAATTGCCAAAGATTATACAGTTTTCCTGTAGTAGTTCAAATACTACACAAGGAGGAGAAAATTCTGGGCTACTTTGAAATTATGTGAACATGCTCAAAATTCTGCTAGATTAGCCCACTTCATTCTATTTGAATAGCCTGGGTGTAAAGTTGCATTACTAGGGATTCTTAATATAAAACCTGGAAGTCCAAGCTATCAGCTACTCTTTAAATAAGAAGTAAAACTGCCATTCAGCACACACTTGTGGCCATAAGCTTTTGTGGATACAGAGAGGAGTATTGATTTTGTACATTGTTTTAATTATTTCCAGGCTGCATATGTGCATTAATCAGAATGACATAAGAAGCTTATCACTCACTATATTAATGCTTTGCCTAATTCTGACAATTTTACAGTGCAAGAGAAGTCTCTGTTGACAGTTTTCCAAAATAAATTTATTCCAATGAGAATTAAAATAGTAGAATAAATAAAATGTCCATTACAAAAATTATAACAGAAAAGAGACTTGCACTTGAACTAATGGAAACAGTCGCAATTCTTAAAAATAAAAAGCTGTCAACATATCTAACAAAAATGTATGGTATTATTTTAAAACTTCTTTTCCTCCCAAGTAAAACTACATATGTGAGAGTAACTAAATATTAGAAAGATCAACAGAGGTCAAAACCAGAGAAATGAATGGCAATTTTCACACGCTGATGGATCTATTTTCTTTTCTAAAGTATAATTTTGGATAAATCTGCAACTCATCTATAATCATGCAATCATGGACATTTTGGCAAGTAATAATGACTGCTACTGTTTCCACATAGCCTAATGTGAATGAAATTCTAGAAATACTTAGGCCTTTCCCCCAGTGTTGATTTTAGAAAAACACATATTTTAAAATAGAACTTTATTTTCCATAAAGAAATTCTGAATCTATGCAAAGTTGGGTTGAGGAGCATTTTCCTTTTCATAGAACAGCATGGAAAGCCTCTGTATGTGCAGCACTATTTGGCGCAGACTGCGTCCATTACAAAGCAGCTGATACACTTCAATACAGCACAATGGTTAGGATGCCATACTATTGTGAGAGACCACATGGGCTAAGGTTACCTCCACTATCAACTGTACTAGCTCTCACAGACAGGCAATTAATGAGCACAGAACCACAGGAAACTACACCGTACCAAGTTAAAACAGCATTAACTACGTCGGTATTGCCTACTGTATACAGTTCCACAGGTGGAACTCTAGGTTTTCAAACAGAATTCTTTCAAATCTGACCAGAGATATCACAGATGTCAGAGATGTCAGGAATGGAACTTGAAGATTTCTGCATGCAGGCATGCATTCAACCCCTAAGGTCCTGATCAAAAACTTTCTACATACTCTTCTTTCCCAACTCACCATCTTATTCTTGTTTTTTGTCTTTCTTTTTATTATTCAATTAAAAAAAAGAAAAAGAAAGAGAACTGTGAAAGGACCAGTTCCAAGTTCCAGGCAGGTGTGGGAGCAGAAACTGGAAGATGGAGATTCTTTTAGCCTTTAAGAAATCAGGGGATCTAAGAAGCAAGATGGCCTTCCCTCCTTTTGAACATGCCAGGATACTGCGGACAGATAACATTTTATAAAGGATAATGAAAATTATCCTCTATAGTCTACAAACATGGCCCACCTATGTGAATAAGAGCATCTGGTTGAAGGCTTGTGAACTGCCTCTATGAAGTGCCTCACCAAATGGGACAAAGAGTTCAGTAGAGCAGGTTCCATGCCGTAAATCCCCATTTGTTGAAGTAACACATGACTGTGGTGTTGTCTGTCACCACTCTGCCATGTAGAAGATCCTCAAATGCCCAAAACACTTTGATGATGGCCAAAAGTTTCAGAGCATTTATGTGGAAGAGTTTCTCTGACCACAGCCAGAGACTTCTGATCCTCACTCCCCTGGAGCGTGTTCCCCACCTGTCTAGAGAGGCATCCATGATTACTCCTATCAATGGAAGTCCAGGCATGAAAGGCATGCCAGCTTGGATGTTTTGAGTGCTCTGCCATCACTGGAGGGAGTGAAGGATGGTTCATGGTACCAAGAGAGACTTCAGATGATTATCTCCAAGGGGGGTCAAATTTCTTTAGGAACTTTGATTGTGGGGATCTTCTTTGAGGACTGGCAAATGGAGTGACTGCTGTAGTAAAGGCAATGGGGCCGAGAAGAACTTGTACTATTCTTGCTCTCACTTGTCTGAGCTAACAGAATGAAAGAGACCACTTGGCAGAGTTTTAACCACTTGTCCTCTGGAAAGAAGACTGCTTTGGCCTTAAGAGTTTAGTAATCTCCCTGTGTCTTGAAGAAGATGATCTCAAGTGAGAACGGCTTGAAGTCATCAATATAAAACAATACTCCATTGGCATTACGCTGCTGCTACCACTGCCATGCATTTGGTGAATACACGTGAGGCTGTACTGAGACGGAAAGGAAAGACTTGAAAGTGGCATGCTCTTCTTCACACTATGAAGCAGAGGAACCTCCTTAGAAATATGGAAATATGCATCTTTCAAGTCCAGTGTGGTGAACCAAATCTCCTCTCTGCAACCTGGGAAAGATGATAGCGAGGGTCATCATCCTGAGTTGCTTGGGACAAATATAAAAGCTCACCCCCTAGAGATCTAGGATGGGGTGCAGACCCTCATCCCTTTTGGAGGTCACAAAGTATCAGGAAAAGAAGCTTTAATGCTGAGACAAAAGAGGAATGGATTCTATGGCTCCTTTCTGACGCAATGTGTTGATTTCTTCCTCCAGTACAGAAGAGGATCGAGTAACACGGATGTGGCCTGTAGGAAGGTGTGATAATGGGGCTTCCCATTATCTAGACTTAGCTAAAAGGGGGACACTTCCCTCTTCAGGTAAACCAAGGGTTAATGAGGTGTTGGGATTAGATTACATCATAGGTCATGTGGGTCAGCATCATAGGTCATGTGGGTCAGCATCACAGGTCATAGGGTGAGAACTGACCAATCAAAAAGGTAAGAGGTTGGCATCTTCAAGATGCTTCGAGATGCTTCCAAGGAGAAGTTATAAAACTTCTTGAGAGGCCATGTGGCCGGGAGAGATAACAAAGGGATAACAAAGAGACAACAACCAAGGGACCTTCTGGAGGGAGGTTCTGAGCCAGTAGCAGGCTGCAGGCCGTAGGCCTAGCCTCCTGGTTTCTCCTTTTTAGAACATCTAAGCCTGAGAACCATCTGTGAGTACAAGACTAAAGTAGTTAGTCGCGTTAGGGACTTTTCTGTTATTTTGGAGGCTGGCTGATCTAAAGAATGTGTCTGTGCTTTTATATCTGTTCTTTTTGTAACTACTTGTAACTAAGCGTGCCTGGGAGGAGGGAGCTTCCCATGTGTGTTAATTTGCCTTGTTCATTTGCATACATTTAATAAATACTTTCTGTAAAAGACCCTGTTTCTCTCCTTCCCACGCCAACACTAGATAGACTGGGGGGAAAAGGAAGATCCTTAAGCTTAGGGATTGACATGTACTGGATAGTGTCCCATTGTACTTTCCAGGTATTATTCAGAATTCAATGGGTGGTGGCAGCGAAGATGAATTAACAGCTAAAATTAATAACAGGCTGGAATATACATCATAACAGGCTGGAATATACATCCCAGCATCACATGGTGACTTTCCAGCTTCATAGAAGGGATCTGCGAAACTCTATAGTGTATCCTCTGGCAATGATGTCTAACACCAAAGTGTCTGAGGTGACAGAGGCCCAAGCTTGATGGAACTTTCCCAGCCTGTTGCCAAAGGTAGGCATTGGAGCAGATGGGATGGTAGACTCAATAGTATTGAGGGTGGATGATGTAGAAAAGTTGATGGTGTTGAGAGCTGGTGGCGTGCTAGCATGGATGGTATCTAGAGTGGGGGTATCATCCCTGAAGCAGTCAAAGGCAGCATTTTGAGACCTCAGGGTGTCTTTTTTTATACTGGGAAGTGTCAGTGCCAGGCGGTGGTCAGGCAGAGGCAGGGGAGCTGCAGGGCTTTAATGCAGTCTTAAAAGAAATAAACACAGGCTGTTAAAGTACATAGGGCAGGTTACTACACTAAGGCGAACAGGACTGGTTTCAGGCGAGGACAGGAACAAGGCACGGACAGCAGGACCACAGTTGACAACAGTTATTGCTCCGTGCCTTCCACAGCCCGGCGCCTGCCTCAAATAGCCCTCCAAGCCAGGCACCGACCAATCAGGCGTGGCCATGTGGCTGAGGGCCGACCAATCAGGCGTGGCCATGTGGCTGAGGACCGACCAATCAGGCGTGGCCATGTGGCTGAGGGCTCGCAGCTGGGCTGTGCCTCACAGCTGCAAGCTCTCTGCCCGTCGCCTCCTCTGGATTGGGACCGCAGGCAGACTCCCAGGCCTCCTGCGGATCGGGGCCGCAAGTGGGCGGAGCCCCAGGAGCAGGCCCGGGGCCTGCAGCCTCTAGGTAGGTGGCTCTAGGCCCGGCAGCCTCTCCCACGGCCGCCAGGCCTGAGCCGTCGGCCGCGTCGGCCTCCAGACAAGGCCCCTCAGCGGCAGCGGCCTCAGGGGCAGTGACAGGCCCAGCCGGGCCCATGCCCCTGACATCACCCCCTTCCCCAGACTCGCCCCCCCCTACCCCGCCGAGGCCGCGGCTTGGCGGGGAAGCGCCGGTGAAAAGCCCGCACCAGCCGGGGTGTGTGGACATCGGTGGCATCCTCCCAGGACCGTTCCTCCGGCCCGTAGCCACGCAAGTCTACGAGGTACTGCAAGCGTCCTCTCTGCCAGCGGGAGTCGAGGATTTCAGCCACTTCGAATTCTTCCTCGCCATCCACAATCACAGACGCTGGAGGTGGACCTGGTCCGGCGTCGGGACGAACTCCCGAGACCGGCAGCAAGAGTGACCTATGGAACACGGGGTGAACCCGCAGGTTGTGCGGAAGCTGCAGCCGATAAGCCACGGGGTTCACCTGGGCCGTGACTTCAAAGGGCCCAATGAACCAGGCGTCCAGCTTGCGGCTGGGACGACCGGTTGGGAGGAAGCGGGTGGATAGCCAGACCCGCTCCCCGACCTGCAACGGCGGGCCCGGTTGGCGGTGGTGGTCGGCGGTCCGCTTGTATGCCACCTTGGCAAGCTCTAGTTGCTCCTGCAGCAGGCTCTGCAACGCCCGCAGCTCCTGGAGCCATTGGTCGGCGGCAGGCACCGCGGATGGCGCCCCGACGGCCGGGAACCAACGTGGATGGTAGCCGTAGTTGGCGAAGAATGGGGTCTGCTGGGTGGAGGTGTGGACAGTGTTATTATAGGCAAACTCCGCCAGAGGTAGCAGGTCCGCCCAGTCATCCTGCTGGTAGCAGCTGTAGCAACGTAGGTACTGCTCCAGGGTTGCGTTGGTACGTTCCGTCTGGCCGTCCGTCTGCGGGTGGTGGGCAGAAGACAAGCGGGGCTCTACGTCCAGTTGACGCAGTAGGCACTGCCAGAACCGGGCCGTGAATTGGGGTCCCCGATCGGACACGATCCCTTCGGAGAGGCCGTGGAGCCAGAACACATGGTGTAACACTAGGCGAGTCGTCTCCTTGGCGGTGGGCAGTGACGGGCACGGGACAAAGTGCGCCATCTTGGTGAAAAGGTCCACCGCCACCAGTATGACCGTGTGTCCTCGAGACGGTGGGAGCTCGGTGATAAAGTCCATGGACACTGCCTTCCAGGGACCCGTCGGAGTTGGTAGAGGTTGGAGGAGACCAGGAGGTTTCCCCGGCGGGTCCTTGGCGCGGCGGCACATGGGGCATGTGCGGACGTAGCGGTCGATGTCCCCTCGTACCCGGGGCCACCAGAACTCGCGGGTCACCAGGTGCATGGTCTTGAACGGGCCAAAGTGCCCCGCGGGTTTGCTGTCATGGCAGAGCCGCAACACCTCGTCCCGGCACGGACCTGTTGGAACAAACAAACGGCCCTTGTGATACAGCAGCCCCTCCCTTTGGGAGGAGGCGTCCCCCAGCCGAAGGGGCCCCCGGGGTGGCTCCCGAGCCTGGGTCTCCCGGATCCGCTCCGCCAGGGTGGCTACCTCCACCGCCGCCGCAAAGTTTTCCGGGCGCAGGATAGTGGACCGCACCTCGGGCTCCGGAGTCGCGGCATACTCTGGCTTCCGGGACAGGGCGTCGGCGCGGCGGTTACGAGCCCACAGCACATACTGGAGCTGGAAATGAAACCGCGAGAAGAACTGGGCCCACCGCATCTGCCGCGGAGTCAGCTTGCGGGCGGTCTGGAGGTACTCCAGGTTGCGGTGGTCAGTCCGTACCTGCACCGGATGCCGGGCGCCCTCCAGCAGGTGCTGCCAGGCCTCGAAGGCCGCCTTAACCGCCAGGAGTTCCTTCTCCCAGATGGTATAGTTCCGCTCGGGGGAAGACAGCTGCCGCGAGTAGTAGGCACAAGGTCAGATTTGGCCCTCTGGACCCCCAGCTTGCAACAGGACCGCCCCGACCGCCACATCCGAGGTGTCGGTCTCCACTACAAACGGCCGCCTGGGGTCCGGGTGCTGAAGAACGGGCTCAGACGTGAAGCAGGTTTTCAGCCACTCGAACGCCTGCTGGGCCTCCTCGGTCCACCGGAAGGGTGCTTTTCCCCGGAGCACGCTGGTGATGGGGGCCGCTAGGGTCGCGTACTCGGGGATGAGCTTCCGATAGAAGTTCGCGAACCCTAGGAAGCGCTGGACATCTTTGCGGCTGGCCGGCGGCTGCCAAGACACGATCGCCTCTACCTTGGCCGGATCCATCTCCACTCCCCGATGAGACACTCGGTAGCCCAAGAAGTCGACCTCCGAGAGGTCGAAGGCACACTTCTCGAGCTTCGCGTACAGGCGGTGCTCCCGGAGCCGCTGCAAAACCGCCCGTACGTGAGCGTCGTGGACCTGCTGATTTGGGGAGTAAATCAGGAAGTCGTCAAGGTAGATAATCACGAACCGGTCCAGGTAGTCGCGGAAGACGTCATTAACAAAGTGCTGGAACACGGCTGGGGCGTTACAGAGGCCGAAGGGCATAACCGTATATTCATAGTGGCCATACTGGGTCTGGAACGCCGTCTTCCACTCGTCTCCCGCCCGAACCCGAACCAGGTTGTAGGCCCCGCGGAGGTCCAGCTTGCTGAAGACTGTTGCGTGCCGCAGGCGCTCCAGCAACTCCGGAATCAAGGGGAGCGGGTAGCGGTTGCGGATGGTGATCCGGTTAAGGGCGCGGTAATCATTGCAGAGCCGGAGTTCCCCCGACTTCTTGCGGATGAACAGCACCGGCGCCCCTGCCGGTGACGTCGATGGCCGCACGAAGCCCCGGCGCAGGTTCTTTTCCAGGAAGTCCCTTAGGGCTGCCAGCTCGGGTTCCGAAAGCGCGTAGATGCGACCAGCCGGAATGGGCGCCCCCGGGACTAAGTCGATGGCGCAGTCATAAACCCGGTGGGGAGGTAGGCGATCGGCCTCCTTCTGGTCAAACACGTCTGCATATTCCTGGTACTTGGGTGGCAGCTTGACGGAAGTTGCAGGACCAGGGGCCTCCAGGGTAGCCAGCAGCTTCTCAGGCCAGCAGTGCTCCTGGCAGTACTCAGAGGCGAAGAGCACCTCGTGCCGCGACCACGAGATTCGGGGGTCATGGCGCAAGAGCCATGGCATGCCCAGCACCAGCGGGAAGTGGGGCACCGCTGTGACCAGGAAGCGGGTCCGCTCATAATGGCCCTGGATTTCCAGACGCACCTCCACTGTCCGGTGGGTGATGGGGCCCGACCTCAGCAATCGTCCGTCGATGGTCTCCACCGGGCGAGGCTTGGGTAGGGGCTCCAATGGTATCCGGTGATCCTGGGCAAACTGGAGGTCCAGGAAGTTGTTGGACGCCCTGGAGTCAAGCACGGCCCCCACGGATATCGGTGCTGCCCCGCCGAGGCATACCATGGCGGCCACCAGGAGTGGATCTCGTTGCCTCTCGTGTGGGTCTGCAGTGTCCCTGCTGCCGGGCTCCCCCAGGCCTCGCAGGCCTTCTAGGCCTGGGGGTTGGCTTTTCCCGCCGCGCCGGTAGCTGGGGTCTTGGCCGGGCACACGCGAGCGAAGTGTCCCCCCAGCCCGCAATAGAGGCACAGGCCAGCCCGCCGCCGCCGCCCCTTCTCCTCGGCGGTCAGCCGGGGCCGCGCCCCCCCAAGCTGCATAGGCTCCTCCGGGCTCGAGAAAGCCGGGATGGCACCGGAACTGGTCCGGCTGGGCAGACCCTCCGTCTCTCGCAGAGCGGACGCCCAGGTGCGCGCACTTGAGGTTCTGGCGCGGCGGGCCTGCCGGCGGGCTTCCAAACACCCGTCAATGCGGAGGGCCTGCTGGATAAACTGCTCAAGGGTCGTGGGCGGGGAGCTGCGGACCAGTTCGTCCAGAATTTCTGCCGAGAGGCCGGCCTTGAATTGATCCTGAAGAGCTGGGTCATTGTAGGCCACGTCCTGGGCCAAGAGCCGGAAGGAGGTGGTGTAGTCTCGCACCGAGCCCCTCCCCTGCTGCAGCTGGCGGAGCTGGCGGCTCGCGGTCTCAGACCGGACGGGATCCCCCCATACGGCCCGGAAAGCCTGCAGGAACGCAGCCATGCTGTCCAAGACTACACTGTTCTCCCGAAGCAGGGACGTAGCCCACTTGGCAGGCATACCGGCCAACAGGCTAATCATGAACGCCACCTGGGCGCACTCATCCGGGAAGTCCTGGGCCCGGACTTGGATGTACAGCCGGCAGTTAGCAATGAAGGTCTCCAGCTCTGTAGGCTCCCCCGAAAAACGCTGCGGTACAGCCATAGGGACCTTGGAAGCAGGCTGGGGCTGGGTTGCCTGTAGCTGCCCCATCTGGAACTGCAGCATTTGCAGAGCATGAGAAAGCTGGTCCACTTGAGCGCGCAGCCCTTGGTTCTCTTGGGCCTGAGCAGCCAGTTGGGTCTGCAGGGCCGCGTTCTCCCCATCCATGCTGCCTGACTGACGGAGCAACAATCTGTCAGTGCCAGGCGGTGGTCAGGCAGAGGCAGGGGAGCTGGTTAGAGCTGCAGGGCTTTAATGCAGTCTTAAAAGAAATAAACACAGGCTGTTAAAGTACATAGGGCAGGTTACTACACTAAGGCGAATAGGAGGACTGGTTTCAGGCGAGGACAGGAACAAGGCACGGACAGCAGGACCACAGTTGACCAACAGTTGTTGCTCCGTGCCTTCCACAGTCTGGCGCCTGCCTCAAATAGCCCTCCAAGCCAGGCACCGTCCAATCAGGCGTGGCCATGTGGCTGAGGGCCGACCAATCAGGCGTGGCCATGTGGCTGAGGACCGACCAATCAGGCGTGGCCATGTGGCTGAGGGCTCGCAGCTGGGCTGTGCCTCACAGCTGCAAGCTCTCTGCCCGTCGCCTCCTCTGGATCGGGACCGCAGGCAGACTCCCAGGCCTCCCGCGGATCGGGGCCGCAAGTGGGCGGAGCCCCAGGAGCAGGCCCGGGGCCTGCAGCCTCTAGGTAGGTGGCTCTAGGCCCGGCAGCCTCTCCCACGGCCGCCAGGCCCGAGCCGTCGGCCGCGTCGGCCTCCAGACAAGGCCCCTCAGCGGCAGCGGCCTCAGGGGCAGCGACAGGCCCAGCCGGGCCCATGCCCCTGACAGGGAAGTATAAGTATAGTGTGATATTGGTAGCCCATGGGTGGACAACAGTGAGAGAAAGTTTGAGTTGGTCTCTGCAGTCTAGTCAAGGGCTGTACATACAGAACAAACCTGCAGTACCTGTATCTGGACAACTGTTGAAGAGGCTGTATTCCAGATTTCCTGGACATAGTCCTTATCTTATGAGTGCATTCTAGTTTCTCATCAGTGGCTGAATTGAACAGGACAGCTTCATAAAAGAGTAGGTCTTCTATGGTGGATCTAGCTTGCTGAGATAATTCCAAAGATCAGAGTCATGCACGACAGAGTGACACAGCTCCTGCCAATGCCTTTCCTCTACAATCTGCAATGTGACATGCAGTTGTTATCTGCTGGGAAGCTGAGCAATGGGCTTCCCCATACAGGATTGATGCCACCCTTCTATCCTCTTCAGGAAGCCGATCTAAAAAGGGCTTACCTACATATAAAATGTTGGTAAGCCCCCATGCAGGCGCTGTGGTTGAAGATCTGACACAGCACAGCTGCATTACAGTAGAATTTGAGACCCACAGAATCTAACTTCTTCCCTTCTTTATCCATGAGGATGCAGTGTAGCCTCTGTGAGAGACAAGATGGCACTGCATCTATGATAATCAAGTTGGGTTTGGGATGCTGAGACTGCCACTCTGCTCCCAATTCCACTACCCTAAAGAGCCTCCAGCTTCCTAGAAGTGGAAGGAATTGAGGAAGGCAACCCCCAAGATTTTTTTGATGACATGAAAAAAATAAGACAGCAGGGGAAGTGAAGCTGGAATTGGTACAGGGACTGAGCCATAAACATCTGGTCAGAGAATGATCTGACATCATCAGTGGGAGAGATGGGATCGCACTCTGCTATCAAATGCCTCGGAGAGATCTGAGCAGAGTCCAGCACTGATTCTATGCTGGAGGCTGAAAAGTCTGGGGAGGAAGGTGTTGGTTGTTGACGGAAGTGGTGAGTTATCTTCGTTGGAACTGCCTAGGTTTCCTGAGCCAGTCTGGTAGCATGCTGGGTGGATACTAACTGTGACATCTATGGTGCGGTCAAGGTAGCAGCTGGCTCAATGTGATGGCTCTTCCTAGATGGGGACTTTGAACGTATGGAGGAAAGGGACTGTTGTCTAGAAAATGCAGGTGAATATCTATAGTGACGAGGGAAGTAATATGACTCCTCTTCATAATGATAACAGCATCATCCACAATCTATCTTTGCAATATTTCTCTGATGACAGTGAAAAGTCAGCAGTATCATATGGGGAGACCCTGGAATGTGTATAGGATTGGACTCTATCCCTATGTCAAGAGATGCTCTTGGGTTTTAGTAACAAGAGCAAGAGGAGAACCTTTGACTCCTTGACCTGGATCTTAATGAGGAAGACAATGATGTATGGCACTGATGGCATGGAGGAGAAGGTGGAGACAGAAACCCTTATTTGGGGTTCTGTTGCAGCAGTTTTCTGTTCCAACTATTGCTGAACCTGGGGTTTAGAGTGATCCTGTGAAGATATCATGGTTTGCCCTGGTGAAGAGTCCACAATTTTGCCATCAGAGGCCACCCAGGCTTCAAGGAGTCTGGGTGAGTGAACCAGATCTTCAGAAACTGAAGGGAAAGGCGCTTGTAATACTGACACTGGAATTTCCTAGGGACAGGAGTGAAGTTCTATTGGTTCCAAGCTCTCCAGCATTGGTAGAGGATGTTATTGTTGATATTCTGTAAAGAATGACATGAGGAAAGGTCCTTCCACCTCTTCTTTGTCAAAGTATGTAAGACAGATCTTCCTGGCCTAAGGGGAAACTTCCTCCTTTCTTGACACACCCTGGTCAGGTTCTGGAGAATCTTGGGTTTGTTGGTGACATTCATACCTAGGCCTCATCATGATCTGCCTTTGGTCTTCATGGTTCACCTGAAGCTGCCTCGATGTCAAGGGGTGTTGAGGCAGTACTGTGGCAGGCAATGATGTTGGGGCCAACGGTGGTCGGTCTCCTTGAATGTCCCTTTCTCTTGATGGTTGTGAGGCTGACCTTGCAGCCAAAGATGATGCAGACAGAATCAAGGACACTCTGGTGTCACCGTTGCTTTGGATGAGCCACAGTTACCAAAGCGGTATGCAGCAGCCTGTTCTGAATGGCCATGTTAGAAGTACCATCTCCCAGAACAGTGCCTTGAGTTTGGCTGCTCTATCATGCCTCATTTGTGGAGTGAAGAGCTGACAATGAGAGCAAGATCCAACATTGTGCTTTTCTCCCAAACAGAGAAGGCACTTGGAGTGTCTGTCCTTATCTAGGATCTTGCCTCTGCAAGAAGAGCAGTGTTTAAAGATTGCGAAGGCCATAAAATGGGGAGATCTTAGCCGTTCATCTGTCAACCAAAAGCAGGTACATTAACCAGTCCGATCCAAAAAAGTCACCAAGCCAAAAGCTGTAAAATGGGAAACAAGCTGAGGAAAGTACAGGAACTGTGAAAGACACTTTGAAAAGGCTCCTAGTGGCACTGCTGCTGCGGTGGACAAAAAAAATCTGAGGGCTTTGGCAGGAAGGTGGCTTTATAGCCTCTGGAGATGGGAGCAGGGCTGCCATCAAAATGCTTATCATAAAGCCCTAGAAGGTTCTGAACTGTGCAGCACAGATGACCCCGTTTGTGCGAGTCATATAGCCCACAAAGAAGAACTCGTTTTCTTTGCTGATTTCCATTTATGAATCTGAAAGTTGTTCTCCTCCATCTCTGTAATGCTTCTAATTACATTTGCTTTCGCTGTGATATTTGATTTACTAGCACATTTTTACATGATCTTCCTGTGACCACTTCAACTACTTACCTGCAATTTAGCTACATTAATATTCTCACTTTCCTATTTCCTCCTGCACCCCGGTTCCTCCAGTAGGTTTAATAAATTCAGTGAGGCTAATTTATCCATATCAAATAAATTCATCAGATTCATTGACACATTAACTTGTTTCATTAAATTCATTAATAAATTCAGATAAATCCAATGAATTAAACATATTTTGCTGTGCACTACTCCAAGATTTAGCTTCCAA
Organism: Ctenosaura bakeri; assembly: GCA_948474755.1. Classification (NCBI taxonomy): domain Eukaryota; kingdom Metazoa; phylum Chordata; class Lepidosauria; order Squamata; family Iguanidae; genus Ctenosaura; species Ctenosaura bakeri. Next base: position 314,255 of record CAOLHI010000860.1, read on the forward strand.
TTCCTTATTAAGTCCTTACTCTTACTGCCTTCTTTAATTTGAATACACTCTGATCTTGATGTGACACACTGGGCTGAGCCACTCCCTGGACCTCCACTGCACTTCTTTGCACATTCTGTTGCGTGTTCTGCAGTAATGCCACTACTAGCATTGCCACATCCCCTTGCATTTCTCATCCAAGCCTTGCGAGGCTGCGTACCTGCACATTCAGCTCTGCAATGGCAGATGTGAAAAGCACAATGTTGCAGCCTAGCTCACAGTCCAATTAAAGGAAAATTGGTTTCAAGAAACATCTGAAACTTAAACATGTTTTACTTGACAGTAATTTAACCTTGCCCAAATACCCTAAAGGCACAAGATCTGAATTTGGAATCTAAGCAGGGCTAACCCTAGTTAGTACTTGGATGATGTTGCTGGCTATATTTTAGAGGAAGGAACTGGTAAAACTTTCTGTGAGTATTCCTTGCCTAATCCTATGAAATTCCACAGGGGTAAACAGGCAACTTGAAGACGGGAAGAGAAAGGGCGGGAAGAGGAGGAGGAGGAAGAAGAGGAAGAAGAAGAAATAGGAGAAGAAGAAGAGGAGGAAGTAGAAGAAGAACAAAATTTAATACAAGAATTAGATTTAGAAGTAGGAGAAGAACAAACAGGAGGACTTGAGTAACATTAAGTAAAACTGGTTTAAAGCAGAATGAAATTAAAGATCCTACTTGGAATGTTCGAGGTTTAAATTCTCCGCATAAAAGAAAATGTGTATTTCATCAATTAGAAAAATTAAAAGTAGATGTTATAGCACTTCAAGAGACCCATATTAGAAGTAAAGATTTGAAGTATGTTAAAAATCCAAAATTAAGGCAAAGCTTCTCCTCTGCAATCAATAAAAAGAAAAAAGGAGTAACGATATATGTGAATAACAAATATGAAGCAAAACAAGTATATAATGGTGATTTGGGCCACGTGGTAGTAGTAGAGGTTAAAATTAAAGATTTAAAAGTGCTAGTAGTAGCTGTATACGGACCCCTAGATAATAAAAGTAAATTTTATCAAAAATTACTGGAAACTTTAATTGATTTGGAAAATTACAAAATGATCTTATTGGGTGATTGGAATGGTGTCTTGAATCCTTTAATAGATAGATCAGGTACAAATTTGAGAAGCAGCAAAATAAATCAAGGGAAATTACCAAGGAGCTTTTTTGATTTATTAGATTACCTGTCTCTAGTAGAAGTAAGTAATAAAAGAAATGGAAAGATAGAAGATTTTACATATTACTCAGATCGCCACAAAACATGGTCGAGACTAGACAGATTTTTTATATCCTCAGAATTGAAAAAAAATATTATTAACATGGAAACATTACCTAGAACCATCTCAGACCACTGTCCAATACTTCTGAATACACAATATGGTGTAAATAATTGGAATTGGAAATTAAAAGAGAGTTTACTAAAAAATGAATCAATAGTAGCGAAACCAAAAAGGAGTTAAAAGAATTTTTAGAAAATAATATGGGGAAAGAGCAATCAGCTCAGTTAGTGCGGGAAACTATTAAGGTAGTAATGAGAGGGTTCTTTATAAATCAACAAGCTTGGATACTAAAACGTAAGAAGGAAAAAGAAACATATATTTTAGATAAACTTCAGGAGAAAGAAAGGGAGTTAAAAGAAAGACCTAAAGATGTGAGAATTCAAGGGGACATTCAAATGTTGAAAAAGCAGTTTACTTTACTAACTACAGAAGAAATGGAGAGAAGACTGAAATACATAAAACAAAGACGTTTCGAGCATGCAAACAAGCCAGGGAGGTGGCTATCATATAGGTTAGGGAAAGAAAGAGAAAAGAGTAGCATTACAGAACTGAGAGAAGGTCAAATTGTTCATTACCAACAGAATAAAATCAAAAATATATTAGTAAACTATTTTGAAGAATTATTTAAAGGAAAGAGTCAATCACAAGAACAAAAAAGTAAGATCGAGAATTTTCTACACCAAGTAGATAGTGAGGATTTGTCAGAAACGCAAAGAGAAGAATTGGATAAACCGGTTAAATTAGAGGAAGTTAAAGATGCAATTAAGAGTCTAAAAGAAGGGAAAACACAGGGACCAGACGGATTTATAGCAACGTACTATAAAACTTTTCAAGACTTATTGGCTCCTCTGTTAGTTCAAGTGATAAATTCCATTGATAATAAGGGGTTACCAGATTCGTGGAAAGACTCTAATATTGTATTAATCCCGAAAGAAGGTAAAGATAAACAAGATAAAAGAAATTATAGGCCAATTTCATTATTAAATATTGATTATAAAATTTTTACCTCAATACTAGCAAATAGACTAAAGAAAATAATGGTGGGATGGATACATAAGATCAAAACGGTTTTTTGCCAGGTAGATATTTGAAAAATAATATAAGAGTAGTAATAGATATAATAGAATACTATCAAAAGATGAACCAAAAGGAAGTAGCTTTAGTTTTCTTGGACGCAGAAAAAGCTTTTGACAATTTGAATTGGAATTTTCTGTTCGAAGTAATAAATAAATTAGGAATTGGGAAAAGATATAAAGATTGGATCCAAGCAATTTATGGAGATCAAAAAGCTTGTTTAATAATCAATGGGGAGAAATCAAATTCGTTTAAGATCAATAAAGGTACGAGACAGGGATGCCCACTTTCTCCATTGCTTTTTATCATGTGCTTAGAAATGTTTAGTATTAAAATTAGAAATAATGAGGGAATAAGAGGTACGAGAATTAAAGGACATGAATTTAAAATCCAAGCGTTTGCGGATGACATGGTAATAATATTAGAAAACTCAAATGAAAGCATTAAACCATGTATGGAAACATTAAAAGTATTTGGACAAATAGCTGGCTTACGGATTAATAAAGATAAATCATTAATGACTACAAAAAATATGGCCCAATCACAGGAATAATTCAGAACTGTTTGAAAACAACTATAAAAAAATTTGGAAAGAAATTCAAGATGATTTGAAAAAATGGGAGAAATTAAATTTATCCTTGTTAGGAAGAATCTCCGCTATAAAAATGAATGTGTTACCAAAGATAATGTTTTTATTTCAAAACTTACCAATATTAATGGATGACAAAATATTTAAAAAATGGGAACAAGATCTTAGTAATTTGTATGGAAGGGAAGGAAGCCTAGAATTAAATGGAACTATTTAAAGGAATCAAAAGAGAAAGGAGGTTTAAGCATGCCAGACTTAAAATTGTATTATGAAACCGCTACGTTAGTATGGTTTAAGGAATGGATTTCATTAGAAAATACAAAATTATTAAGTTTGAAAGGATTCAATTTATATCATGGTTGGCATGCGTACGTCTGGTACGATAAACATAGGAGCAACAAGATTTTTATGGATCATTATGTTAGAAAGGCAATTTTAAGAATTTGGTTAAAATTTAGGAACATTTTTTATTTAAAATTACCATATTGGACTTCCCCTCATGAAGCATTTTACAGATTAGAAAAAGTAAAAATAAAAGAATGGTTAACATACAAGGATATAATCAAAAAAATAGGAGAAAATATTAGATTAAAGACTAGGGAAGAATTGATAGCAGATGGTTTCTCAACACATTGGTGGCTTCATAGACAATTGGCAGAGAAATATAAAGAAGATATTATGAAGGAAAAAGGGATAACTCTAGAGGAAACTGAATTTGATAAAATAATGAAAACAGAGGTAAAAAAACCATTAAGCAAGACTTATAAATTGATGTTAAGTTTAGAATTAGAACAAGAGACAATTAAAACAAATATGATAAAATGGGCCCAGGATATAGGCTATTCAATAACTCTGAACCAATGGCAAAATGCATGGAAAATAAATCAAGATTTTACTAGATGCTACGATTTAAAGGAAAATTTTTATAAGATGTATTTTAGATGGTACTTGACCCCAGTCCGAATATCCAGAATGAATAAAAATAAGAAAATAATTAAATGTTGGAAGTGTCGAGAAACAGGATCTTTTTTCCACATGTGGTGGAAACGTAGAAAAGCTAAAAAAAATTGGTTACAGATACATAAGCAAATAGAGAAAGCGCTTAAGATCAGATTTGAAATCTCCCCGGAAATTTATCTTTTGAATATCTTAGATAAGATAGATAAAAAAGTCAGGGAAAAGTATTCAAGGATTATATGTTATATGATCTATGCGGCAAGGATTTTATTTGCGAAATATTGGAAGACAGAGAATATACCCCAGATAGAGGAATGGATAAAGAAAGTATACAAATTCACAGAAATGGATAAGTTAACTTTATATTTACAGAATAAATCGGAAGAAAAGTTTAAGTGAGAATGGGATACACTAAAACCAATGTGGGAAGAGAAATGGGGTAAAAATGCACTGATAGGTATGTATGATTAAGAAGATTGAGGAATTATAAGGAAAATGAAACAAAGGAGAAATATCAAAATAAATAAGAGTAACTAATTAGGATTAGGATAAAGGTAATATTTAAGATAAGGTTTATAGTTAAGAGGGTGAGTATAATGTGATTAAATAATAAAGAGATGTAATATTGAGATAAAGTATATTAAGAGGAGAAAGATAAGATAGTAGGGTAGAATACAGATAAAGCAGTAACTGTAAAAATAATAATAGAGTTGAGCAGAGGACAAGAAGAGGAAAGTCGCGCCCAATGGATAGAGATAAGAAGTTAGGGAATGTATGTTGGAAGAAGAATGGGTTATGCATGGAAGATTAGTAACGTAAGTATTTATAGTTAGAGAGGGTGATGTAAGGGATATGCAAAGTATACACCACCTAAGGAGCAATAAAGAGTTGGTATCTATGTGTATTTATATTTGTATGATAGGATATATTGTTTGTATTGTTTGTATGTATGTATGGAATGTAAATGTTTGTATGTATTATTATTTTGGATTTGATGTAACAATAATAAAATTTATTTTTTAATAATAAAAAAAATTAAATAAAAAAAAGAAGACGCATGCACAATTTAAACTTTGTTCACTTCTTGGTGAGAAGGTGACTGAAGCCCTACTGCTATTGGCTAAAGGAAAGTGGGAGAGACCTAAGGATCTCAAGTGACACTTCCAACAGAGCATATCTTCCTGTATTACCATCCTTGCTCCTTTGCCTCTGTAGGAAGGCCCACCTTTTTATTCCACCACTGAGTAAAGTACATCAAACAGTGCACAAGAAAAGGCTTTCTTAGTGGGCACATCAACTTTGGAATGTTCTTGCCAAATGTGACCCTTCAAAATAACATGGGAAGTGGTGGAAGGACTCCAACTGAACCTGTAATTGTGACTATACGCATGAATTTACAGGATTTCAATCCCTTCCCCTAGAATTGTGCTACTAACTACTGTATTTAACATATAAGTGTGAGGTGTGACAACAAACAGGATGAGACACAATCCCACTCTACTGTAATACACTGACTTCCTGACTTTGCACACTGTACATATGAATAGTAACAACTTCTATAATTCTGTATTTGTTAGAGCATCTGTCGTATTTATGGGCCAGAAGTCTAAATGGCAGGATATTTAGAATCATACAGCCAATTTAACATTCCACTTTCCCCAACTGTCTTTGCTTTTAAAAAGACTTTGTTAACTGAAAATACACATATATGCATGTGACAGTATATTATACATACTCATATAAAATATCTTCTTAAAAGCACAGTGTTGTCAAAAATGTGTAATAGCATGATGAAATACCTGCCCATTCTAGATGGAAATCATGTTTACTAAGTCTGCTTAATTCTGTCATATGTCAAAAGGGACTTGTATAGAACAGTATGTTTTTATGGTTCTTTAAATATGAAAGGTAGAACTCAGCTTACAATGCTAACCAGTACTGACAGAAACTATGTCCAATATATTTTTTAAAACATAGCTGGCAAGATTGTATTTTAAAATTCTTGAACAAAACATAACTATCCAAGGCCAATAAGAAAAGCTGCATGGAATACCCACATAATTACAACTGCTCTGGTGGGCAATATTGTGGGTGAAACAGATGTTAGCAGCCTATTAATGAATGTTTCTCAAACATCTGCTTACAATTTGAAGGCAATTGTAAATACAGCACAGAAGGTCAATTGGGCCAATTAAGGTCTATGTGCAAATCTACTGCTGCAGATTTCTTTTCAGCTTACACTGACTCTTTTTTAGCACAGGAAATAGTATTTAATAGCAACTTTGTCAATTTTGATTGTGATTTTATACAACAACAAACACCGATCATGTGCCCTATGCATTACCAAATAACCCACTTTCCTTCCTCCATTTCCTCCATACCTACAGCACATTGCCAAGTTCACTATGATGCGGCAAAAAGCGGCAGGAAAAGTTTATAGGCAAGTTGATTATATGCATAAATTGTTTGATGTTGGTTTAAACAACCAAATCAGAAACTTTTCTCCAGTAAAACTTGAGTAACATTTATGTGTGATCTAGATCAGTACTACCACAAGTGATGGTCCCTGACCCAGTACTTATTCCTGAGCCATTGGCCATTAGAAAGTTTCCAGAAAAGAAACAATTATACCCAGTAGGCACAAATTTAGTACCACTCCTTGGCAATTGTAAATAAATTGTGGTCCTGTACCTCAGATAGCCTAAAAAGTACTGATCTAAAGTATTTCTGACAACTGGCTTTTCCATTTCAATGACCAGACACAGCAGGATGCTAATTTTATTATTTACTTCCTGCCCTTCCCCCAACACAAAGGCCTAAGGCAGCTCCCAACACAGCATGAAATCAAATACAAACAAAAAAGTAGCAATTATAATAAGATAAAAGGCAATTTTAAAGAATTCTTATTAAAAACAGTTTCAAAACATTTAAAACATAACAGTGAGAACAGAAGTACATTCTCTCCCTTCAAAAGACTCTTCCGCAACAACCAGTTAATAGTCAATATCCTGTCTAAATAAACTGTCTTTGCTGGTGGAAGGTGTGCAGCAGAGAGTTCCACAACCTGGGAACAACGACCTGAAAGGCTGGTCTCACATATCCTTGCCAGCTGTGCTTATGACAATGGTAAGGCCATAAAGAAAGCTCTCCCCTGAAGTTCTTAAAACTTGAGCAGGCTCAAATAACGGGATATGGTGATCTGGACTCAAGCCATACAGGGCTTTAAATGTCACAATCTTCACTTTTAACTCAGCCTAGAAACAAATGGATAATTAGTGAGGCTGTTGCAACAAGGAACTTGTATGTTCCCTGTAACCAGCTGCTTTAAGCAGTCTGGCCACAGTATTTTGGGCTTACTGATATGTTCAGACAGTTTATAAAGGCACTTCCATGTGCTCTGGGACAGATGGAATGTGACCTCCAAACTCCAGAATTCCCTTCCAGCAGTTTCATGTATATGATAAACAGCATGGGGGACAAAACTGCGTCCTGAGGGACCTAACAAGCCAGTGGCCAGGGAACTGAATAGGAATCCCCCAGTACCATGTTCTGAGCTTAGCCCTCCAAGGCCTTGATCTGCTATAAAGCAATTCCAAGTCCCATCCCAGAGAAGAGTCTCAGAGGATATCATGGTTGGTGGTCTGGCAAAGCCTCTTCTGACTCACAACCAGGCCTGAAGACAGACTGAAACGGATCTAGATATGACATGTCATCTAGAAGGGAGATCTGGAGAAGGGAGGCTATTATATGTTTCAGAAAAGGTATGCTGGAGTCTGACTAGTCATTCATCTACTCTGACAGGGTTCAGGGAAGGTTTTTCCTTTTCAGCGAAGTCCTCACTATTGCCTCTTTCAGGCAGGACAGAAGCCAGACTTGCTGTAGTGATGTGTTCACCTTTCCCCCTTGCTGCTCAGCCAAGTCCCTCATTCAGTCAGATTTTTATAGGTTTGAGATTTTTTGGGGGGGCATATTTTCCTCTAAAAGAGTCAAATCATTAAATATGGGATGGGATTATCTCATTCTATCTCACAACTACCTTATAGATAGGTAAACAAACCTGAAAATTAGCAACTCTCTGGTTCACAGTCAACTACACAGTTGTCAGAATGTGAACCCATGCCTCTGCAGTAAGAGTACAATATTCTATTCACTAAAATACAAACAGTCCAGAAGTGGGGCTTCAAATTAAAATAGGGTCCAACTGTGTGCTGGGAGAAATCCAACACACATCTGAAAACTTGCCTACAGATTTCTAGAAAAAATAAAATTCTTTCTATTATGGAGTGGAAAGAGAAGAAAAGGAAAAGAAAGGAAAGAGAAAGGGAAAAAAAAGTTTCACGCAAACCTACCCCGCCCCCCGCCGATATGGTCCTATTTCATGCTACCTCTGTGACAGACTGAGCTGAACTGAGTAGTAGCCTACCTATGTAACAGGGAAGGGAGTGGTATCTCACTGACCATTTATACGGATTGTGCTCCTTTACAAGGCCTGACTTTAGAACCTTCTAGAATCCACCCTCCCTCTGAGTTTTAAAAGGTTCTTAAGTCAGGCTCTGGACACATGCATCATCTGTATATGTGATAAGTGACAGACTACAAAGAAAAATGGGATGCCAGAGCGCTGTTCCTTCCTTTTATTGTAATCATTTGCATTTTTACTTAGAAGTGCACCCTACTCTGCACAAACAGGGATTACCTTCTGGGTATTTTATGATTATAGGATTGCAGCTTCTTGTTTCTATGGGTGCTGAGTCTCTGTGGGAGAGGCCTGAGACAATCTTCTCCTTCCTCTCTAGCACCAATCTTTAGAGTTGAAATGAAAGAAACAATGGCCAGAACTGGAAAGGAAAGCTAGAGCAATCTGAGCACCTTGGGCTATAAGTGTTCAAACAGGCATCTCCTAATTTCATCTCCAGTTTGTGGCTGAAAAAGGGGGAAGAATAATTTTTGCCCCCTGACCTAGGTCTAAGTGAGACAGGAAAGTTGGATGTTCCTACCACAAAATAGTTAGACAGTCAGCATGGTGCAATTATCTGAATGTTGGACTACAGCTCCAAGTGACTAGGGGTCAAATCTCTATTCAGCCATGCAAACCCACTGGGTACTCTTGGGCAAGTTACACTCTCTCAGCCTACGAAGGCAACAACAAACCTCTTCTATCTATCTTGCCCAGAAACCCCATGATAAAGTCATTGTAAGTCCTAAATGACTTAAAGGTACACCACTACCATCACAACAGAAAGACAGTCTCATACATATTCAGTTATGCCTTAAGAAAGAATTACTCAATGTGCACCACTAGACTTATTCAGTCTATGGTATCAGGAAACTTTCGTGGCTTTTGCTCCTGGACTCTCTTGATTCTCACAAACTTAAGAATATTTCAGTTGGCCATCAATGTATGAATGAGCCCTCAGTGGTTTATATCAATCAGCACAATTGTCAGCCCCTTTCAAACACATTATCTTTATGAGTGGGGCTTGGTCAAATAAATGGTGCATCATGAGCATAGTCAACTCCATACAAACCAGATATAAAGGAGAACCAGACACATGTCTGAATGACAAAAACCCTACCATTCTTTTATTTTCAGACTTCAACTGTGACACTTGAGGTGCTTATCTGTAAAAGAAGCAAGAAAGTACTTTTCTGTTTCTAAAGGGAGAAGTTAGCTTAGTCAGCTTTCATGGAAAGCTCAGGCCTCTTGCAACATGACTAATGGCATACTAATTTGCACGCACTTCACAAATCTTTGCAAAGTATTCTGGCTGAAGAACAGGCCAAGATTTTGATGTCACTGTCTAAAACATACTTCAGAATCAGGCATTCTTAGTAGTAGTTAGCAAACCTCTTTCAAAACAGTTAGGCTTACTACCAAAAAAAGAAAAATCAAACAAAACTTAGGCTCCATCCATTTCTCAAGTGTGCCAAGGCATCCAAAAGGGACTGCAAATTCCATCCTGTTATTTATTCAAGAGAACAGATTAAAAGCAGATATGAAAGTCGAACAAAATAAACCTAGCATTATCTAACATTATACAATCTCTATTTCATTTTTTTAATGGAATACAGAACCCAAGATAGAAAAGTTTAGTTCACTGGAATGGATAGATTTTAATTTATATTTTTCTGTTCTCTGTAAAAGCCTCTAGCATTTAGTAAAGCAAATTCAGGTTCTTCTTCCACTGAAAAATTTTGTTGTGTTCATAGATTGGGACAGAAGCTGTCTCTTGACAAAAAGATTTTTGTCCAACGACATCAAAATGTTAAAACAAATTAAATATAACTTTTATCCAAATATGTGATTATCCACTATAAGAGGGAAGATTATACCAGGAAAAGAAAAGCAAGCTTGACTTCCCAAAGCTCTGTTTCAGATTATAACTATGACATTTTAAAGGCAGAGTTTACCTGTAAAATACCATGGCTGAACAGATCACATTAACTGAGTGGTATGAAAGGTAGTGCCATAGAAGACAAGGTATTTCTTAATACGAGGAAAAAGAACTAACAGTGCCAAATCCTCTCAGAAGATGGTTGTACTTTCCTATAATTTGTAATCTTGAAGCTGTATTCACTAACATCTTAATGAGAAACATCAAACCTTGTGACCAAACAGTTAAATCTGAAAGCAAATATTCAAATTCTAAGAACACACTCTCATCAATTAGGAGCTGTCTTTGCTTAGCCTGGCTCAGTGTCACTTGCTTTGAAAACTTAGCATCTCATCCATATTGCCTGTAATTTATTAGCAAAGATATCTTCAATCTCACAGTCTCTTTCAAGATCAACTTCTTCAATGCTAGAATGGACAGCATGTAAACACAGTTGTACCCCTTTCACCAATACAGAATAAATAGTCATCGGAATTTAAAACATATTATTTAGAAAAATCTTTCACATGTAAATATTTTTAAAATATTTTAAAGCATTTAACTAAACAAGTTGCCTCTACCATTTTCAGACGCAGAATATTTCTCAATCTATACCAAGAGGCTCGCTATTATTTTATTTTTACTATAATATTCTTCTTTCTCCTTCATTCTCTAAGATCACAAATTAAAAGATGTGAAGGAAAACAGGATTTCCTTATATTTAACAGAAGTATATATTTTTGGGGCAGTTTATCAGGCAGAAAGAATAAAACCGGGTCTGTCAATATACCTTCTCCTTCCAACACTTTTAAAAGTACAGAGAATCTATCTTTAACATATAGCTTCTCTGTACTTAAAGGAAAATGATGATGATGCCATTGGTGCAATAGTTCAGGTGCGTCCTAACACACCAGTGGGAAAAAAGGGGGAAATTAAAGAAGGAAATTCATATTTACTGTATCGTGTCAACAAGCAAAATATTTTGTCTGTTCAGCTGCATTTTTGAAAAGTTAATACTTAACTGAAATAGCAGCCACGTCCCTATTCAGAAGCATTTTATTGAAAGCGATATCCCATATTTTCGTTCACCTCTGAGACTTCCTTCTTTAGTTCGCTTACTTTCAAACATGCAGTATACTCACACCACGAATCTTGTGCAAAATGTGATTCATTAAAAGGAAACTGTGGTCTTTAAGTATCAATTTCATGATCTATTTAAAGACGTGGGACTTGCAACAGAAAAGCTGTAATGTAAAATGTAGAGTTGCTCAAGGTTCTAGTAACACCATTCAACCCAGTTAGCATTCTATGACAGCTAAGCAAACTCAATACTTGTTGGTCTGCTTTCAGTCATCCACAACCCCTATGTTTTTTTGGTAGTTCTGCGAACTTCAGAGTTCACTCAAGTCTGTCAATAGCACTGTATATGAGTGCCTCCATTTTGACTACATAACAGCTACTGCTTTCCCCTGAACTTCAAAAAGAAGATGTTGATTATAGTAGTGCACAACATTATATCTTAACTCCAGCAAGAAAATTACTGACGAGCAGGATTTTGCCAAACACAGGGTGACCCTCAGAATAAAACAGCAATTTTTAAGAAAATCAAAGGGGGAAAAAAGGGGCACAAATTGCCAATAAAGTTTTTTTTAAAAAAATGTCTAAATTCAATAGCTTATGTTAACTAGAGTAAACTCACTACTCTACAAGACTGAATCAAAGAAAAAGAGGACAAAAATGGTTAACTCCTCAATCAAGTGTAATATACTAATTTGAACATTATAATATGATCTCTGAAACATGACAACTAAAATTACATTTTGGTTTTTTAAAATACTGTACCTTCAAAGTATAATTACCATGTCGTTCAGAGATGCTATTATTAGCATCTCAACAAGAAATATTAAAAATACTCCTTAACAGGAATATATATATTTTGGATTAAAAACATTCTAACAGGATGTTAGCAGCAGATTTTTGAACAGATATTTGCATTACATTACTACTCCTGTCTAGTCTTTTTTGGAGCATTTCTTGCAATGCAGTTCCATCAAAATAAAGAAATGAAGATTTGTTCCATGAAAGGGGTATCCTCCCCAAAAAACAAACTTTTGGGTTCAAACCAGGAGCTGAATAACTTTTTTGCCCATTTTTGACTCTACATCTGCTATTTGAAAGGTGTTTTGCTATGAATGTGGCGTCTGAAATGTGAAGATATTATGGGACGAAACTGTATGACAGAACCAAACACCACTGCTTGGGGTACATATGAGCACTAACATTCTCTTTTTCCCAGTCTGAAAGATATTTGTCTTTATATTCTGTTTCTAGCCACTAAGGAAAGCAGGTTAAATATGGCCAAGAAAAGACAGCCTTTTAAAATTCAAAGCTCCTGACCTTTTAATTTTCTATATTCCTATCATGCCCATTTCCTACTCCAATTTTATTCTAGCCAGGAACTGTCTTCACAAATGTATAATAAATTATATTCTCCTCTGATGTTAATTCTTTGTTCTCTTTCTTACTCACATAACTAATTACTAAACCAAGTTATTATGTAGTGAAAAACCCACGTTGGCCATTGAACTATCCAGAATCATAGAGTCATAGAGTTGGAAGAGATCACAGAGACCATCAATTCCAACCCCCTGCTATGCAGGAACACCCATCAAAGCATTCCCAACAGATGGCCATCCAGCCTCTGCTTAAAAATCTCCAAAGGAGGAGACTCTACCACACTCCGAGGCAGCATATTCCACTGCTGGACAGCTCTGATTGTCAAGAAGTTCTTCCTGAGGTTCAGGTGGAATCTCCTTTCCTGCAGTTTGAATCCATTGCTCCTTTTCCTAGTTTCTGGAGCAGTGGAAAACAAGCCCACTCCCTTTTCGACATGACATCCCTTCAAATATTTAAACATGGCTATTACGTCCCCTCTTAACTTTCTCTTCTACAGACTAAACATCCCCAGCTCCCTAAGCCGCTCCTCATAGGGCCTGGCTTCCAGACTCTTCACCATTTTGGCGCCCTCTTCTAGACACGCTCCAGCTCATTGATATCCTTCTTGAATTGAAGTACCCAGAACTGGACACAGTATTCCAAATGAGGTCTAACCAATGCAGAATAGAGTGGTACCATTACCTCCCTCGATCTAGACACCATACTCCTATCGATGCAACTAAGAACCACATTGGCTTTCTTAGTTGCTGCATCACACTGCTGACTCACGTTCAAGCCTGTGATGTACCAAGACTCCTAGATCCCTTTCACACATACTGTTATCCAGCCACATGTCCCCATCCTATATTTGTGCATTCCATTTTTTCTGCCTAAGTGCAGGATCTTACATTTCTCTCTGTTGAAATTCATTTTGTTAGCTTTGGCCCAGCTCTCCAATCTGTCAAGGTCATTTTGAATTTTGATCCTGTCCTCTGGTGTATTAGCAACCCCACTTAATTTGGTGTCATCTGCCAATTTGATCAGCGTGCCCTCTACTCCTTCATCCAAATCATTGATGAAGATGTTGAATAGCACTGGGCCCAGGACAAAACCCTGTGGCACCCCAGTAGTCACTTCTCTCCAAGATGAAAAGCAGCCATTGGTGAGCACCCTTGGGGGTCGGTCGGTCAACCAATTATAGACCCACCTAATCGACCTACAAATCTACCACAGGAATGGAAAAATATGGCCTGTGGGATGCATGCACTAATTATTATAATTATCATCAGTCAATTTAAGGTTCATTTATGTTGCTGTGTGCTTTCAAGTTGTTTCCAACTTACAGTGCCCTTAAGGTGACTCTATCATAGAGTTTTCTGGGGTTGACAGTGTGTGACATGCTCAAGGTCACCCAGCGAGATCCCATGGCTGAGCGGGGAATCAAACTCTGGTCTCCAGGGTCACAGTCCAATGATCAAATCACTACACTATGCTGGTTCTCAAGTGTTTTATTTCTAATGTAGTGAATTTGATATATTCTGGGAAAAAACTTTAAAAACTGGAGTGTGCAGCTCTTGAGCATTTTGTTGATATGAAAACTGGTCTCCAGCACTATGACAGTTGCCCAATCCTGCTATACTGTAATAGTGAGAGGAGGCGACAAGGAATAAGGAAATGGGGAGAGAGAGGTTGAAGAGATAGACATGGAAGTCTGGGCCAGCTTAGAAACTGAATGAACTTGTGAAACAGCAAGTAATAAGCAACTGTCCTCAGTGTGTATGTCCAAATAGAGTTAGCAGTGGAGAAGAACAGCTTGCTTACCTGTAACTATGGTTCTTCGAGAGGTCATCTGCGCCCTCACACAATGGAAATCTTCTCGCATGCGCAGTAGCTTTTCGGAAGGTTCCAGAGCTGAGCAGCTTGGCACGAATCCCTCCCCCATCCAGTACTGACCATGCTCAGTCCCGCCAAGCTAACGGTCTCTCCTCAGTTTCGAAGTCCGCCGAAGCAGGGACCTGAAAGAGGGGAGGCTGGGTGTGTGTGTGTGAGGGCACAGATGACCACTCAAAGAACCACAGTTACAGGTAAGCAACTTCTTCTTCTTCTTCATGGTCTCTGTGCCTCACACAATGGGAGACTGAGTAGCTTACCGTTGGACGGCAGGTCAGGTCCTAGAAGATAGAAGACAGCACTGCACGACTGAAGCGAGCATCACGCCAGGCCCTGCAGTCAAGGCGGTAGTTGCACATGAAGGTTGAAGGCCAGGACCAAGTAGCCACACGACAAAGCTTCTGTAGGTCAACTCCACTGAGAAGGGTCGCTGAAGAGGCCATTGCCCTAGTGGAATGGGCACAAAGCAGAACCGGTAGAGGTTGCCTGGGAAGTTCGTAGGCAAGGTGAATTGTTTGGGCAACCCATTTGGAAAAACACTGAGTGGATACCTTGTGATCTTTCCGGCGCCCACTGTAGCAGACAAAAAGGTAGGGAGTGTGATGGAAGGCCAAGGTCCGTTGCAGGTAAAAGGTGAGGGTATGGTGTACGTTGAGTGAGTGCAGGGAGCGCTCAAGAAGCGAGGCAGGATCAAGACAGAAGGTAGGTAGAATCAAATCCTGGTTCAGATGGAGTCAGAAATGACTTTCGGAGAAAAGACAGGTCCAGACACAGGACTACCTTGTCCTGATGAAACATGAGGAATGGTTCATCAGAACGTAATTCTTTTGTCCATCTGGCTGAAGTGACAGTGACCAAGAACGCTGTCTTCGTGGTAAGGAGATCAGATGTGGCCATCGGTTCAAAGGGATGGCGCATAAGCTGAGAAAGGACTAGCGACAAAAACCATGGAGGAAGCGGTGGGGAGACAAGAGGGTAGAGGTGTTGCAGACCTTCAAGGAACTGCTTGACTGCAGCGTTACGGAAAAAGGCTGAGGAAGGAGAACCACGTGGCTGATAAGACACAACTGCAGAGAGACAAAATTTCAGAGAGGAAAAGGCGATGTCCTGGTCCCGTAGTGTCAAGAGGAAGTGAAGCACTGTTGACAGGGAGGTCAGAGAAGAGGCCTCATTACAGGAGTCCACAAAGGCTACGAACTTCCTCCAAGTGTAGTCATAGGATCTGCGAGTGGATTCCTTCCTCACACCTGTAGCAGGAGAGTCTAGAATGTTATGCTCCACGCGTGCAGGTGGAGGAGAGGGAGGTCCAGGTGCAACATGCGACCGTCCGAGTGAGAAAGGAGTTCCAGCATGTTCCGAAGTCTCATGTGGCCCTGTGCGATGGCGAGAAGGGGATCGAACCAATGTTGTCTCGTCCAATAAAGGGCTACAAAGACGGCGTCTGCTCTGTCCACTGCAATCTTGGCCACCATTTGGCCCAAGAGAGGAAATGGTGGGAAAATGTAAAGGAATTCCTCGCTCCAAGGGAACTGGAATGTGTCCCCAAGAGAGCCGGGGCCCAGGCCTGCTCTTGAGCAATAATGGGGACACTTCCTGTTCCGTTGAAAAGAGATTGACGGTTGGAGTGCCCCACCAGGCACCGGAAGGTGTCGTTGGAGAGGAACCACTCGTGGTGGCATGTCTGCTGTCATGTTGTCCCGTCCCACTAGGTGAACCGCAATGGGATGTATCTGTAGTGGAATGCACCAGTCCCAGGTGCGTAGAGGCAGATGGAGCAAGATGGAGGAGTGAGTGCCTCCTCGTCGATTCATGTAACAAACAGTTGTCATGTTGTCTGACAGGATCTGGACAGTCCATCTGACAACGAGGTTCCAAAAGGCCTAAAGAGCTTTGAGGATTGCCAAGAGCTCCAACACGTTGATAAGGAGACGCATAGCCCGGCTGGCCCAATGGCCCTGGACTGCGAAAACATGACAATGAGCTCCCCAACTGAGGAGGGATGCGTCGGTCATGATGGTAGCTGTCAGACGGGGCTTGACAAACAGTATTCCCAACAAGAGATGGCATGGGGACAGCCACCAACGAAGGGAGTCCCATACTGGACAAGGGACCCACAGAATTCAGCATTGATAGTCGACCAGAGGATCGAAGTACCGGAGAAACCAGTGTTGCAGCGGCGACCCTGAAGGCGAGACAAGTAGGTGACTGCCGTTGTGACCGCCATGTAGCCAAGAAGCCGTTGGATCCTGCGGGCAGAAATGGATGGACTGCACAGGACGTTGGTAGTGGTCTTTCGCTGGATCCAAGCGTGCCTCATGGGTGGGAAGGCCCTGGCGCAAGTGGAGGCCAGATTGGCCCTGATGAAGTCCAGGGTGTGTGAAGTTTCCAAGTGGGATTTCTTGGGATTCACCCTGAGTCCGAGATCAGAAAGAAGGGAGAGGGCAACATGGACGTCCTTGTACAGTTTCTGTTTGCAGGACGCCACCAGTAACCAATCGTCCAGATAGGGGTACACCATAACATTCTTCATGTGGAGGTAAGACACCATAGGAGCTAGGCACCTGGTAAAGACTCTGGGGGCCGTGGACAGACCGAATGGGAGGATCTTGTATTGGTAATAGACACCATTGACCACAAATTGGAGATACCTTCTGTAGTGGGGGCAAATAGAAATGTGGAAATAGGCATCTTGTAGGTCGATGGACGTGAACCAATCCCAATGCCTCAAGAAGTGCAGAATGGAGGACAGGGTGAGCATCCTGAATTTCTGGGGGGAAATGGAGTTCACCCCCCTGAGGTCTAGGATGGGTTGGAGAGTGCTGTCCGATTTGGGTACACTGATGTACAGGGAGAAGAAGCCGGTGGATTTGGCTGAGGGTGGCAGCTGCTCTATGGCCCCTTTGAGGAGGAGGGTCTTGACTTCTTCGAGAAGGGCCGAACTGCCAGGGGTGGAATAGAAGATGCCAAGAGGAAGAGTATTTCAAAACTTGATGGCATAGCCAAGATGGATGATGGTCAGAACCCAGGAGTCCGAAGTGATCTTGCACCAGGTGTTGAGGTGGCAAGCTAGTCCTGTGGTTCTGGACAAGAGGTTGGGCAAATGGAAGAGAGGCAGAGGTGGCAACCTGCAGGAGAAGTAAAAAATGTGACTTAGCAGTTGAAGAAGATTTCTTGGAAGATGGCTGACATCGTCTAAAGGAGCGACGGGAAGAAGGCGGCAAGGATGATTGGTGAGATGTGTGGCGAGAAGAGTGCGACCTATAAGAGTATGAAGAGCGCCTCCATGAAGAACGGGATGAAGATGGTCTTCTAGGTTGAGCCGTTGGATGAAGGACCATCTTCTTAGCTGTCAGTTGAGCTTTCATAAGATGGTCCATAGCATCATCTGCAGTCGCATGAAAGAGTCCTTGGCCGTCAAAGGGCAAATCCTCAATCTTTTTTCTGCTATCCTTGGCCAACCCAGCGGACCAGAGCCAGGCGAACTGGCGGAGGGCGATCGCACCCATCATCACGCATGCCGCACCTTCAACAGCTGCCGGGATGACAAAGTCTGTTGATTTGAGAGAGTGACAGACTTGTTAAAATATTGGACGGCAGTAGCTCTGGGGTCATCCAGCAGGTGGGAAAGCAGGGGAAAAAACCTATCCCAGATGTTACATTGATAGGCCGCCAGGCAAGCTTGAGTGTTAGAAATCCTGGCGATCAATGAGGAAGCAGAGTAGAAGTGACGGCCGAAGGCATCCAGACAGCGGCCTTCATGATTAGGTGGAGTCGTGTGCGCCCTTTTGCACCCTTTTGCCCCCTTTTGTTTCGGATGACTCAACGACAATCAAACTAGGAGTTGAGTGATTAAATAAGAAATCAACATCCTTCTTCTGGGTATGGTAAAGATGTTCCAGGCGGTGAGAGATCGATTGAAGCGATACCGGCTGGGCCGAAGGATGTTTCAAAACCTCCTGCAGGATGGGCAGATACAGAATTGGAGCCGTCGACAGAGGCCAAGGACTTGAAATGTCGAGGCCCAAGGCGTTGGCCATTCTGACTAATATGTCGGAAAACTGCTTGACGTTCTCAGGAGCTGAATCAGGAGGTGGGTCCCCAAATGCTAAAGGTGGGGAGGTATGAGACTGTGGTGTAGAATCTGCTGAATCACCATCGGAATCACAGGAACCAGAAGAAGGAGACGATGAGCAAGGGGATCGCGAACAATGATGTTGGGCAGTTACTGTTGTAGGAAGAACAGCCAGCGGAATGAGAGCAGAGACTGCTGGAATAGATGGAACTGGAAGCAAGACCTGAATATGCACTGGTACTGAGGTCGATGCCTACAGAATGGATAGGACGGTCAGGATCGGTGCGGCGACAGACTGCACTGACAGCGGGGCTGACAGAGATGTTAGCAGAGTGGATGCAGGGTGAGTATCCAGTGGAGGCCGGGACACTGTCGTCGTCACCCGAGGAAGCGGCGAAATGGCCCGACGATGAGGCGATGGGTCTCGGGACCAGTGACAAGACCGAGATGGCGAACGCCAGTAGTAGGCCGATTGGGACCGAGAACGGGATCTGGAGTGGCGATACCAAGGGGAGCGTCGGCAATGAGATCCCAAAGGAGATTGTGATGCGGAACGTGAACGCCGAGGGTGGTAAGGGAACCAACAATGAATGCTGGGATGGTACCAGTCACGATAGGTAGAGAAATATGAGTGGTATGAGCCAGGTTGCTCTCTCCAAAGGTGCTCATGGCCATACCAGGCAATATAGGAGGCCGATGAGAAGGCGAATCGACTCTCGCTAGCGAAGGCTCGTAAGCGGTGCAGTAGCCGTAGTCGCGATGACATGGAGATCTACCCCTTTCACCACGTCCCAGAGAGCGGGCCGCACTAACTCAAGGCTAGTCTCAGGAAATAGCCCGAGGAGCGTCCAAAACAGGTGGTTGGTCCAACTCGGGACAGCCAGAAGAGAGGGCTGGGGCCAGTGGAGTTTGCAGACACCCATCTCTGGGCTGGACTGATGTAACGGGGGAGAGGCCGATGGTGAGGCCTGACAGACCAAGTTGGACGCGAAATTCGCAGCAGCCGGAACTGAGAGCACTGGGAGCTGGGCAGCATCCCGCACTGGTTAAAGGACAGGAGCATCACTCTCTTCAACAGTAGATGTCACAGGTTGCGTCGGAGGAAGTGTCGGTGAGGGAGCAAGAGAAGAAGGTCGATTAGCCAGCGAACGGGTAGCGGGAGAAGAAGAGCGATGCTTCTCCTTCTTGTTCTTTTTCTCCTTATTGGAGGAAACAGAAGGATAGTGCGACGAGGTCCATTTACACTCCACCAAAGCAAGGACCTTGTGAGGCTGGTGAACAGGAGCCTGCTGCGAGGTCAAGGTAGCATCTCCAGTGGTCGATGGAAGAGTAGGCATCCTGGAGAGCTTTGGAATCTTCGGCAAAGAAGATATCAATGGTAAAGCCGGCAGGGTCAAGGTCGGTACTGGTACTGAAGGTGTCAATACTGAGGGACCAGTCGTTACTGATAATTTCGGGACTGAGGCACAGGATGTCGCAGAAGGTGTTGATACCGAAACGGTGGAAAGAGCAGTATTGGAAGACACTTGCTCTTTGAGACGAACAGCTTGCTCCTAGTAGTAGGATTTCAACCGAGAAGCTCTATTCTTCAGAGTCTGGGAGGTGAAATCCTTACAAATAGAACAGGACCGAATGTTATGGCCCTCCCCGAGGCAGAACAAGCACTTGGAGTGGGTGTCTGAAAAAGAAACCTTGTGTCTGCAAGACACGCACAAGTTAAACAGAGATGACATAAGAAGGAGGAAGAGTTCTTACAGTTTTTGTTGTTGTAAAGAGATGAGAAAAACAAAGAAAAAACCAAGAATTAGAAGAACTGCTCAGCAAGGAAACCTTCCGAGCCGCTAACAGGTTGGTGGACAAAAAGAAACTGAGGAGAGACCGTTGGCTTGGTGGCATTGAGCATGCTCAGTACCAGATGAGGGAGGGGTTCCCACCAAGTTACTCAGCTCTGGAACTTTCCGAAAAGCTACTGTACATGTGCAAAGATTCCCACTGTGTGAGGCACAGAGATGACAAAGAAGAAGAGAGCCTTTTCAGATTTTTAGATCCAGACGCTGCAATTAGACACTTGATTTTACTCATTTTTCAGGGAAAAAGGCATATCACAGTTTTGTTGGCAGCGTTGAAAAATATAACTACACATATAAATTTAGCCTTATGAAAAAATGTTTACATTTCCTTACAGTTTGGCTGTTCATAGACTGAAACGTTACAGATGATCAGTGAATTGCCACAACTTTTGAAAAGGTTTCTAACCAATGTATGAAAGCTGTACTATATAAAAAAAATCTTTCCCCTCAAACACATATTGCAGCCGAAATATCCATTAATGCCAGCTTAGTACATTTTATGAACCTTTCCTGCATTTAAATAAGGCAATTTTGTTTGGAAGATGTAGTTCTATCACAGTAATCTTGGATGTATTTTTTTTAATCACAGAAATCATCAGTATTCATTGCTTGCTTACATTAGGAACTGTTTGTTTTAAGGAAAAGCTCTGGCTCTTTTAGCATCGCCATTATACACAATTTTCAGCATACAGAGAAATCCATGTTTTGGTAAATGTGGTTCTGTCACATCAATATGCTAATCTTTTTTGTAGTAACAATTAAACACGAATAGCATTTGTAAAGGCAACAATAAGACAACTATTATGAAAAGAAAATACCATTTCTGATTATTCAAATTTTATTTAAATTTAAGAAAATCAGTATGGAAGTTCTGTCACACATGTAACTGCCATTTTAATGGAAACTTGGAAGGTCAAAGTTTATATGAGTTCCAATAATTTAATGAATCTACTCTATTTGGGACAAATACAAGGACTTAGGCCTGAATACTTCAATAGGATCTACCAGGAAGTATTTAGGACAGTATGATACTAAAGAAACCTCTATGGAAATAAAGTGCAAGTGGCTGGAAAGCAATCTCTCAATTAACAATGTTTTGTTAATGCAATGGCATACTCTTTGCAAGTGGCTATTCAAAACATTTAGAAGAACAATTTGAAGCATTAGACTTTTGAGTAAAATTTTTTAAAATTCATAAGAGAGCACTCTTTAATGACGTAAATATATAACCATTAAGAGAAGATTTGCTATTCAGGATGCAATTACCTAAACTGGAAGTTGGCTTCTGGTCTGAAGACAATTTCACTACTTTTACAGAAATGCTAACATATGATGAAAGGTTACAATTAAACCTTATATGATACACAGCCTTTCTCAGATGAATACATTGTTCCTAAGAAGCCACATCTCCTGAACTGTAAAGAAAACGAGTCTCCTGAACTGTAAAGAAAACTAAAGAAAGCTAGGCTCTTGTGAGAGTCTGAGAACGACGCTGTTCAGACCAAATCTTTAATCTTTACAAATCTGGAATAAACTATCAACATGGACTAGTTTTTAATTCGTGATTGTAAACAGGAGTCTCTCTCTCAATCCCTTTCTCCCACATACCCTCTCCTCTAATTTGTGCCTATTTTTTAAAAGAAAACAAGGCAAACAAGCAAGAGGGCAAGAAGGTTGCTACAACACATTTTAAATGAAAGAATTACCCAACTGTATACAACAATCCCCCCTCCAGCTCAAGATTTATAATGTAACTCTAATTAGATTGAGATGCCAGTTCAAAGTGGCAGATTGCCCACAACTACCAAAACCCAGCAAAAGATGGACAGCTTTAGAGGGCTTTTTTTTTTTTTTTTTTTATAGAGCCAGCATGGTGCAATGGTTTGAATGTTGGACTATGACTGAAAAACAGAGTTTGATGAACTGTTTGGCCATGGAAGCCCACTAGGTTATCTTAGGTGCATGACAATGCTCTCAGCCCCAGGAAATCCCATGATAGGTTTGCCTTAGGCTCCTCATAAGTCAGAAATGACTTTAAGGCACACAATAAAATTTTTAAAAAAATCTTCCCATCCCAAACAAATGGCAAGATAATTGTTACAACAGCTCCAGGGTAGGGATATCTCTAGTGCAAGATTTACAATCTGGAGACCTCAGGATAGATATACATTCCTCCCCACCATTTCTGCCAGCCGCCTAATTTGGGCATTAGATCTGTTCTGTCTAAATAGAGACACTATACTATAAAATATTGTGAAACTCTTTCAAATTCTGGTTAAAGTAGGTTTCACTAGCCAAAAGTGAAAATTCTTTTAACAGTACTTCCTTTTTAAACACTACTCTGCCTAATATGTTTACCCTAGATATTTTAATGCCCAGTGTCCCATAGTTTGTGAGGTAACAGTCTGTGTGCGTATGTTACCAACACATGCACTTTCACATGCCTACAAAAATGCATAGCATATTGGACAGAATTGACCTGTGACTAAATATCAGTGAAGCAGGCGTTGCCTAGTCATAAGCTGATCCATCCATTCCTATGTTGGTACAAGATGGACATCAGCAGCCATTCTTAGTACTACAAGCTTTGATTAACATAAGGGGTAGGCTGCTGTCAGCAATTAGGCCACTGCACTGCCCCTCTGGAGACCAGGAAAGGGTGCATACTTTTTTTTTGTTTTTTAGTTTTACTTCTCCAATCAACTCCTTAGGGGGCATTTGGGGGCAATTCTGCCACATCTTTGTTCCTCTCTGGGTCATTTCAGGCCCAACAAAGGTGAACTTCTGGGTCACTTCCTGATGGAAAGAAGACCTCTCCTGGTCCTATGATATCATAGAGGCAAAAAAGAGTGGCCAATTACTATCACATCTTCTAGCGGCCACAAGAGGACATTCTGGAGTCTGCAAAAACAGCCGAAGAAGCACATGGAGCCTGCAGGCTACACTTTCTCTCGCTCTGGATTATGCAGTAAAGTGGCAGTCTGCCAAGAGAGGAAAACCAACTGCAGCAGAAGATCAAAGATGTGCACATTTGAAAAACATCTCCAAACCCTCTGACAACAGTGATTAACTGAAAACAACAAGCAAAACTTAGACTGCTGACATTGACATGGTAGGCATATGAGATTATTTCAAAATGGATACCAGAATGTAAAAAATTAATGCGCATAAAGATTTTTACGTGAACTCAATTTAAACTAGGGATGGGCCAACCGAATCCTCAAATCCTGGGTAAGGATTCAAGATTCCCAAATCCGAATCCCTGTGCCAAAATAGGCAAACCGAATCTTTCGAATCCGCCAACCAAACAGACTGTTGGAGACCTGGACACCTGAAAACCAGGGAGACCGGGACACCTGAAAGCCTAGGAGACCAGACATACAAGGGAAGATAGTTAAGTAGGTGAGTTTTTCCCTTGGAATAAATTTCCTTTGGAAATTCCACCTCTCTAAAAAAAAAATCAGTAGTAGTATAGATTCTAAAAATTAGATAACAGAAATTCATTCCCTGAAATCCAAAAATTTTGGTAGAATGAGAGAGTCTACTTTGTGAAGCTTTTTTCACTTATATGAGTGATATGTAAATATTAGGGATGGGCCAACCAAATCCTTGAATCTTGGGCAAGGATTTGAGATTTGCGAATCCAAATCCCTGTGCCAAAATAGGCAAACTGAATCTTTTGAATCCACCAACCAAATAGCTTGTTGGAGACCAGAATGCCTGAAAATCTGGGAGACCAGACACACAAGGGGAGATGGCAAGCAGGTTAGTTCTTCCCTTGGAGTAATAATAACCTTTGCTAACAATTTCACAAATTACATCTCGGGTTGTATTCTAAGATATTTAAATTGAACATTCAATATTTAAGTTCAGCACTTGACTGGAAGGTACAGGCTTGAGATTTCAAGGACAGCTGAAACATTCCTTTGCATAGCTCCCTTGCAAAGCTCTTTCAGATACAATTCTGGGGTTTGTAGTTTTACAAGGTATCACAGCCTTCTCTGCCAAAGTGTGCTGGTGTATCATCAAACTACAAACCCCACGATGCCAGAAAGAGCTATGCAAAGAAAATCCAGTTTTGACCTGGATTATCTCTGTACTATAGTATGTGGCCTTGTTTACACAGGCAGGAAAATGTGGGATTATTCCACATTTTCCTGCCTGTGTAGAAAGGGCCTTCATGTCATTTTAATCTGGGGAGATCCTGAGGCAAAACTATGACAATTGTCTTGGCCAGATTTCTTCAGAGGAAGGTTTACCTTTGCCTAGGCTTTTGCTAAGGCTGAGAGAGTGTGTCTTGCCCAAGATTATCCTTCTTTCCCTTGTTTTTTAAATTCTTTTTTTTTAAAAAAAAAGGATTCGAAAGATTCAAGATTCGTGGGTTCCCAGAACCTTCCACGGATTCGGATGCGGATTAAGAAAATTCTGGTTTCGTCCCATCCCTAATTTAAACAAATGTCGAAATACTTTACAAAAAAGTCACAATCATAGTTGTTTGTAATGTTGTACACAGCAATGTGAATATGTTCCATGTACTGATGTCGAGTTGCTGATAATTGTTCTAAGTTCAAAAATGAAATCTGAAGTTCTCAGGCAGTGGTAGAGCAAATATGTACCTCCACACTGCAGAGATTAAAGGGAGATTCAGGTGTTCTTATTTGAAAGGATTTCCTTTGGAAGGCAAGGTAATCAAACACAGATCTAGAGATTTTCATGGCTTCATATGCCCACTGAAAACTGAACAAAATGCTTCAGTAAAGGTGCACATGGCAAATATTGCAATTATACATGCCAAATATGTTCCTTATTTTGAAGGAAAATGTATCTACAAAGTTTGTTTTGGAATAAACTATCTGGCTAAAAAAATAATTTGACCCAACAAGAAGGCTTGCCAATGAAAAAGGGGGAAAAAAATCAATGACTACACCCAACCGAAGATTTATCATAGAATTAGATTCAGTACAAGAGTAAATAAACGAATTAAGGATTGGCTGCAAATCTGTAGCCCTCCTACCCCCATATCTGGTCTTTGGTAAAACACCCCTTATTGGATTAACAAGCCCTGATTTAACATTTTTAATTTCCCCCCATAAGCTCTTGTGGTGGCCTACAAACCAATGAACGAAACAAGTGTGCAAAAAAATCCCATGTATCTTCTTAAATTCATTTTGAAAACCCATTTTTATCAGATTTAAATGAATATTGGAATGTTACATGGGATCATTTTAATGTAGTTTGGTAAAAATTAAATATAATATTGTAATAGAGATAAAACAGCAGGGTGACCTTATATGCAAAAGGGAAAACCATACAATTCTGCAAACCATTACTGATTCCTGTCAGTCCCACACTTAACCCAAAGAGCCAATACAACAATAGCATGATTGATAGTATCAAAAGCCATGGAAATACCAAGGACGATATGTCCCTCGTCTTTCTCTCCTGACAGAAGTCATCCATCAAGGCTAACATGGTGATTTCAATACCAAACTTAGGCCTAGAGCCAACTGTTGCAGACAATCAGACCATAACCTTCCCAAGATTTTGCATCTAAAGGGAAAATCATCAACTGTGATCATGTTTATTTAAGGAGTGCTCACAAACTTGCCCTTTTTAAAGAGTCATTAACTATCTCTTTGACCCACTCACTGATGCCCCCTGCAGGTGTCAAAAGACAAGATTCAAGGATCAAGAAAATGTATGTCAGAGGCACACTTTGTCCACAGGCAGCATGAACCAAAGTTAATCTCATATAATTGAACTGCAAGACATGATTGACAATTTATTCAATCTGTAGCTATGAGAGTATGAAATTCAAATGAATATGAATAATTTTCAAAGTGTCAGAGATGGCATCCATAGGTTCTACAACATTCCCATAAAGATCTGATTTCAGCAATCTATTTAACACTAAGAAAGGCTCTGTCAAAGAAATACCTTTTGCTGCCACAGAAACAAGTGAAAAACACTCTATCATCACCAGTACAATGAAGTATGATAATATACTCACTCATATTTTATGGTAGGTGAGATTCACAACATCTGTATCTTAATTTTTGCTTTGTTTCATCATCTACAGTTCTACTATAAACCAGGAAGCTGACTGGGCCTGACAGCACAGAAGATGCTAGAGATCAGCTGTCCCAATAGCCCATCTGATCTCCCGTCATAGCTTTGACAGAAGCACCAGCCATGTCAGCTGGAAAATATCCTGGAGCATTTAGGAATCACTTAGATTTCATAAGACTCTGGAAGCTAGAACAATCTTAGCTGGTCCACTAATATGCAGAACTATCCCTGTTGTCAATCTAATCTCAGCTAAATGATGAAACCTATTATTTATACCACATAATATGAGTAGTTGTAACTCCTGTTTCTATTTTTTCTTCTTTTTTTCACTGATATAGAGTGGAGCACTATTCTGACTATAACTTAAGTTTTGCTTTTGTTGTTTTTTTTATTTTCTGATTTTTTGTCTTGATGTAGAAAACAAAACATTTAAAAAGAAAAAGAAAGAATGTGTTATATTGATTTTTGTTTTGTTTAATGAAAGGATGGTTGCTCTAAATGCAGCCTGCATTAGCACCTTTCAGAAAATGCACAGCTCTGTGTTCCTTTTGATATTGCCACTGTGGTGGACAAAAAGAAATTAAGGGTTTGAACAGGAATTTGGCTGGTCATATGGTACCAGCAGAGGAGAGCCCACTGCCAAAGCACTTGCCTAACAATCCCAGAAGGTTCTGAATGATGCACTGCACAGGCACAGTAAACTCCATTAGTGTGAATCACATGAAGAATGATCTACCTAGTTTCTCTTCCTTTTATCCAGGTTGCTATCTTGAATTTTGAAGTGCAAACAGAAAATTAATCTGCAACAACCTTTGTTCTCCCAAATACACTATATGAATAGACTTGCCAATTTTGTCTCTTGATGGCAAAGTACCCCTATCCAAGCAGCTTGTTGTTATTAATTTTTGCCTGGCCACCTACCACCCCTCAACAGTCCAACCGATCACATTCTTTTCATCTATATCAGAGCTCCTGTCCAACATACTTCCTCTTTAAAACACACCAAGACTGTAAATAGTTCAACTAAACTCACACTAGGACCTTAAACCTATTGCTAGCCATACATGAAACAATTGTCGAATAATGAGTCATAATTTAAATAAATCCCATTGATTCGTTGGGTCTACTATAGCTGGGAATAGCAACTGGATTTAGGCACAGAGGTTAAGAGCTTAGAGTTATCAGGTATTATTATTCAACATTCAAAATTGCCATAGGCTGTTTCCTGATATGTCATTGGTTGATTAAATGCTGCATGAAGAAATCCACTTCTGTACACCTATCATCCTACAATGGTATTTTAATACTATGTCTCCAGCAGTTATCATGCAAGCTTTGAAGACTGATTACTGCTCTGTGATTAAGTCTATACAACGCTCTTAACACATTTAGCAGATTTCATCTACCAGTGTGTCCCGCACATTGAAGGTAGAAAAAACTGTTAGTGATAAAATAGAATTACTTTTTATTATGTCTTATAGAAACCTGGGATTGTTACCATTTATGAGCCATGTCTAATTTGTACGTGGCACATCTGGCATAACAAATACTAAGTATAAACCAGGAATGCTTGCAATAATGTTTCCCAGTGTTAAAATAAACACCTCAGCACTTCACACTTTGGCACAGCACTTTCACCACAGTGGGGAAGCACTTATCTACTTTAACACTTTGCCACTTATGAATTACCACTCAATTACTGAAAAGGGTTTTTAATCTAGGGGACAAGAAAATGGTTTCATATTTTCTTCACATTCACATTTAAGGGATAAGTAAACATATAAAAGTTTCTTTTATTTTCTTTCAGACTCACAAGAATGACAAAATCTATTTCTAACAGTTCTCAATCCAGTCTACCAGTAACAAAGATTGCAGAAGCCATGATTATATAGACCAAGAATTCTCATTTGTCTCATTACAGTCTCTTTTATTCAACTGTTCTAAGAGCACTCTTTGAAGGGAAGCAAATCAACAAGACAAGAAATATGACCACAAGCCTGGATAGACCCCCCCAATGAAGGGGGGGGAACCCCACACATTTAAATGAAGGTGCTCCAAGTCCTCAAATACAGTCCCAACATTCAGTTCCAGATCAACAGAAAGGAAAAGAATAGTAGACTGTCTTTTGCAGTCTTTGTTTAGAAGCTGTTTCAACTGTCCTAAGAAGACTCCTACAAGTTTGATACCACCATTGTGCTTAGCTTGAACCCCATGGAAGCAGGCTGTGATCAGCTTGCTGGTTCAAACCTAGTATAGCTCACTGATAAAAATGAGCAAATTAAAATCTTGCTCCTAAGCAGCAATTTTCTAAAAACAAGGAAGGAAGATAAGTCTGTCAGTAGCTATTAGTTATGACTGGTTATAGATGATGGCTATACATACGATGCCACAGCTCTTGTTATCAGTGAACATTTCCTGTGTCAGATGCCCAGTGGAGTGCTAATGCTCCAGTGAGGGGGAAAGGGAATGAGACAGTCTAAAGACAATCAAATACTTTTTTTTACTCCCTCTCATATTTCAGCACAACTGTCTCTCACAGAAATAAAGAAACTTACTAAAACTCTGTGTAAAAGTTTCCTGAACAGATATTAGCTGTTCTTTTAAAGGCTAGATGCAGTGGCATAGCAAGGGGGAGCAGGTTGCCCTGGGTGGTACTTTTTGGGGGGCGCCACCATGGCATCCCCAATCAAATGGAACCCGCCACCATAGTCTACCAACATTCCCCCCATCTGCCTTTCCCTTTTGGTATGCTCCAGCCAGCCACTTTCACAAGATGCACATGGCTTCTGGGTCGAACCAAGTTCAAACACCTGGAGGGGGCACACAGAGGGGGGAGAGGAAGGACCTGCCAGCCATTTTCCCCCTTACTGTTGACAGCATAGCTGCTGAGGTGAGCCGACAGGTTCCCATTACCATCATGGCCGCCATCCTGGAGCAAAGAAAGGACAAAGTGTCCAGCTGCCAGTTCACTTTTCCCCTGCCTCATTAGTATTAATGAGCTGGCTTCTTTCTCCTCCTCCTTCATGCTGTTCTCACTACGTGCCGTCGTTTCATTTTTAAAGCCACCTCAACTGTACTGAGAGGGGCAGAAAAGCTTTAGCCATGCCACTGGCTAGATGGGATACAATGCACTCAGAACAATTAATATATTCACCCATTGGCTACTTGATGAAATTTTCATCTGTCAAATTTCACGTTACTATCATTGTTTACCATCAATATTTTCTATTATGCATTTGGGCATTTCATTATTGTAAACTGTCAAGCAAAAATATATTATTTTAAAACCAAAATTTAAAACCTTGTCTTTATGCCATTTCCAAATGGCTTTTACAATTATGAGTAACACATTCATAAACTATTTTCAAGTATTCAGTGGTCTAACTTCACAGCCCTACTAGACACCCATAAGTGTGAAGGAATGTTTTTTTCCCTATTCTCCTCCTTGCAGTCCATTAAATTGCCCAAAACCACCTCTGGGGAGTTTCCTAACTCTCTATGAGCCAACTGAGAGGGCTGCAGGAAACGAGGGGAGCCTCCCAATTCTGCTGATGGAAGCAATTCCATCAGCAGAACCATCTCCTGTAGATTCTGCTCAACAGAAGTAATGCAATCAAAAGATTACATCGCTAGATGCCATTGGCATTAGTAGGCTCTTCTCCCCCAACTGTGAAAAAACACATATTTTAGGATAAACTACAGATTATGCTTTAATATTACCTTAGGGGTTGGTAGCTACTAAGATCCAGGAGACATTTCTGCTTTTCCTTAGACCCTGGCAGCCAATCTACACCACAAAGGAAAAAAATGAACATGACAACAACAAAATATACAATGCACTACTTAAAAATTCTATGGTCACTTCTGAATTCTTTAAAAAGGCTATTTTGATCCAGGAACAAGACTTAGAGGATTAAAACAATCTTTAAATGCACCATCACACAATTTCTCAAGACATCACTTCCGCCTCCTATCATACAGAACAGCTCCTCACTTCTGATTCTTGTCTGTGACAAACTAAAATTTGACATTTCCTTCTAACAGGCAAGCTAACACTGGAATTTGTCTGCAAACCAGGAACAAACTTCATCACAGACCCCTCCTCCAGGCTGGCCCTGCAGTTCCAATCCCTAGACTCCCGTCACTGACTTTGCCTCTTTTCTCCTCTTAATCCCTCACTGGATTGTGTACTTGGGCCTCAAGGTGATCCTTATGTGGACCAGTGGATATGCTGTTCTGTGGGTTCACTGTGGTAAGCATGTCCAGACTCTATCAAACTTAACAGAAATAGTCAAAAACAGTTGTTAAAAAAAAGAAGGAAGTAGAGATTGATTAAGACACATTCAGATAAACACACTGTAGTGTTATTGTACATTTTCAAGTCATTTCTGACTTATAGAAAACTGTATCTCAGAGTGTGTGATGCACTCAAGGTCACCCAGTGAGCTTCCGTGGCCAAGAGGGGAATTAAACTCTGATAGTCCAGTGCTCAAACTACTAAATCACAGTGGCTCTCAAATAACACAGTAACCCCTATTTAATCTATTTAATCATTCACGGCTTCCCAGAACCTTATTTAGTTCTTCTAATGGCTGCCTATCCTATCTCTATTACAGTTTCTCTCTAATTCTATGCCAGAGCTTTCCAAACTTCTCATGTTGGGTGACACGCTTTTTTAGACATGCATCATCTTGCAACACAGTAATTCAGTAAGTAATTCAGTAAGTGGAGGCAGCCCCTC
Source organism: Ctenosaura bakeri (assembly GCA_948474755.1). Classification (NCBI taxonomy): domain Eukaryota; kingdom Metazoa; phylum Chordata; class Lepidosauria; order Squamata; family Iguanidae; genus Ctenosaura; species Ctenosaura bakeri. The sequence continues at coordinate 345,615 of CAOLHI010000860.1, forward strand.
CACCCAAGCTTTGTCCCCTGCTGCCCTGGCCAGGGTATTCCTCAGCCCAGGGCTGCTGCTGTGGTAGCGGGAGAGGCAGTCCCTTCACCTGGCCCTGGCCCGCCATTGCCACTCTCACCGGGGTCTTCCTTGGCCTGGGGTGGCAGCAGAAGTAGCCCTTTTACCCAGGCCTGGCCCACCATGGCGGCGGGAGAGGCAGCCCCTCCACCTGTTAACGTTCATGTGACACACCTACACATTGCAGATGACACACTAATGTATCATGATACACAGTTTGGAAAGCTTTGCTGTAGGTCATCTTCCTGCTACCTCCCTGCAAACTTAACCATCCCTAGATCATTCTTCCCCTATCTGCCTTCTATCAGAGACAAGCCTCACTTTTGTATCCTTTCTGCCCCATTGGCACCCCCTGACAGCATTCCCTGAGCTGTGACTAGTTGGCTCTAACCAGGCTTGCACAGCTCCTCCCTTCACAAACCTGGTTCAAGATCCTGATTTACAAGGAATTGCAAGGAATACAAGCTCTACTTTGCCAAAATCAGGGACTGGAGTGTGACAGCATGACGAGTGAAGAAAGACAGGGAGGGAAGAGTATGCATCAAGCCCAAGCCTCTTCAGTGAAGTCCCCTATACAATAACTAGAGATAATTTAAAGTTCTATCATTAGTGGCTAGTGTGTCATTTTATATTTATAGACATATTGTTCAAATTATTCTTTGTCATATCTTTTATATATTTGACTTGCAAGATGCCTTTGGGTTTTTCCGGGAGGAGCATTCAAGAAATCCAACAGACCAAAACTAAACCTCCAGTAATTTCCAAAGACAATTAGTTACTGTATTAATTAAAAAGTGAAGGCAGTATTTCCAAATTACAGAATCACCTATCCAATTGCTTTTTAAAAATTGATAAAAATATTGTTTATCCTTCCTGCAAAACAGATGGGTCTAAATGTGATGTAAAATGCTAGCATTCCAGTAGCAGTGATCCTTGCTAACCTGCTATGGTCCACTAACTTAGAATTATTCCTTATCAACATGCATCCTTTACTACATCAGAAGTCATATGAAACTAAAACATAGAGTAAGCAGGTGGCCACCAGATACTTCTTGAATACCTCAACATCTGGTTATGCAGTTGGTACAAAGTACAAGATGTTCAGAGGTTTTTTTAAATAGTTAAGGTAATTATAAATTACAAAAAATATATATAATTTTTATATTGCTCATCTACTTTCTACCTTCTAGTCTAGGAAAAATAACTAGCTTTAGAAATGCTATCATCTTTTAAATTATTGGTATTATAGATTTTGTAAAACATGGTTATTCAACTGAAGCAGTAACTTGCAAACTATAAACTTATAAATTATTCACATTTGACAGTCGCCTCATTCCTGGCAAAATTAGTTTGGAGAGCAAAAACACAAAGATTTCAGGCCACATGCATAAGGAAACAGCTTTTGGCCACAGTGTCTGCTACTCTCCCCTTGAGGAACCATAGTGGGAAAGGGTGTTTCACTGTAAGTTGAAGGCTGAGGTATCGGGTTCAAGCCCAACTGAATCATAAAGGTCTCAGTCTGATAAATCCATGTTTCATCCACATCCTGCTCCCATGTTTCACTTCAGCATTTTTTTTTTTAAATTCAACCACAACTCTCTGTGATCGGGAAACTTAGATCTGAAAGTTCCGTCTGAACCAGGACCATTCCCCTGCTGCCACTGGAGAAGTCTCAAAGCTAATTTGCATAAGAAAAGCACGGCACACAGTGTGTATCATAAATCCCATTGTTTCAATTTCTCATGATCTATTCCAACATGAAGTATGCATTTGTTCACTAAATAACAAAATTAAATTATGGTCAACCATGAAGCATCTCTCTAAAAAAATAGCATCAGAAACTTGAACTGTGTCTATTGGTTGCATTAGATATGCAATCCATTAGTCAGCTGACATGATTTACTGGAGTACTACTGTCTATGCTTCCCATTTATCTTCTATATGGAAGTAACTGCTTGATTACAGGTAAGTGACTCTGCAATTTTAACTTCTCATTTCTTTTTATTCACCACTCTGTACATATATACATAAATATCTAACATGCATTATCTTTACTGCATTTCTAAAAATAAACATTTTGTCCATATTAAAAAATGAAAAATATCCTTCTCCAGCTGTTACATAATTTTCCTGCTCAGTAATCTGATCTCTTCTGTTTGAACATTTGTGAAGGCATATTCACAGAAAAAACTGTAGGAAAAATCATAAATGCACGTTCATGCAATGGCTAAAAATACACTGGCCATGAACAGTAATCCAACAATGCTGTCATGAAGCAAACTGAATTTTAATTCTCTCTTTCTTTTTTACAAAATGAGAATAATTTTTGTACTTAGTTTATAAGTCTAAAAACAACTGATCTATAATGTAAGAAAGAATCATTATGTATGGAGTTTGCTCTAGTTCTGCTGCTTATAGACACCCATATTTAATATTCATTCACTAACATCACTATCAAACATTAAAATCAGATCTAGTATTATGATTTTAATATTTGAGGCTATTCAAGTCAATAATATTAGACCAAGTTTAAAAATAATTTTTTAGTTTTAACAAGCAGGTATAATTTAAATAAGATTTCTATTACTTTTTTAAATTTAAGCTACATTAAATGCTTCTTTTATGAAATTATTTGTTTAAAATGAAGTTGCTCTTAAAAATTAATCCATGACTCTCTTTCAAACACACCAGACTGTGTCATGGTGTCACCCTTTTACCCTGCTTTCATCTGTGCGCAAGTATCACAACCAGATTTCTGAATCTGCTTGTGCAAACTGTTGGATTAGCCACTGGTCACCTCATTATAACTTTACTGGGCAAGTTGCTGCTAGGGCTAATTATTTGGCTAGTACTTGTGCACCCGCAAACAGAACCCTGCCACTGCTTATATTTATTTCTGCCACGTTAACATGGATACAACTCATGGGATTGATGCCACAAGAAAACTTGCAGTTTGGTTAAGAACTAACCACCAGACACAAGAAAGGTAATTTAAAATTGGGGCAAGATCTGCATATTTATATCTTTGGCAACTTAGCACTGCTAAACACTGTCATATCAGACTTTGCTTCTAGCAATTCTCAGCATTTGGTTTAAGATTCAGGAAAACAAACATAAAAGGCTCATAGTAACACAAATTTGGTCAGTTTCCTTGGGCTAGATCTAAACATAAGCAGAAGTCCTGCACTGGATGATCCAAGAAATAATGCCCAGAGGTTTGAGGGATCTCCTAAATAGTGTAGATTGTAATATGGTGGACTACAACATGAAAGGAAATTGCCCAAATTTGGGTGGAGACTGCTGGGACTTGTGCTCCACTTCCATCACAAATTATTTCCACCTGCTTTTGGTTTATTTCTCCCTTCCACTGTTAAAGCCCCAAATATTCAGAAATTCTCCAACCTCCAGAGGGTGTAGTAGGGGCAGAGTTGGAAAAGATCTGTTACACAAGTGTCTTTCAGTTTGTACAGCTTGGGGTGCAGCCCCCACTATGGAGACACAAAAGCCAAAATACATTAAATTCATACTGTCATAAAGCAGAAGTAGATAAGGCTGCCCAAAAAAAAATAAAAAAATAAATTAAAAAAACCAGGAAAAAAAACATGGAATTAATTCTCTAAGTCCAAGGAGCTTCCGATGTGCCTCCTTCCAACAGATCTTCTGCCTCACCACATGCTGGATGATGAACTGTTTCTGCTTATGGGTAGATCAAAAGCAATGTGACATGTAAATGGTATTTGGGGGACCAGTCTCAGTTTCCTGGTGTAAGTCCCACACACGAATATAGGCAGCACTTTACATTATGTCCACAATGCAGCATAAAATACAGAGCTGCATTGTTTGGAACACACTCCCAGGTACTATAAAGATTCTGTTTAGCTGTAGCCAGGTATCTTTTTACAGATATCTTTTATTGTTCTAGCATACACGTTATGGGCGTTACAATACAGAAAATTGAGTTTATATCTTTTTTACTTCTTACTGATTGTAATCAAAGTTTTAAAGCATTAATTTAATGTGTTATTTAAACCAATGTGTTCTGAGGCTTGAGATATTTCTTCATCAAATCCTTAAACCATACTTAAACTACACTGAAATTATAATATTCTAGCCCAGTTGATAAAAAGAGAACACACACAGATTATGGAAAGAATCTAACAGTACTAAGGTGCTCTAGCTATTAGTAATGTATCTGAGTGACACACTATAAAATGGGAAATTTCAGCTTCTCAACCATCATGACAATGACAATTTTGACAGAAATATTCCAGAATGATAGCCCCAAGGGATCTGAATAATACTGAAGTAAAAATAAGGTACTGCGCAATCATTCCAAATTATTTTATATTTAAGCAAATCTTTATTTTACAATTGACTAATACTCCTTAAAGGTATTAATGGAGATATTCACACTGTGCTTGTTAGTTGTCTATACAAATACATGTCAACAATAATAGACTTTGTGTAATAATATGTGATACATCTATGCTGGCCATCTGGAGAACTAATGAATAATCAAGGGACTCCAAATTAAACTATTGAATTTTTCTTAGAATCTTTAGGATAACACTGTCAAGTTCAATCTATTCATTTGGACTCCAGAATCAATTTTTCAAACTTTATGACAGGTTTAATAGTTCCCACCTGTTTCTCCTGCTTGACTTTTGACTGGCAAGTTACCAGCTAGGGTGGAAATGTAGACAAAGACCCCTATTAGACTCTGGCTGTTTCTCTACTGTGAGGTCACTCAGCCATTAAATTAGTTCCAGCCCACTTTCTCCTATGTCTTAATTTTGGGGCAGATATGTAAATTTAGGGGACTGGGACAGAAGGTCTGGTATTTGGCTTGTAGAAAGATTTGGAGGCCCATTAAACATAAACTTTATTTATGTATGGTTGAAATATTAAATGTTTTCTGCATGGTGAAATGAAATATTTCTTTTATTAAACCTTTTCACATGTCCACAGTTGTTAAAAGACTCCCAACCTTTTAAAAAAATTCTATGACAAGAAAAACTTGGAGTTACATAACTATGTTTCAGTTAACATACCATAACTATATTTCATATGTTTACAAATACACTATCGTTATTTAAAAACAAACAATGTATATCACCTTGGAATCACTTTTGCTAGTTGGTGATATAAAACATTTTAAGTTAATATACCTATGACTACAATCCCAACTCTAACTGAATTCTGTGACTGATAATCCTGCCACAGCTATAGACCAAAACGTCTCCATGCTAGTCTCTGACTACAGCTAAATTCATATGACATGCTAAAATGAGATTTTAGTGCTATGAGGCTGAGTCATGGTGATCTTCACTTTCCCCCACTTTTTAACATGACTGCAAGGAGTTCAGAACCATTTGCCCCTCTTTTAGACTAAATGCAGTTTACTGCAATGGCTGAATGTAGCCCAACTGCAGCTTTTTGTAGTTATCATTCATGAAAACTTGCCAACTTCAAAACACAGTTTAAGAAGCTAGGATATTGTCACTAATTATAAATAAACTTAATCACAGCTGAAGTTCTGATCTAATGTTCAAAGGTGTACAATGTAACAGAAGCTTCCAGACTTCTTGTGGCTGCATCAAAGGAAAGCAGGGGCATGGTGTGTCTATCTACAGCTCATCTTCATAATGCTAAAATCACCCTTCCCATTTTCAATATCCTCCATATCTATTAGGCTATAACTCCTACAATCCCTGCGATGCAGAGAGGCATCCCTGCTCATGCCTCGTAAGAAGCTTTCAAAATTGAGAGGACTATCAAAAGCAGTTTGTGATATGCCATAGAAACTTAATATTCAAAGAAAAAAAGCTAAAGAAAAAGCTGTGGTCTCATCCAAGGCATCAGGTACACCAGGAGTTCAATCACACCTGGTACTCAAACTACTCATAAAAGTATGCAAAAGTGTATGCAAAATAATTAATATGAAGAATCAAGCCAGTGATATACCACTAGACAAAATTATGTAAGTTTATATACCAATAGCTGCGTATGTTTTTGTTTGTTTAAATATGTGCTTTATTCAAGTATACCACAGAGCTTATGATTTCATCAGTTATTCAATATGATCAATTCAGATCAGGTTTTCAGTCACATAGATCAGATAACTATTATTGCTGTAACTGAAATATATTTGGCTGTTGAGCTACATTAAGAGAACTGAAAATGAAAAATTTTTTAAAGTTCTTGTCCTAGACAATTTCAAAAAATAAAAATGTTACTTCTCCTACACTACTTTTAGTTTGGGAAGAAAACAATGCCCAATCAGATAGAAAAGTAAGAAATCTGAACATTCTGCCTATTTTAAGCAAAATGGATTCCTCTGGAGAACAGAGGCCAAAGTACAGAGGCTCTGTGAGTGAAAAATGGGAAACTGGTAAACCAAAGGAGGCAAGGATCAATACCTTTGCACTGTGCCAACCACTGTACCTGACAGATGCACCCCCTTGACTACCATGAACCAGTACAAGTGGCAGGAATGCACATGCATTTCATTGAAAGGTAAAATTTCCAGAAATTTCAGGAAAAAAATGGAAATAGATTTTTTTTTTAAAAAAAGAATGGAAATATTAGCACTCATTACAAATTTAAAATCACTTTGTTATTTTAGGAACAGAAAATGGACCATGCATAACTTGGATTAGCATAAAAGTATTATGTTTAATACATTAAAGATACATTGATACATTTTATTCAGGAAATAAATTACAAATACAATTTGTAATTTACAAGTAATATTAATATTTACAATAACAGTACATAATGTTGTTAACAAATGAACTACAAAATCTTGAACTGTAAGGAAACTCTTTACTTTTGCCAATTTTTACAAACAAAAATCCCAGGAGACTCAGGATCAAGATTAATGAAGAAACAGACATTACTTTGACTCCTAAATGTCCTCCTAGTAATGAGCAGGCATAATGCTCTCATTCCTATAAAAAGAACTGTGAAAAGGAAACCAAGGTGAGGAAGTATGCTGTTGTGAGATATTGTACATAAGCCTTACATAGAAGTTGATCAGCTACATGTAGTTTTTAGAAATAATGTGAGGGGAGTGAATATATGAACACTTTACCTTTTTTTTTATCATTTTAAATTTCATAACCTTCCCCCCCCCACATTGTCAAGAAAAGTAAAGGCATCAGGAAAAAAACTTTTCTTCCTGCATTTTCACCTGATCTCTCTGAATATTTCTACATGTTCAGAAAAGGACTGCAACTATGAGGTGTGTGACTGAATGGCAAGAAAGAAAAGGAACAAGCAGGAGCTAAGAATGGGGCAGGACTGGCTAGTCCCCATAGTTCACCCTTCTTCTCCTTATTTCTAGCTTGTGCTCAAAGAAGGGAAAGATCATAAGTGTATTTATTATGCATGTATCTTTACTTTGGGAAACCAAGAATAGCATACCTAGTTCTCCCAAATAATCTCCTAGCCTTACAGACACCTGTTGATATTTACCAATGTAACAAAACAGCATTCTGCATTGTTTGACAAATGTCTGGCTATGGCACACAGAACTGTGATATTAAAGCTAACACGCATACTCTTAGGTATACTAAGTAAACAAAAACAAAACTGTGAATATTAATTTTTCAGAGATGGATCTCAGTAAGTCATAAATCAGCACATGTGCACACATTTTTATAAAGTTCTTTAGGAATTTTTGTAGTTACCTTGGATCAACATTAATATTCAGCTGCCAGATTTTGTAAGACTCAAACTACTCCACAGAATGAAAAGCTTTATGCACATAAAAAACATACCATCTAGCAAGGGAAGTTGCAATAAATAGCACAATTCACACTAATAAATCTCTTAACTAAATTAACACCCAAAACTTCACATAGGCAAGTTTTCATGTATCCACGCTTCTATGGCAAAACCAGCTGTTCCACTGTATATTTCAACTGCATCTCAATATTAAAGCACTCTTAGACCATTTATAACATACTGGTCCAAGCCTTATATATTACAAAGGACAATTTCTCACTGGGAATCATTTAACCATTATAAAAGACTGTCTTCATATATCATAGAATCAAGCAATAGTTGCCCTATGTTTAGAATAAATGCATAGTCTGCATGCCAATGCTGCTCTGTTAGAAACTATTACACTATCCACATGGACAAATAATAAAATATACTGCAATTATTCATGCTAACCATGAGATTTTAATTTTATAATGTCAGAAAGTATGCACCCTCCTTTAAAATGCTAATCTAGACATGGAGATGGAGAGAGATATGCCACTACTATGATTGACATTAACTATCAATTTGAACGTGTGCTCAATCCCAGATAGGACATAAACATTACAGATAACACTTCCTAATGCAACCAGTGTTAATCCCAATTCTGTTAATTGCTAGGAATTGCTAAAGGTATAGATTCAAATGTCCTTGCGTGTCTCACAACCACTATCTTGAAATGCAACATACAATGTGGAGGAAAAAGAATCTATACAACACATCACTTATACAGCTCCCTGGGTTGAAGGCCTGTAGACAGCACCCACACCTATTTGTAACAGAGGTTCAGGACTGACCCAGGAAGAGAAAGAGTATTTTGTTGTACCTAAGAGAAGTCAAAATGGGAACAAGCTACAAGATATGTCTGCCACATGAAACAGCCAGTAAGTTATTGGCCTGCTTACCAAAAAGGTAGTAGAATGTTTCATAAATCCAAGTCTGAGAATAAAATCACACTGAATAAACAAAGAAAAAGCTTAACTTGGAAACTGTAAAACATGCTTCCAGTTACAATTCTGTAACCTGAGGAAAGAAATGGGAATTGTGCTGAATTCCAGATGCTCGGTAGGAGTTGCTGTTGAAGGAGTTGCTCCTTCACTATTCACTATGTTAGTTAGGGCTGATGGGAGCTGTAGTTCAACAATACCTGGAGGGCCACTTAACTCCCAGTCCTTTCTTATGACCTACGTCCAACTGTCCAACTGTCAAAGCGGAGTCAATGAATCAATGAACCCTCCATAGATATTTCCTTCCCAAATTCACACGGACTCAATAAATCTACTCTGGCTGAGACAAACAACTGCATTTAGCCCTAGTTCCAATTCCAGTGTAGAATTCATCTAATTCTTACTATCATGTATATGTATATACACATACATACACCCACACACACGCACACACACACTTGCCACAGCAACAGAGCACAAGCCAGCACTGGGTTTCTTATGCTTACAAGTTGTTCTTTCTCCAAACACTGAGAAGAAATATGCAGTCAGAACCTCTACCACTATAGTTGGGGAAATGCCCATAACAATATGAATCTAACATTAGTAATTTTTTGAGAAACAGGAGATCAGGGTATCTCAAAGATAAAATAGACCTTGTCATTCCTACCACCATCTCATACAAGCAAAAAATAACTATCTCCCCGCAGTATGAAAAGCTGTATTCTCGTATGGATTGCTTCTTAATTGCTGCATCATGAATTAAGCCTTTCATTGTGACATCTGTGAGTCTCAAGATCATGTGCCAAAATACAGAGTCACTATACTAGGATTTAGGAGGATGACTTTATATATGATAATGCACCTTTTAAATATTTGTCTGACTTGTTTTAGCAGGCTTATAGATCAACTACTTAGATCTTTCCCCTCCTGCTGATAAATCTATTTCTAGTAAGATGGGAAAGTGGAAATGGAACAGATTTTATAAACTTTCATTTTTCTTTGCCAAATAAAGCCTGGAATTCTGTTGCTGCACTACACTGGGATAACAGTACAATCACTTTAGAGCAGCTTATACTTGTAACATCTGATCAAAGAACAGGCAATTTTCCAACCAATCCTTCCAAAAACACCCTGACTTTTAAGGATTCATCCAAAACATAGGTATTGTTAAAAACTTAGGTATTGTTCTCAGGAAACAGTTTTCCTTCCCAGCGATGACTTTCTCTGCCTTCCCTTGCAGATGTTCCACCTATGATCTCTTCTTGCTAGCTGGCAGGCTGGCATAGTTGCCTTAAGTATAATGAACCAACAAGTTTTCATCCACAGTACATAAAGTGAAATTATTGCCATATGATCTCTTACCCATCTAGAAGATCCATTGTGGTTGATGTAACCTCAGCAAACAGAACCACTTTTCCAAGCTTCTGTGTATGTAAATTTTCCTTATATTTGTCAAGACTGAAGTTTACAGATGAGAAAGCTTTCATCTCAGTAACAACTGGCATAAATGAGGGTGTTACTTCTGTCTCCAAGCTGCAAGATGATACAAACTTAAGGGACACTTTGCTGGAAGTAATTAATCCCGCTGCATTCACGTTTCTTCCCAGCCATTCCAGAAGAGAACTATGGATTTCCTGTTGGATATAAAACAAAATGGGATAACAAAGAAACTTGCTAATCTGATCTTCAGATCAGACAATATATTTCTGAAAGAGATTTATTCAAAATGGTAGTGCCTCTGGCTACAGATCAGTTCATTCAGTTTCAGAGTCAATTTGAAATACTTCATGCCCTATGTATGATTGGATGCACTAACCATTCATATATTAAGCCACAACACATAAAAAATTCCATTTCTTCTATCAAAAAAGAGGGAAAATATGCAAGGACTCTACATATCCATCAATATTAATGCCCCGCTACTGCTGCATGTCACAACAGGTGGCTTTTTAAAAAAAATGCACAAAGATAGTTACCTAAAAGAACTACTCTGTGCTTAAATTTAGAATTACCCAGCCAACAATTTCACTGCAAATTACTTCTTTCAGATGAATGGGCACATATATTACCTACTTCAATTACTAAATAACAATATGTTTAAAAGTTCTATTTTTTGTTATGATGGCAAAGCTTAAAAGATATACAATGTACAGTAAAACAGGAATGTGCAATAGTACATAAAACAGATAATTATTCCTTTATCTCATTGATGGCTATAATTCAGACACTCATACAAAGATCACTTCATTATACAGTTTTCAGTTTTAAGACTAAAGCTTGTGAACAGTTTGAATCTGGTATTGCTCTTAGTATTATAAACTTTTACACTGCAGTATTGTATTAATAAAAATTAACAGCCTTTAAAAACAGAAATGGTTCACAGGACACATTAAAGATCTGACAGTATTCTGTCAACACTTTTCAGAGTCCAAATTGGACTTAGCACAATGCAGCAAAATACCACCTTTCTTCCCCAGTGCTTGCCTATATTAACAGCTATTTTGACTTTTCAAATATTAGTCTTTATTTTCTTAATACACAAGAAGAGCAGTTTGTTGTATCATGGATGTATTGTCACGTTAACCATTTCCCCCATCAAATTCATCAGGCGTATTGATAGAACGTAGATACTAATACACATAAAACATTCAAATTCCAAACAACAGCCAGTAACCACAATAATCTAAAGTAAATCCTACATTTAACTGCTTTGATTCAAGGGCTTAGAACTTAACACTATTTACAAGCAATAGACTGGGATGTGAGCACTGTTTTGTGGCAGCCTCTAGTGGCCACTTAAATGAAAGGTGTTGGTAATAATGTTCAAATATCTGACCTTATGCACCCTTGAGACTTTGGCAGAAATACTACATAAAGCACAGAATTGTGAGACTGAACTGCTGGTGCTACTTTAAAATCCCTGGCAATGATTACCAAAACCAGTATCAGATTATGGGTAGAAACCCAAAATATATGGTAGTAGCTATTTGTCTTAAAATTAAATTATAGTGAACCGGTTAAAAGCTAGATGTGTTTGTTTTGGATTTTGTTTTACACTAACATCTAAAAACTCTGTATATCAAAACTCTGTATTTACTTCATTATATGGAAACTGGCACTCTGTAAACCTTGTAAATTCTAGATTGCTTTCTCAGGCCCATTTCCACATTAACTTTTGATGTCAGTGACCATTTTTTCATCTACCAGTAATTGGCTTCAGGTTTGACTATTTTGTATCAGTATATCCCCCTTTCAACAAAACTTGAGTATATGTTCAACAAATCAGGAGAAAAGTTAGAAGGCAACAGATTTACTGATACAATAAATACCAAGTGGCATGCACCATGTGAAGTAAGTAAGATAAATATTACCCTATAGCACTCTCAAAGAAAATATGAACATACAAACTAAATCTCAAAGATCTTCCATTGCAATACATCCTTAAATAGCTCTGTTTCCCTGCCATATTACAAGCCATAGTAATGTAACTAAAAGAAACTTAAGTTCACTATGTCAAAATTTACATTGCCTTCAATATACCCTGTTTCCTAAGAATAAACATGTTTAACTTATACACAGTAGATCATTGCTGACTTTTAGTACATAAATGGAATTAATGCAATAGAAAAGACTTTGAAATTTACAAGAATGCTGGCAAGAATCTATAAAACATACCAGACCCTATTGCTGAAGCTCAAACTAGATTTTGTATAATTGTATGTTTATTAAAAATGCTCAGTGCCAGCTGAAGACTATTCAGAAAGACAGAATGGCACTAGTTTAGTGAAATCTTTGAATAACTGATTTCTAGCATAGTTGGCTTTTATAGATATCACACCTTCAGGTAGCTAAACTGCTAGAGCATGTACATATTTTCATATGTTAAAATTCTTGTTAAAGTATCACAATGTTTGTCAAATTTTAATAGGGGTAGAATTTTTTACTTGCTATATTACACTCAGACATATAAAAATGAGACTGTCAAATGTCCTTGGAAGACCTGCCCTAGCATTCTCCCAATCCAACAGAAACAAACTACCTTCTAAAACAGAAGCAACAGAAGTGCCACATGGATCAAAGACAGGATAGGGATAGTGGTTGCACCAACACTTAGCAAGGGCAAAAGGCATCTGCTGACAAAAAGGATCAAAATCTGGACAGTATTCCTGCAATCAGGTAATACTTATTTTTAAGTTAAAAAAAGCAAAATTGATTTGCAATTTTAATGTTCTAGAATTCCCGGTTGAGGCAGATTAAGCTATTTTCCTCCTTATTATCTTCTGTTGTTTTGATACCAGAAAACAATCTTTTAAAAAAAAAACCTCAGGCAGGCATTTGACAATTATCTCACTGCTATACAGCAAGTACAAGGCACTTTCAACTAAGAGTTGTACTTTTTTTTTTTATCACTGTGCTCCTAAATCACATTTTAATTTTTAATACTTATTCTCTGTTTTAATTTTTTCTTCCATTTAATAGTAAACCATTTTGTATAAAATTGGGGGGGAAGGTGACATAAAACTGGAATAAAAAGAGGAGAACATGAAGTTACACAGAATTTACACAGAATTAAACAGTGGCACAACATTTCATAAAGTCATTTTTTGGGTGAAACTAGCAGAAATGCTATGTTGAAGCAATTAAGTGGGGAAGGGGGAAATTAAACACTAATAAGATTCTTTTAAAATGCAGTGTACTAAATCCAAGGTGATGCAGGCAAATGCTACCATAACTTCCTTTCCCTCCTCTCTGTAGTATTAGCTGCCACCCCAAAATTGACTTCAGCAGGTTTACTGGTCTTTTTGTGCAGGTTTAGGGCATTTGTGGAGAAGGTTTCAGTGGGAAAAGGAAATCTCCCTCCCTCCCCACTAGATTCTTCCATTTTTGCATGTGTAGATATCCAGCATTATATGTCACCCAAAACATGAAGAATGTATGTTTAGAATGTGTTAGTTCCTTAGGATCTGTAAGACACAAGCTTACTAATCATAAGATAACAGAAAATTCCTCATAATCGATAAGCACAGAACCCTGCAATGCCATATTTATTACATTTACTACCCTAATTTACTGGGGATAACTTCATGCTTGAGGAAATTTCAACTAAAGAAGTCACTCCACACAGTTTTGCCTTGGGACTCTTTGAAAATATAAATACTGTGCCTTCTTTTCAATGTGTAAGGCTATGCCATTTTGTACTGAACTACAGAATGTTTGACTATACAAGCATGCAAAGACTGATATACCACACAATATAATGTAATGTAATATACCAGAACCATTGTAAAGATAATTTTGCAACGCCAGGCCTTTATAAGGTGTATGCTGGTTTAGTTTCTCTTATTCAGGGCTATGAGAACAGTCTGGAAGCAATCTTCCTAGCAGCTGCTCTCATCAACAAACTGTTTATTGTAAGAAAGTGGTTAGGTCAAAGGCTAAACATCATCCTAAGCTGAAAACATACATTAGAAAAATTCATACTGTTCATATATAAGAAAAAAGACTATTGAAGAAAAAAAGAGCCATATTCATGGCAATGGTCAAAGTCCACTGAAACATACTCATTGGTATTTTAACGAGAAGTATTTTAATATGAAAGTAACTGATTTTTTTTAAATATTTCATAATTTAATTATTCTGGTCAAATAGCTGCAATATATTTAAACAGACCATGATTTTAGAAGTTTAAAACATTTTGGCAGTCTGTCAGTGATATCTCCGCTAGTCACAAAGACTGCAGATTTATTGGGGCAAAGGATTAACTTTGCCTCTGCTATTCCAACAAGATAACAGAATTTCACAATACCAAAAAAAGCTACTAGTCATTGACAAAAAACATTAATACTGAATCCTTTACTGCAATAATTTTAAAAACATTATAGACAGTTAAGTTGTCTTAGAACATTTTAGTGTGGCAAAATATTTTTAGAATGGCGATTTTTCAAAAAAATCTCATGAAAAGATATAGATTTCAGTGCATCATAGGATATTATTTTAAAATATATTCAATGACATGCAAAGTGATGAAAATCTAGTAAGGGGACAGACTACAGGGGGAAAGGGGACGTGAAAAGCATTCTGAAAGTTCTAAGAGCACAATGCTGGATTTGGCGTTATCTGGTTTAAATGCTTCACTTAATAGTTCCACAAAAGTGATAAAACAACACCAGTCTTTTATTACTTGATACCACAATATTTAAGCATTGACACTTAATATTGTTTCGATGTCTATATATAATAAGACCTATTGTCTTATGCATGCATTCAAAGTATGTACTCAAACAAAACACATTAAACACAGCAATCAAAAAGCAATGAGAAGGAAAATATGGCATGTGTTGTGTGTCTTCAAGCTGCCTGTTGACTTATAGCATCCCCATGAATTTCATAGGGTTTTCTTAGGCAGAGAATATTCAGGGGTGATTTTGCACGTTCCTTCCTCTGAAATATAGCCCGCAACACCTGGTATTTGTTGGCTGTCTCCTATCCATGGACTAAGCAGGGCTGACTCTGCTTAGCTTCCAAGATCAGATGGGATCTGGTGCCCTTAGCATAATTAGGACTCCACTTCCCCTACATAATGCAACTCTGTTCACAAGAAGAAGAAAAATAATGCCTCTGTATATGTGAACTAGCCCCTAAGTTTAAAAAAATCTATTTTGCACAATGCAAAAATTGAGATATACTTTAGGTGCTTCTTCTAAGTGATCCCACTATCAAAAGAGAAGGGATTTTTCTGCTATGAAAACAAGCATCTGAAATATTCTTCTAAGGAAGAGATCTACTTGGCTCTACTGATGCTCATCTTTTTTGGCAAATACAGTGAACATTCCATACCTGCAGGGTTTTGTTCCATGAACCCTGGTCAATAGGAAAAAATGTGAAAGCTTATGTCCCATATTACTAAGTGGTGGTGACAAGCACACAGATGCTTCAGCCTGTGCACATCCACATCGCCACCATTTTAGGTATAGGACAAGACACTCCATGTTAGCTGGAAGTAGCAGATGTAGAGGCTGTTTATATGCAGGGTCTGCTGTACTTAAGATTTACTTACTTCAAGAGGCTGCCTTGAATTACAGAAAAAGCAAAATGCTTACTAACCCATGAGACAAAGCAATCTAAAGCACTATTCAGAAAAGTGTAGCTCTTTAAAACAACAGGAAAACCAAACATGCACACATATTTTCCACTTTTACTTTAAATCTTTTGTATCCCTTCTAGCCTATACTGCTGATGAACATATGGAGGTCATGAAAGTAAGGCCTGGCAACTAAATATAATAGAGTTACTAGATATTTGCATGTTTTCCAGCTAAATCACTTCTATCAGCACTAACACAGGCACTTCCTTCTACATTAATTTCTAGATATGAGTCTGAATAATAGGGTAGCTAAATAGATTTCAAGGAGATTTGGATTAGATTGCATTTGGTTCTTCTGAATCTTTTCAATCCTAAATCATTCACTCAGAAGCAAACTTCTTCCCAATGGAACTTACACCTAAAAGAAATATGACCATGTTTGCAGTCTAAATCTAATTTTACATAGTTGCAGAGGTCTGCTTTAATCTAAAAGATGCTGTTTAGACACAATTCATTTTAAGTGACTAATGCAGTGCCTCCATACCAACCATATAAAATGCCTTAACATCAAACCATGCATTATAAAACCATAGAGTAATTGATAACAATTACCGGTACTCGAAAAATCAGTTGGGTCTTACCAAACTGATAGTCACCACTGGGTGCTTAAATATAAATAAAACACTTCTCCGTAAATTCAACAACACAGATACCACACCAGAAATAAAGGCATCTCATTTTCAAACCATTAACATGGATGAACCAGGGCTGACTCCAGAGGCAAAAAACACAACTAATGGTAAACAAAAGCAAAAACACAGCTAATGATAAAATCCAGCTTTTCACTCTACTAATGTTTTCAAGCATAGTTTCTCAATTAGACATGTGCAATTGCTTTCATTTTTTAAAAGCAATTGCTTTCATCGAGAGACAGCATAGTGTAGTGGTTTGAGCACTGGACTATGACCCTGGAGACCAGAATTTGATTCACCTCTCAGCCATAATCCCACTGAGTGACCTTGGGCGGGATAGACACTTAAGCACCAGAAAATCCCATGACAGGTTTGCCTTAGGGTAGCCATAAGTTGGAAACAATTTGAAGGCATACAACAACAACAAAACAAAAACTGCTTTCACTACTAAAGAAAGGCACAAAAAACCTATTACTGAAAAGGGCAAAATCTTCTGTGGCTAGCTATCAGACTGTAACACAGCATTGTCAGAGTGGCAATATTTCACAAAATTTAGGCTGATGCCATCTTTTTACCTTCCAAGTCTTTTATGTACATTAGGTAAAGGCCACACTGAAAGTTAAGGAATCTTAAGCCTTTGCAAATTTGGAAATAATCCATTTCGACAGATCTCTGCAGCTGATGTCACACTTAAGCAAACTACTGCCAAATTGAAAAGATTCTCAAGAGCATTCTTAATAAGAAACAAGGTCTATATATTTAAAGCCACCTAACTGCTTTGCAGCAATCCCCTAGCTATGAGACTGAAAAGTATGACTCCTATGAAATTTGAGAAAGTTGATATTAAATCCGAAACATGACTTTAATTATTCCAACAGCAAATGATTCAGGCATCACACACACAAATTAATTGTACTGTTGACAGATGCAGACTTGAACATTTTTATTCTAGAAATACAGGAATCAAACTATCAAGAGTAAAAATGAGTTTATTTTAGCTCAGATCTAGCTCAAACTATATGTATGGCATACTTCCAGGTCAATCTGTCCTGAAGAGGGGTATAATGGTCCAGTGGATGGCCCATAGTTCTTGACAGAAAGAGGAGCCCTTCTTGCACATTCAGTACCTCATGGAATCTTGTTGGGGAGATTGCAACCACATTCACCGCTGCCTAACTTTTCTGCTGTGTCTCTGGGTTGGGGTTCTTAAAACTCACTTACAACTTACACATGTAGAGTCAGCTCCTCATTTTTGTATGTGTGGGGAACATGGAAGCAACAGCAAAGATTACCAAGGACCTCCCGTGACTATAACTGTGTTATAACTATGAATGCCTAACAAGACTCACAGAAATGCAGACTGCTTCCATCTTCAGAATTAATTGTGGAAACTCCTGTGAGTACATGGTACACTCTGCTAGAGGACAAATAAGGGCTTGCAGTTTTTAAACTTGTGAAAGTAATATAAGAAAGGCAGCAAAACAGGAATCTCAAATGGAACAAAAAGCTCTGTCGCTCTTTCCTATATTTCCAGTATTATCACTACAATTGGGAAGAAGTTGGTCAGATACAACACCTCCACTTAAATCAAACAAAAAAAATTCACCAAGTCACAAAGAACTTGTTAACACCATGTTTTATACTGTCTCTCTGCTCTTCCATAAACAAGGAGTGTTTACTAAAATTAAATAACTTTGAAATCTAGAGCTTAACGTGCAACCCCTCCCCTCACAATTTAACATGGTGTTCTCCGTTTCTACTAGATATACACAGGAAAGCTACATATGTGCTATATACATAGACATTTTCCCCACATTTTGGGAATAGCCAGAGTATAAGTAAACCAATACAATACACTAACCAAATGATTGCAAAAACTTATAGAAGATTGTCACAAATATGGCAAGACACATCAACCTGATCAGACCTTACAAATGTATAAAATACAGTGCCTACAATAGGTGTTATAGAAAACTGTATCCATTAAGTTTATGGATAATCTCCATTTGGATAAAATAATATATTTTACAGTGTGCTTTTCATTTGAAGAAAGGGAAGAAAGTATTGCAACAACTATTGGAAAACTGTAGGTAACCATAAAAGGGTAACAAAAATCCATGCACAACTGATGCATTTTAGTGATTTGCAAAGAAGGATATTAAAATTTGCTTTTTAAGTTTTTGTATAGATTTTGGAATGCAAAGGTTCTGATATGCAAGCCATTTCGTGTATTTAAAAATCAAAGATCCTGATGTTTAACTTGAAATAAAAGAAGGGGAGCATTTAATAAAATGTAGGGCAAAACTGACAAACCACAGACCGGCTTGCAAGTCTATTCTTGGCAGAAAAGTATTTAACCCGTTTCAGTGAAAGACCGCAAAACTATGATAGGTAATGGAACCAATTTTTCTGCTCTTATGATCCAGTTGCAGCTCCCTATCCTACTATACTCCCTGCAAACCTATTATACAACTTGGCTGTTCTTGTGAACAGTATGACTTAATGCTACCTGGAACTAGAATTGAGAGGAGGAATCACCAGCAACAGAAAAAATGTGTTTCTGTGGAACAGTGCTTGATGCTCTAACTGAATAACACTCCCTTCTTGTCTACTGCTTGCCTCTACAGTTACTGTCTGGAAACATAACATGAGGCGGGCAAAAAAACCCTTAAAAAAACAGGAAGCTTCAACAGACAACCAATGCAAGGCCTCAGTACACGTAAACAGGACAACTGTTATACCAGGTCACTGCAGCTGCTTTTCCTCCAAGATAAATGTGACCAGGTTAAGCACAGGAGTTTTAGTACTTTTGCCTTGCAAAACCTGTTATCTCTTAATCTTGCATTTCAAGAAAAGTTATCAGTAATACAAGAAACCCATTGTGGATTGCTCTTTCAGCCAGCTTGAGAATACAAGTTATAAAATAGCTCAGAAGTGCCATCTTGTGGGTGTTCTCCTCTATCTAGTAATGAATACCAGGGCTGTAGGCTGTATTTCAGTGGAAGAAACTGGCAAGACCACCTGAGTGTTCCTTGCCTAGGAAAAGCCTATTAAATTCATCCTGTTGCCATAAGCTGACCGGCTATGTGAGGGTGGGCACATGTACGCATGCACGCGCGCACACACAAACAACAATATTACCTTATTGTGTAGGTTTAGGATTAACTATTAATAATTACAATTACTGTTCAGATGCCCAAGCTCAGTTCAAACAGTGTTATGCATGGAGAAGAACCTGTAGTCATAGTAACCACGATCACAGAAATGACTATCATCTGCCTGTGCGTGTATGTGCATCTGTGTGTATGCATTCAACTTGCCTGTCAACTTATGGTGACCCCACCAATTTCTCAGGGTTTTCTTAGGCAAAGAATACTCAAAGGTGGTTTTGCCAGTTCCTTCTCCTGAAATAGAACTGACAGTATCTAGTATTTGTTGGTTGTCTTTCATCCAACTACTGTATTCGCTGGCGTATAAGATGCACCCATGTATAAGACGCACCCCATTTATACACTGGCAAATACTATTTGCTAGTGTGTAAGAGACACCGGCGTATAAGATGCACTCCATTTTCAAACAGTATTTTTTGGGGAAAAAGGTGAGTCTTATATGCCAGAAAATATAGTATTAACCAGGACTGACTCTGTTTCCAAGATCAGATGAGATCTGGTACCTTTTTGGATACTCTAAAAGGAATATAAAGTAAAAGAGCATTAAGTTACATCTAGAAGTCAACAGAGCTGTTGGAAAACACTGAAACTATAAAATTGTATCCGAATGGACATTTCATTTATTGAAATATTTTTAGCCTGTCCTTTATCAGAATATCTCAGGGCAGGCTACAATTAAGAAAAGCCTGTCCTACATTTTCACATGGTACACTGACCCCAGAAAACCAATGTGGTATACTTGTTTGAGCCCTAGACTACAACCATGGAGACCAGGGTTCAATTTCCTTCTCAGATATGGAAACCCCCTGTGCAACCTTGGGAGTGTCACATATTCTCAGCTGCAGAAAACCCTATGATATGGTGACTGAGTCAGAAATGACTTGAAGACACAACAATACTGATTCCAACAGTAGGAGAGAGAGGAGCTTCCACTACAGCAAATCTCTAGAATTAAGCACGTATATGTGCACTTAACACTGTCAGCACAGAGGTAAAATTTCCTGAAAATTTTGAAGCCATGAGAAAAGGCAGCTTTAAGAAAATCCTAGAAAAACTGGAAAAATGCACTGGTGGCACCTTTTATAGATTGAAATGTCAGTTTGGTACTATAGGAACAGAAAAGGCATTAACATATAACTTCGCTTGACATAAAAGAACAGGTTGCTTACCTGTAACTGTGGTTCTTTGAGTGGTCATCTGTGCCCTCACACATATGGGTGTTTGCGCCTGCACAGAGAACCATCTCAGAAAGTTCTTGACTGAGCAGCTTGGCGGAGGCTCTACCTTTCTGACATACTATGCATGTCCTAGCCCACCATGCTGCTCCTCAGTTTCAAAGTCCACCCAGGAAAAAATCTTGGGACCTGAAAGAGGGGAAGGGCAGTGAGACTGTGTGAGGGCATAGATGACCACTCAAAGAACAACCACATGTAAGCAACCTGTTCTTTCTCGTGCTCTCTGTGCCTCACTCATATGGGTGACTAGAGAGCTTAGCACTTGATGTCAGGAAGGTCTCTGAAAGACACATGACAGGGCAGCAAGGCCAAAGGATGTGTCAGTTCTGGCTCTGCAATACAATCTGTAGTGGATGGTTGGGACCATGTGGTTGCCCTAGAGAAACTCTCTATAAACTAGGGAGAGAAATTTCCTACGAGAGGGCTGCTGAAGTCAAGATGGCCTGTTTGAGTGCAATCAGAGTGGACGAGGAGGTGGCTGGCCAGCCAACTCGTGGGCCAGAGCAATGGCATGGGACATCCACTTGGGGAGGTGCTGAGCAAAGATCTGCTTGCCTTTCTGAGGCCCACCATAGCACACAAAGAGCCTGTTGAAGTGACGGTAAGGGGTGCTCCTTTGTATGTAGTAGGCTAGAGCACATTTGATGTTGAGAGAGTGTAGGGATCACTCATGCAGCAAGGACAGCTAGGAGTAGAAGGTGGGAAGGATAATCGGATGGTTCAGGTGCTTTCCAATACCACCTGCGGTAGGAAAGAAATGTTAGGAAGTGGTTATCAGGAGTTACCATGGGCTTGAAGGTTCTTTTGATGAGCTGGGAGAGGACCAGGGAGATAAACCACAGAGGGGTTGGAGACAATACCAGCAGGTAGAGGTGGGCGAGTTCCTTGATTAATTATTTACTAGAGAGTCTGTGAAGAAAGAAGTTCAGGGTGGGCGTCTGGGCTGGTATGCCATGACTGCACTGAGGTATACCTTCAGGGAGGAGGAGATGTCTCCTGTCTTCTGGAAGCGAGGCAAGAAGTGGAACACTGTGGAGAGTTCAACTGTGGATGTCGGTTTGTTCCTGGCAGCTGCGAAGGACATGAACTTATTCCGTTTATATCCGTAAGAGTGTCTTGTGGACTCCTTCTTTGATGCTATGAGGACTCTAGCAAGGCAAAAGCAGTTCAGGGGGGTTATCATCCACGCTGTGAGATACAGAGTCTTGGTGCCTGGATGGAGAACCCTACCGTAAGAGTAGGAGAGGAATTCAAGAATGTGAGGGAGGGCTGGGTGAATCTCTTTGGATATATGTACGTGATGGGTGAATTAGGGCTGCCTGGGCCAGTAAGGAGCAATCAGAACAGTATCAGATCCATCCCTCTACACAGCTTGAGTATGGGCTTCGCGAGGAGTAGGAATGGGAGAAAAGACATACAATAGCTCTCCATTTCAAGATCTGAAGAAGTCATTGGCAAGTGAGCCGGTGCCTGTGCCTGCTCTTCAGTAGAAATCTTGGCATTTCTAGTTCAACTGCGAGGTGAAAAGATCAATGGTTGGATGGCCCCACCAACTTGTGACAAGGTCAAAAGCTTCCCTGGAAATAGTTCACTCATGTTGAACGACCCAGGATCAGCTCAAGGAGTTCGCCAGCATGTCGTTGATGCCTGCTACCTGGACTGTAGTCGGGTGAATTCACCTCTGGAGGCACTAGTTACCAAAGGGTGGTTGACAGGTGGAAGAGGAGGATTGTGTGTGTTTCACCCTGCCTGTTGATGTAGTAGACAACTGTGGTGTTTTCTGACTTCACTTGGACTGTCTTGCATCAGAGTTCTCTGTCGAAGGACACAAGGGCCTTGATCAATGCCAACAGCTCCAGGGTGTTTATGTGTAGGGCAGCCTCCTCTGGGATCTAGTGTCCCTGTACAGTGTCCTCTGTCTCCACAGTGGGCCCCCCATCCTGTCAGGGAGGCATTGGTATTGACCATGCAATCTGGATCTGGAAGGGCATGCCTATGAGGAGAGTCCATCTTCTGGTCCACCAGAGGAGAGTGACGGACCTTGAAGAGGAGCCTCATCCTCTGGTATTGGCAGTGCTTGCAGGGGTCAAAGTTCCAGATAAACCAAGTTTGTAAGTCTCTGGACCAGAGGCAGAAGAGGTAGATGACTGCTGTGGTCGCTGCCACGAGGCCAAGGACCTTTTGAATGTGGCAGGCAGAGTAGGTTGGGTGCCTGGGGAGGTTACATGCTGTGGCTCAGAGTGTGAGGGCCCTCTCAATGGGGAGGGATGCTGGGGCTGTCCAGGAGCCCAGACTAGTGCCAATAAAGTTGGCACTGGTGGGTTTGAAGACTGACTTCTTTGGGTTCACTTGAAGGCTGAGATCATGGAGGAGGATGAGGGTCAGATGGATAACCTGGTATAGGGCAGACTGGGAAGATGACACCAGGAGCCAATCATCCAGATATGGGAAGATCTTGACTCCATGAGTTCTGAGGAAGGATACTACCACTATCATGCACTTGGTGAAGACTCTGGGAGCTGTGGAGAGTCTGAAGGGGAAGACACAGTAATGGTAAAGTGAATTCTCGACAAAAAATCTCAAGCATCTGTAATGTTGGGGCCAGACAGAGATGTGCAAGTACATATCATGGACTGAGATGAACCAATTTCCATGGCAGAAGAAAGGGAGATGGTCTAGAGAAGTACCATCTTGAACTTCCTCGGCTTGATGTGTCTGTTCGCACCTCAGAGATCTAGGGTCAGGTGGATGCCCCCGTCCCCCTTCAGTATCATGAAGTACCAAGAGAAATTTCCGACGAGTGCAGTTGGGGGAGTTCTTCGACAGCACGTTTCTCGAGGAAGGTGGAGAGTTCTTCTGCGAGGACCTCCAACAGTGGTGTGGTGTGGAGTAGAATATCCCAAAAGGAGGACTACTTCCAAACTCTATGGCACAGCCAAGATGAACAATGGAGAGGACCCAGTAATCAGAGGTGATGTTCCACTAGGTAGAATAACTGCAATGTAACCTTGATGGTTGGAAGCTGGCATTATGTGCTAAGTGGGTGGTTGGCTGCAGCAGTGTCTGGACCAAAGAGCCAAAGGCGGGACCTAGGTTTCTTGGGCAGGGGATATTGCCTTTGTTGCTTTAGCAGTTGCTTCAAAGTGGGAAGAATATCGCAACTGGGTCCAGAATGACCTGGAGGGAGCCTGGGTTGCGAGAAGGAGCATCTCCACAAGAACCTGAGAATCCTCACTTGTTGGTGGAGAACCTCAAAACTCATTCTTTCAGCTGTGAGGCAGTCCTTGGCAATTGTGTCCATGGCTTCATTAGTGCTAGCATTGAAGAGACAGCCACCATCAGATGGGACATCCTCAATGCGCTTTCTGGTATCATCTATGAGGCCAGACAATCTAAGCCATGTGTACCACCTAAAAGTCACTGCTCCCGCCATGACCTTGGCTGCACCAGTCAACAAAGTGTCTGGTGGACTGTATATGTTGTGTTGTTAGGGTATAGGCCTCCTGTTGTATGCCGAGGGCCACAGCACAATGTTCATCTGGAAGGTGAGGAATGACAAGGAGGATCGTCTCCCACAGAAACCTCTGCTAGGTCACCATGCAGGCCTGCGTATTGGTGACCCCAACAGAGAGGGCTGAGGAGTAGAACCACCTTCCAAACATATCAAGGTGTCTACCTTCCTTATCCATCAGCATGGTACGTTGAAGAGAAAGGGAGCACTATCTTGTTTGGTCTTACATAAGTGCTTCAGTCTCCACAATGCTGGTGTCAGTGAAGCAGACTCAGTTCAGAATGGTTTCAGGACCTCAATGAGAGCTGGCAAAAGCGGAATTGTTGCCAGGACTGGTGCCTTGGAACTCACCATCATAAATACTGGGTCCACTGTTGATGTCAGGGTTGGTGTTAAGTCCAGCCCTATACACTTAGCTATCCGGAGGATAATGTCCAAAAACATTTTTAAGTCCTTTGGAAGCAAGGACGGTGTATTGTCATTGAACTCCACTGGTGTGGAGAGAGTGTGGACCAACGGCGAGTCAGGCAAAGAGGCTTTGGACTCATAGTCCTTGTTGGAGGACTCAATGGCCAGGGAGGGTGGGTGTACATTGGTGGAGTTGGTGCCAGCGTTGTCGGCAGAACTGGTGGAAAACACGCAGACAACAGTTGCACTATGGCCGCAATGGGAGGAAGGAAGGAAGCTGTGGCCATGATGACAATCGTTATAAACGTTGATGGGCACAGTGGTCAGTTGGCTGAGCAACTGAGGCCGGATTCGCAGTGGTCTGCATGGAAGCCAACCTGGTGGCAGAGAGGGAAGGGCAGCAGATTGGGACAGCAAGCAGTTGCTGCTTGGCTAGCTACCTGGAGGGACTACTCCCAGCAGTAGCTTTTCAGGTGATCTGCCATGTTCTTCAAAGCATAAGGGGTGACGTTGCTGCATATTGTGCACTTTGAGGTGATATGGGACTCTTCAGAGCAGTATAGGCACTGTGAGTGACTGTCCGAGAGGGCAACCTTCTGAGTACATGTGGTGCAGACCTTGAAGAGGGAGGCAGATGCCATAGAGGCAGAGGGGAAATGGGAGAAGAAAAAGGGGGAGATTTTTGTTTAAAGCAGCAGCCAAGAGAGAAAGATTAAAAAATAAGAAGGCCAAGGAAGGGAAAATTGGGCACTAGACTTATGGAGAAGACAACAAACAGAGGAGAGGAAAAGAAACTAAAGGTACTCAGGAGAACAATACAAGATGCACTGCTCCACTGGTGGACGAAAAGAAACTGAGGAGCAGCATGGCAGGCTAGGACATGTGAAGTATGCTAGAGGGGCCGAGGCTTCACCAAACTGCTTGGCTCTGGAACTTTCCAAGACGGTTCTCTGCACAGGCATGAACACCCATATGTGCAAGACTAGAGATCATGAAGAGGTAGTACCATGTTTGATACATTAATAACAACATTTTCCCCAGAAAATACAGTAATCCCTCCACATTCACTGGGGTTAGGGCCACAGAACCGTGAATGTGAAAAACCCATGAATAACTCTAGCCCCTCCCAAATCATATTTAACACACAAAAAAAGTATGATCACCGTATTCAGCCCACCATGGATTCCTTTGAGGCATCAGGGTCCTTCACAAGGCAGAAATGGGTGGCTGGTGGGGCTTACTGCCACCTCCACTGCTGCCCCACACCATTTTTAATAGGGACTTAGAATCCTCGTTCGCAGTTTCCCAGTCTCATGAGGCTTGCAGTCCCTATTAAAAATGGCATAGGCAAGCAGCAGAAGTGGCAGCAAATAATCTGTGAATAATCAAATCCACAAAAATGAAACCCACAAATATGGAGGGGTGACTGTAATTACAAACTGAACTGACTTTTTTGGTTATAAAGGGAGCTAAAAGGTCAGCTCCCAGTTTATGAGGAGCTGACAAATCCCCCCAAATAGAAAAAAAAACTTCCAACTTTATTAAGACAAAGAAAACTATTTTGTCTCCTCTTGTACAAAATGCCAAGCGGACATAAAACATTAAACAAGAACTGAGAAAAGAAAACCAAGACCAAGAATTGCAGTGATGTGAGATACTGTATATTCAACACAGGTTTCAGAAATTATGTGGGATAAATAAATATACGAATACCTTGTCTTCAATTCTTCTTTTTATACCACAATATTTCATGACCCAGTTTTTACCATTTTTCCAGGAAAAAATGTCTTATGAAAAAAAAAATCAGGAAAAAACAGATTTTCTAAATCTTTGGGGTTTTTTTCTTTCTGGGCCATCACATGGCTACACAGAGAAAACATATGTTCTTTAGGTTAACATATGCAATTATCAAGAGGAAATCATAAATCTCAATGATCCAATACAAAATGTACAACCAAACACAGACACTCCAAAACAAGATAATTTAGATTTTGTATTTACAAGATGCAGCACACACTATGTGGCGGGACGGTAGATGATAGGATTTATGCAAACCGTGATAAATCTTCCCTCATTCCACTGAGCTGTGACTAAAACGTGGCTCAGAGTCAAGTGCAAAACAAAAACACATTAAGCAGAGTTGATAAACACATCAACGAAAGAGTGTGCAGCAGAGTATAATATGCAGCACTGCTCTGACCACAAAACTCACCCACGAAGGAACACTATCATACAGTGTTGTCTTCCAAGGATACCTGGAGGCTTTTAATCTTCTGTTCCAATTTATACATATTTACAGGATTCGCAGATCCTCCAACAGAGATTCAGCATTCCATCATCAACACATCAAATGGAAATACGCTTCTGGCAAAGCCTCTGGCCAATAATCAGGCAAAATGGGAGGAATGGTGGCTAGATCCCATCTCTCCTTATATACACATGACTAGTTGACGTAAGCCCCAGCCAGGATTTCATGTCCCATGGCTGATACAACCCCTTGTCCTGGTTACATTACACTGTGATTCAGCTTTTGTCCCATGGGGTTTCACCTCATTATGACATGCACAATCATTCTCCCGGGTGCTTTCCACATGCACATCATAAGTATTTTATTGGACCAAAGGTCACAGCCAATCTTTTCCAACACACTACTTATAATGAATGCCATGTAACTGAACAAATGAACCACACACAAACAGAATCCTCATCTTGCCTGGATTGAGTCTTACTTTATTAATACTCAGCCAGTCTATTACCTTGCTTGTTCCTAAAACAGAGAACCACTAGATGAAAAGAATAGGTAGAGCAGAGTGTCATCTGAACATTGGTGGCTCCTCAACTTACACTTCCAAATAATTTCTCCTAGTCATTTTATACAGATGTTTAAAAGCATGCAGGATAAACAAGAATTCTGAGGAACCACACAGCACAACTGCCTTGGGGCAAAACAGTAATCTGCCCACACTACCTTCTAAAATTAACCATTCAAGCAGGGATGGAACCACTGCAATGAAGTGTCCCCACATCCTAATTCAGATTGCCCATCTGTAAAGACAAAGACTTCATAAGTAGAGCTTATTAAGACAAAAAGCTGTAAGGTTTGGAACTGTTTAAATTAGAAGAAAAACAAGTAACAGGAGATGTTAGAGATACATAAAATTATACATGGTGCGAGGAAAACAGAAAAAGCAAAAATCTATGGTTATTCACTAAAGCTGAATGGCAAAAGGTCCAGGACAGATAAGGAAGTACAGGAATCCCTCATCTTTTGATACCCCATTATATGATTTGCTTCCAAATGAAGGACAAGTTCCATTAATTCAACAGAGGCTCCATTCTTTCATCAGTTCTTCTTGCTTATAGACGCTCACTTGGAACTGCTGGCATGTGTACATCACTTTGCAAAACAAGCAGTAGGGAGGAAAGTGCTAAGCCAGCTGAGAGACTTTGCAAGCAGCACGTGCAGTTGATCCCAGGTGAGCCTCCATAAGTTTTTCATGCTCCCTACAGTATAGTACATGCATTCTGCCTTTCAACCAATTCCTTTTTCTGACAGTGCTCCAGTCCCTAACCTGCCAGATAAGTGGAGGAAGTCTGTACTTCTTCACAAAGCACAAAGTTTAACTAACTACCAAAAGATATAGCTATGATTATCAACCTGGACAGCTTTAATAGGATGTTAAATAATTCACAGAAGTTAGGTCTGTCTATAACAACTCATCAGGATGGGTGCATATATATTACATCCAATGTCAGAGAAAATGTTTCCACACTGGTGAGAAATACAAGCTGCACTCATGACTTGCTGAGGGCTTCTCACAGATAATCAATTAGGCACTAAGTGAACAGTGTTGAATTTTATAGGTCTTCCTAGGAAGGGTAACTTGGCAACCAGCCTACAGCTGGGTTTTTGTCTTCTGGACTCAAATTAGATTTTGTGAAGAGCAGTCTGATAAAAAGCCTCTTTTAGACTTCTGGTTTGGGACAGAGTGAATGAGGATAGTTTGAAAGTTGTTCTTCAATCTCAAGCCAAAACAGTGAAAGGCTAAAACTACAGCATTAGCTCAAATAGGGGTGGCCAGAAGGAAAAGAGGACTGGAAAATTTCCACCTAGGTGCTTAAAAATGCTTGCAATCTGCTATTTGATTAGAGCAACAATTGCAAGGCAGGTGCGAGTAGGTAGCCGTCATCTTGGCGAATGAGTGAAGGCGCTCTTTACACTTAAACAGTTAGCAAGCCACCAAACCTCTTGATAAGAGTGACAGGGAAGTGAGTAGTTAAGATCAAGAAGCTCTCTGGACTGCAGAAGTAAAATCCTCATGAAAATATTTTTTTTGTGTTTAAAATTAACATTTTGGTTTCTGTGAGAGTTGAAGTCTCCTTAAAGAATTATGGTTTTAAGATCCTTAAATAACCTGTAACAGGGAGGTTAACGAAAGGGAGAGAGTATAAAGAGGGAAGCTAGTAACTTTCTTTTTTTGTTGTTATTTCTTTCTCTCCTCATTTTCTGTTGTCTCCTAACATTATACAATTTTGATTTGGCTGGCTGACTCCCTGCTAGGGAGACTAGTGAGATCATTGGCAGTGGGGGCTAGTTCTCACGGTTGTTGGAATATTGCCAAATATATGTCCTTGAAAACATGAACATAAGAAAGGCTGTGTACCTTGGAGTGTGCCTTCAGCAATATAATTTGTGTTAACTAGCTTCCCATCAGTATATCTCCTCCTCACCCCCACCCCCAGGATTTTTCCTGTTTCCATTTTTTCCCCTTTTTTCTTTTTTGTGGGTATATAATCTTTCCCCCTCTTTTTGTTTTTTCCCCAATTTTTTTAGCCTTTTCTTTTAGTTTTTTTCCCTATTCTTTTTTTTTTTAATTTCTTCCCCTACATTTTTACCTTCTCTCCTGCTTTGTTTGAAGGAGAGATAAAGACAGAGGCAAAGGAAGAAGATTCTCTGGAGGAAGAGTGACAAGGGAGAAAAGAAAAGAAAAAAAAAGTGAGAGAGACAGGTAAGACGAAAAGGTAAGAGGGAGAAACCAAAGAAGGTGAAAGGAAGCTGTAAAGGCAAAGAGGAAGTGAAAGAGGTAAACAGGAAGTAGATAGATTTGAATGCAAGGAGAAGAAATCAAGAAATTCAATGTATGCAGGAAAGGAGAGGATCTGCTGAAGAAGAGATCCCCTACTACATGATGAGATTTAGGAAAGAATTAAGAGATTTTAGGAAAGAAGCCGGTTACCAAAGGGAAGACATGAATACTAAATTTAATGCAGTCTATGGAATTTTGGAACATGCAAAAAAAAAAAAAAAGACATTCAGTTTCTGAAAAGAGATATCTAAGACTTGAACTCAGAATTAGAAAAA
Source organism: Ctenosaura bakeri (assembly GCA_948474755.1). Lineage (NCBI taxonomy): Eukaryota > Metazoa > Chordata > Lepidosauria > Squamata > Iguanidae > Ctenosaura > Ctenosaura bakeri. The sequence continues at coordinate 375,848 of CAOLHI010000860.1, forward strand.
CAACTAGACTAGCTGACATTGGTAGAGAAAAAAAGAAGAGACCTGATTAAGATTTAGAGGTGTGAGGTAATAATCAAATAAAAATGTAAGGAAGGAATTAGTTTAACAACTGGTGAGGAATCTAGAATGGGAGGAGACTATGTAGATAAGGATCCAGATTACGCCTACAGGATAACTTCTGTAGTCACTAAGAAAAACTTCCCAAGAGATATTATCCAAAACATCAGATAAACAACAAGAGATTATATACCAGAAGTTCATTATAATAAAGATAGCTTGATTGATGGGAAATTAGTAATAAGACTAAAAGAAATTCCAGCAAGTCCGCTAAGAAAAAGAAAGGACTATGCTTTTTTAGTAGAGACATTACAAAAAGAGGAGATCCTCTTTAGCTAGGACAAACCAGAAGAAGTTAACTTCACACTTAAAAAAAAAAGATAAAGGATTAATTCAACACACAAGGCAAAAGACTTTCTGAAGAAAAACAGAAATAGTTTGGAAAAATCAGAGAAAGCAAGAAGATGAGAAATAAGATTCAAATGATGACTCAGAACAACAGGGGGAATCAGCACAAGTGGAAGAAGAGAGTGAGAAGAGGCAGAAGAAGGAATTGAAAAAAATTGTCAGAAAGAGTAAAGAAAAAGAAGAAATCAGCCTGTTAAGACTTGGATACTTCAGATAAGGAGTAGGAGAAAAGAAAGAAAAAAGGAAGCAAGTACAGAAAGGCAAGATGAAAAGGAGAAAGAGGGGAATTAAATGGGGAAACGGGATGGGAAATGGGAAAGAAGGAAAAACAATAAAAATAATAAAATGGGATGTACACGGAATGTGAAAGGCACTAATACAAAAAATTCATTTTAGCTACTGTACCTGTGGCATTGGAGGAGGTATTTCCATTTTATCCTCCACTCATCACTTTTGTTATTAACCATAATTAACATAGACAGATTGAAAGGGAAGAGAGTGTAAAACCTTGACTAGTTGGCAAGGCACGAAAAAAAACTGAGGGAATAGAGGAGAGTCAACTGTCATAACTGATTTAGAACTTTGAACTCCTGCCTGGCCTGGCTGGCATGAGAGATTAACTCAACTGTAAATGTGGATTGCTCCTTCAGCCTATCTGAGAATATTAATTCAAAAAATGTGGGACATGAATTTGTGCCAGTGGGAAAGACCAAAAGAAATGGAGTGGTAACATACATTACAGCCAATCTAATGTCAAAATTAATTCTCCCAGATGGAAAAGGTAGATACACACACGGAGACACTGAGATAAATAATGCCAAAATGCTAGTGGTGGGCATATATGTGCCAGTGAGTGAAAAACTTACATTTTATAAGCAACTGACGAAAAGGATACTGCATTTGAAGTATGAAAACTTGGGTATATCAGCTGGATTTTGTGAGATAGTGAAGTCATATTTGAATAGGCAAACAGCAAAAAGATTTAAAAACCCAAGGGAAATTAGTGAAAGGATTATTCATATAGTTGATGAATTTCAATTAATAGACACATAGAGAATAAAAGTTGATAATGGAAAAAGGTTTATAGTAGGCCCTCCACATTCATGGAGGTTGGGATACAGGACCCTCACAAAAGTGGCAAAACTGTGAATATAAGACTCCCTTCTGCCAACTCCATTTCCCACTTTGCAATGTGATGCTTCAGCCAAATTTTCAAGCACCCCCGCCCCAGAATATCCAGTACATCACTATACTCTATCTGCTCCTCATCCCCCTCACTTGGCTCTTGTCCTACCAAAAGCACCAGCCCCTCACTCCTTTTCTCACCTTGCTACCACCAACACTCGGCCAAACTTAAAACCCCTTCAAGACCATGGGTGTCTTCCATCCACTCCTCTGCCTTCCAAGCCTCCTCTACTCTCTGTTCACCTTAGCCAGATTTTTAAACTTCCCCAAGGACACTGACTCCTTTCATCCACTCCTCTGCCTTCCATGCCTTCTTTACTCTCCATTCTCCTCAGTGAGAATTTAAACCCCTTCAAGCCCATCAATTCATTCCCTCCACTCCTTTGCCTTCCATATCTCCTTTACTCTGTGTTCTCCTCAGCCAGATTTTAAACCCATTCAAGACTATGGATTCCTTACCTCCACTCTTGTGCCTTTCAAACCTCACTTACTTTCTGTTTGCCTCATCCAGATTTTAGATCCCTCCGAGATCACGGATCCCTCACCTCCACTCCTCTGCCTTCCAAGCCTCTTTTTGAAAGGATTAACATATATAGCCTTTGCTTTTAGTAGAAAAATAGATGAAAATAAATTAGCTGCAAATGTGCCTATCTCAGGTATGCGATGTTGTCATGCTTAGTTAATGAGAAAGTTTAGGAGTCAACTTGACCAGGGAATAGTTCCTCCCTGATTCTACCTGGTACAGAATACATCATCTTGGAGTGTTGTTTTCCTGTGCCTAGCCTTTTGATGTACCTGATTGATGTAATTGACCGGAAAGTGAAACTTACATGCTGTGTTTGAGGAAAGTGAAACTTATGCTGAGTCTATAAAATCACTGTGTAACCTTTCTTCAGGGCTCTTGGTTTTTCAGGGAGAGATCCCGCCAACAGCCCGCGCGTAATAAATACTCTTTTTCCTAAGCTCTGAGGTCTCCGTGTCTCAGTTTTCCTGCAACATTTTAGTCTCCATTCACCTTAACGAGATTTTTAAACCCCTCCAAACCCACTGACTCCTTCCTTCCACCCCTCTGCTTTCCAACCCTCCCTTTCTCTCAGTTTGCCTCAGCCAGATTTTACACCTTTCCAAAACCATGTTTCTTTCCTCCACCCCTTTGCCTTACATGTCTCCTTTACTCTCTATTCACCTCAGCCAGAGTTTAAACCTCTCCAAAACCATCCATTCCTTCCCTCTACTCCACTGCATTCCAAGTCTCCTTTACTCTCTGTTCATCTCAGCCAGATTTTAAACCCCTGCAAGACCACCAACTTCTTTCTTCCACTCCTCTGCTTTCCAATCTCTTTATTCTCCATTTGCCACAGCTGGATTTTAACCTTCTCCTCCAAGACCACTGACTCCTTCCCTCCACTCCTCTGTCTTCCAAGCCTGTGGAAGACTGAGAGGAGAATTGGGAAGAAAAGGACTGGGGGAAGAGGTTGATGGACTGGTAAAGAGTTTAAAGAAGGCTTAGGCAAGGTGGGAAAAGACTTAATGGACTGTCACTGCTGGCAGGACAGGAGAAAAAGAGCACCAAGGGAGAGGAAGATGAGCTAGGCAAGCAGCAGCTGCAAACTCACGAACAATCAAATCCGCGAAAGAGAAACCCATGAATGCAGAGGGTGGATCCTATTTTTTTTTCAGACATACAAAAATCAACGTCTAGAATAAATTTGATCAGGATCTCCAAGGCCTTGCTTAAAATGATAGAGAAAGTGGATATTTTGGTAAAAACTCCATCTGACTGCAATCCGGTGCTGGTGGTATTAAAAAAACCCACATTCTTTTAGATGGAGGTTATTACTTCGTACATAAAAAATGATCAAAGAATGTAAAGGAAAGTTTAAATACTTCGAATTAAATCTAGATAAAGGAATGGAAAATAAAACAGTATGGGATACCAGCAAAGCTTTCCTTAGAGGATTTTATTAAAAACAATATTTAACACAGAAGACAAGAAAAATGAATAGAATTTTAGAGGAAATTAAAGTTAAATAAGAGAAATTAATGACAGCCCCATCAAATTGTAATACTCAATATTATTACAAAAGCCAGTAACAATACTGATGGAGAAAAAGAAAAATTTTGTGAGACAAAAGAATTCTGAATTTGTGAATAAGCCAGGTAAATGGCTGGCATTCAGGTTAAAGAAAGAATGATTTAAAAAGATAAATGAGCTGAGAGGAGGAGACAGGATCATAGCCAAAAAGAACGAGCTCCATAAATTTCGAAACTACCGTATAGAGGACATAAAATATCAGAACAACAAATAAATATTTACATTCAGGAACACAAAATCCTCAAATCTCAAAATTATTAGACAGAGAAAGTAAATGAAGACATTTCAACTGTAGAAATTATAGACTCATTTTTTAAAAAATTGAAAAGAGGAAAGGCACTAGGGCCAGATGGGTTAATAGCAGTATACTATGAAAATTTAAAAATTAATGATACCTTCACAGAAAGTTATGATATCCTCCAAACCCATCAAATCCCTAAGAGTTTTGATACCAAAATGAGACAGAGACTCATGACAAGTAAAAATTATAGGCCATTTTCACTTCTAAATGAAGATTATAAAATTTTTGCATCGATATTGGCAAATAGATTAAAGGTATACCTACAGGAATATATACATGAGGACCAAATGGCTTTCTTTCAGGAGACAGAAAGGGAGCAATATCAGAATGGTCATTGATGTATTAGAATATTTAAATTATCATAATGAAATTAAAGCAGCATTGACATTTTCATACACAGAGAAGGCTTTCAATAACTTAAACTGGATTTTCTTACTAAATATTATGAAAGAAATGAATTTTGGTACAAATTTCCTTAAATGGACTGAGGCAATCTATTCAGTACAGAAAGCAAAATTAATGGTATACTATTCAGACAGTTAAAGGAAGAAGGCCAGGCTGCCCCGTCACCCTTATTATATATTTTAGTGTTAGAGGTTCCTAATAGAGATAAAAGAATGGAAAATAAAATAAGGTGAGTCAAACATTAGGAAGGAAGAATGTAAATTAAAAGTATTTGCCTATGATGTAGTAATAATACTGGAAGACTCACAAATGTCCTGGAGTATTTGATGAAAGTAGTAAGAGAATATGGCAAATTTGTAGGTTTTAACATAAATGTACAAAAAAAAATTGTACTAGAAATATAAATGCCTTAGAAAAAAAGAGTTGGGTAGAAGAACAGAATTTGAGACAGCTAAAAAGATGAAGTACTTAGGAATAATCTCAACTTCAAGTACACAACTATTATACAAAAACAATTGTTTAAAGGTATGGGGAAATATTTAAAAAGATCTGATACGGTAGTACGCATTAAAATTATGCTTGATGGGGAAAATGTCAGTCATTAAAATGTGCATGTTACCAAAGCTAATGCACGTATTTGAGACAACTCCAATTATTTTTTCTAACACTTCATTTGTGGATTGGCAGAAGGATCTATAAAAAATTTTGCGGTCTGGTAAAAAAAACCCAGAATTAAACGGAAATCACTAAAAGATGCAAAGGAAAGAGGAGGCTTAGGGCCACCAGATACGAAATTATACTTTGAGTCCTCATGCCTAATATGGCTTAAGGACTGCATAACTTTAGAGAGCAAGAGATTGTTAGAAACAGAGGGACATGAATTGAGATTTGAGTGGCACATTTAGTTATGGTATGGGAAACGTATAAAGAAAGGTTGGCATTAAAATCCCTGAGTGGTTATCTACACAACAGGTGTTTCACAGGAGAGAACTAGGAAATCTTTAAAAAATGGATAATATAAAAGAACAGGTTGCTTACCTGTAACTGTGGTTCTTCGAGTGGTCATCTGTGCCATCATACACTAGGAGCTTTCGCGCATGCGTGGGAGCGTTCGGAAGATTCTAGTAGCTTTGGCTGCTTGGCGGGAACACCTCCCCCATGCCGGTACTGCGCATGCTCCTCCCGCCGAGTAGCAGCCACTCCCCAGCTCTTAGTCCGCCATAGTAACACAGGGACCTGAAAAGAGGGGAAGGTAGGGCGGGTGTGTATGATGGCACAGATGACCACTCGAAGAACCACAGTTACAGGTAAGCAACCTGTCTCTTCTTCGTGGTCTCTGTGCCTTCATACACTAGGAGACTCTGTAGCTTACTGGTTGGATGGCGGGTCAGGTCCTATAGAACAGAAGCCAGAACCTCACATCCAAACCGAGCATCTCTGCGTGACCAGCAGTCCAGCCTGTAGTGGCGCATGAAGGTCGACGGTTGAGACCAGGTCGCCACACGGCAGAGTTCATGCAGATCAACACCTCTCAGGAGGGCGGCAGACGTGGCCATAGCCCTGGTAGAGTGGGCCCGGAACAGGGCTGGTGGAGGCTTCCTGGCAAGCTCATACGCCAGTTCAATGGTCTGTGCCACCCACCTGGAGAATCGCTGGGTGGATACCTTATGGCCCTTTCGTTGGCCGCCATAGCAGATGAACAAGTGCGGTGATTGTCTGAAAGGGGCAGTCCTGTCCCTGTAGAATGCCAGGGCCCGACGCACGTCCAAGGAGTGAAGGGACCGCTCCAATGGTGTCGTCGGGTTTGGGAAGAAAGTCGGCAGGATGATATCCTGGATGAGATGGAAGCTGGACACCACCTTTGGCAGAAAGGAAATGTCGGGTCGGAGAACGACCTTGTCTCTGTGGAAGACGAGGAAGGGCTCATCAATCCTCAAGGCTGTCAGCTCTCCAGCACACCTGGCCGAGGTGACAGCCACCAAGAAGGCAGTCTTCAAAGTAAGCAGCCTGTCGTCAGCAGTCGCCATGGGCTCGAAGGGCGGTCTCGTCAGCTGCGATAGCACCAAGGATAGGGACCATGGCGGTAGCGGCGGAAATACCGGCGGGTATAAATGTTGGAGGCCCTTCAGGAACTGCTTGATGGTACCGTCTCGAAAGAGCGATGCCGACGGGGATCGTGGCGGTTGGTATGCCACGATAGCGACGAGGTAGACCTTCAGGGCTGGGAAGGCTAGACCCTGCTGCCAAAGGTGGAGAAGGAAGTGGAGCACGGTAGGCATGCTGGCTGGCGATACCGGTTCCCCCCTTTTCGTCAGCGAAGCCTATGAAGCGGCGCCACTTGTAATGGTAGTTGCGGCATGTCGACTCCTTTCTAGCTGCCGTCAAGACGTTCCCGATGATAGGGTCGGCTATGGCGATATCCTCCAGGCACGGAGTACCAAGAGTGGCAGGTCTGGGTGGAGTACGCAGCCGCCGGAATGGGACAGCAGGTCCAGCGTCGACGGGAGCCTCAGAAGGCGGTCGCGGGCGGCCTCCAGCAGGGGCGCGAACCAGTGTTGCCTCGGCCAGTACGGGGCTACGAGAACGACGTCCGCTCGGTCGGCGAGGATCTTGGAGATCACGCGACCGAGGAGGGGAAACGGGGAAACGCATAGAGGAGCCCCTCGTTCCATCGAAATTGGAAGGCGTCCCCGATGGAGTTCCGGTCGTGGCCGGCTCTCGAACAGAAGCAGCGGCACTTCTCATTCGTGCCAGTCGCAAAAAGGTCGACGGTGGGTTTGCCCCAACGGTCTCGTATCATCTGGAACGCTCTCTTGGAGAGGGACCACTCGTGATGAGAGGACGTGTCCCTGCTGAGCGCATCCGCTGTGGTGTTCTCCTGCCCGGCCAGGTGAACCGCCACTGGATGGATTCCTAGCGGGACGCACCAGTTCCAGAGATCCAGAGCGATGTCGAGGAGGGTGGTCGAGTGAGTGCCGCCCTGCCTGTTGACGTAGCAGACCGCCATCGTGTTGTCCATGAGGACGAGTACCGTCCGGTTCTTGACGTGGTGGCGAAAAGCCCTCAGGGCCTTGAATATGGCAAGCAGCTCGAGAGCGTTGATGTGGAGGGCGGTCTCGTCGTCCATCCACCGTCCCCGGACTCTGAGTTCATCGGAGTGGGCTCCCCAGCCGTAGAGGGAGGCGTCCGTGGTTACCGTGACGTTCAGAGTCTGTTGTCGGAAAGGCATCCCAGAGAGGAATTGGTCGTAAGACTGCCACCACAGGAGGGACAGCCGGATCTCTGACGGTACCGTGAGGTGCATGCTTTGGTCGTCGCGGAGCGGGTTGAAGGCTCGGACGAACCAGTGTTGTAGCGGTCTTGTGCAGAGTCTGGAGAGGTACGTCACGGAGGTAGTGGAGGCCATGTAGCCGAGGAGCTACTGGATCCTCCTGGCTGACACCGTCAGTGCCCGGTAGGCTGCCAATGCAGCCCGGTGTAGAGTCCGTGCGCGATCGGCCGGTAGGAAGGCCCTGGCCGATAGCGAGTCCAAGGTGGCGCCAATGAAGTCCATCACCCTCGTCGGCTCGAGGTGGGACTTCTTGGGGTTGACCCAGAGCCCCAGGCAGGTCAAGAGTGTCAGAGTCTGGTGAATGTCGGCGTAAAGTTTCTGTCTGCAGGGCGCCACCAGCAGCCAATCGTCCAAGTACGGGTAGACGGAGACGCCTTTCGTTTGCAGGTAGGATGCCACTGGGGCCATGCATTTGGTGAAGACCCTGGGCGCAGTGGAAAGACCAAACGGTAGCACCTTGTACTGGTAGCAGGTGCCGTCGACCGCAAACCGTAGGTATCGTCTGTGTTGAGGACGAATGGCGATATGGAAGTAAGTGTCCTTGAGATCAATGGAGGCGAACCAGTCTCCTCGGGAGAGAAAGGGGAGGATCAAGGAGAGCATTACCATCTTGAACTTTCTGGGGCGGATGAAGTTGTTTACGCCCCTGAGGTCCAGGATGGGCCGTAAGGTCCCGTCCGGCTTCGGTACGGTGAAGTACCGGGAGAAGAAGCCGGTGTTGGAGAACGAGGACGGGAGTGTCTCGATCGCTCCCTTCTGAAGAAGGGACTGGATCTCTTCCAGCAAGGCCGGGCTGGCCGGGGTGGAAAGGTAGATACCTCGCGGCGGAATATTGTGAAATTCTATGGCGTAGCCAAGACGGACGATGGAAAGCACCAAAGAGTCCGTGGTGACGTGGCGCCACTCGGCGAGGTGTCGGGCCAGGGCCGGCTGATCTCGGAGGACTGCTGGAAGGCTGAATGATGGTAGTGGTGGTGACCTGCAGAAACCCTCAAAAGCGGGACTTCGCCTAAGAAGATGGTTTCTTCGAGGACGGAGCCGTTCGCCGTCTGAAGGGTCTCCGGGTGGAGGAGGCAGTCAACGGCCGAGATTGGGTGGACCTCTGTTGGTAAGAGGCCACCCAGGACCGTCGCCAGGACTGGCGCGATGTGGAGGATCGGTGGGACTGAGACGGCTGGTGGATCCCCATCTTCTTGGCCGTTAGTCGGGTCTTGACGACGGAGTCCATCATCTCGTCCGTGGCGGAGTTGAAGAGCCCCTGGCCATCAAAGGGGAGGTCCTCAATTCGCCTCCGGCTGTCCTCCTGCAGGCCAGAAGAGCGAAGCCACGCGTGTCGGTGGAGCGCGATCGAGCCAACCATCACCCTCGAAGCAACCTCCACGGCGTGCTTCGAGGAGAGGATCTGCTGGCTGGAGATCGCTACGGCCTCGTTGTAGAGCTGGGAGGCAGTGGCGTGGCTCTCCTCTGGGAGGCTGGTCAAGAGAGGGGCGAGTGGTCCAGAATTTTACACAGGCAGGCCGCAAGGCATGCCTGCGTGTTAGACACTCTGATGTTAAGGGAGGAGGCGGTGTAAAACGTCCTTCCGAAAGTGTCTAACTTTCATCCCTCTCGGTCCAGCGGCGTGGTGTGGGCCTTGTTGCCTCCCTTGACCTGCGCGGACTCCACCACTATGGAGTTCGGAACCGGATGCCTGAAGAGGAAGTCCGCCTCCTCCTTCTGCGTCTGGTACAGGTGCTCCAGTCGAGGAGGGATCGGCTAGGCGGACGCCGGTTTGTCCCATGGCTGCTTGACGGCCTTAAGCAGCCTGGACAAGAAGGGGAGTGGGGCAGCAGCCTGTTGACGAGTCTCCACGAGCTCGAAAACCGGGTCCTCATCCTCAGGTTCCGGCTGTACCACCTTCAGGCCGAGGGTCGCTGCCATCCGGAGAAGCATGGCCGAGAAGTGCTGGACGTCCTCGGGTGCTGTCTCCGGCGTTGGTTCACCAAAGACCAGCGGGGGCGACTCATGCGAAGCCGGAGTTAGGTCCTCTGATTCAGTTCCCAAGTCATCTGATTGGGGAGACGACGACCGGGAACGCTCGGGAGACCTCGCCAGGGAAGCCTGTGGTGTGGGGCGCCAGGGAGAGCAATGAAGCGGTACCAACGGTGTTGTGGTCTGGGTGGCCAAGGCGATGGGGACCACCGCTGAGCGCACCTTCACAGCCGCCGATGTTGTCGCTGTTGTGGCCACCGTCTGAGTAGCTATGGACTCGACGGGGCGTGTGGTGGTAGATGTTACCCTCGAGGCCGGTGAGATTGTCCGGTACCACGTCAACGGTTCTCTCTCTCTACAGTATCAAGGGGAGGGAGATCTGGTGTGCAAGTGCTCGCATCTCCGCTCATGCCTGGAGGGTGACCGGGACCGCCGATAGGGCACCCAATGCCGCACGTCGTAATGGTACCAATCTCTATTTGATGGCGAATAGGATCGGTACTCCGCTGGGTATTCCCTCCATTCAGGCTCTCGCAGGGACCTGGCGACATAAGAGGCCGAGGTGTAGCAGGAGTCCTGTGAGCGGCGCGGGTGTGGGTCGTCGCACACCTCTCGGTGCTGAGGTGACGGTGGCCTGACTCTGCGCTCTGGGGAGCGAGAGTAACTCCTGTCCAAGGCAGATCGATGCCTGGACGAAGGCCGATGATGCTCGGTCACCTCCTCTGCCTGAGCCACCGAGTTATGGTGGGTAGGCTGGGGCTCCACCTCCGTCTGAACCAGTGGTTCAGGTGAGGGCAAGGCCTCCACAACCTGCTCCTCATCCGACAGCTCCAAGATCTCCTCCGGAAGGTCTTCCAGGAGCTGGGTAGGAGGTGGAGTTGGTGGGCGAGTCTCCTTAGGGGGAGAGCGCCGCTTCTCCTTTTTCTTTTCCTTTCCCGCTCCTCCTCTTTCTCCTTTCCGTTATCCAGGGCGGGGCGTTTCCTCTGCGCCTTGGTCGGTGTCCTTGGCGTTTCGGAGGGCTTCTCTGCTGCAGGAGTTCCCTTTGCTGTCTTGGCCGCTGAAGACAGTTTAGGAATCCGCGGAAGCGCAGCGATGGGCGTGCGCTGTGTCAGTACCGAGCCCGGTACCGACAAGGTAGACGGGACGGCAGCCGCCGATACCGTCGAGGTCGAAGATGGTCTCGATGCCTCGGCCATCTGAGCACGTGGCGGGTCCTTCCGCGCCTGGAGCAACTGTTCCCAACAAAAAGACTTAAGTCGGGACAACCGGTTCCTCAGGGTTTGGGCGGTAAACTCCCGACAAATTGGGCAAGACCGAGTACTGTGGGTCTCGCCCACACAAAAGAAACACTGGGGGTGTTTGTCGGCGAGAGCGACTTTCCGCCCGCAGGATGTGCACTTTTTGAAAAGAGCCGCCGACATAGAATGGAGAAAGACAAAAGACGAAGAAGAAGGAGAGGAGGAAATAAGTAAAGTCACCAAGTCCTTTCCGAAATCCAAGCCGAGGTCAAAAAACAAGCCGAAAATCTGAAAAAGCCAAGCAAACGAGTCCAAACAGCGAGGAACAAGCCAAGAACCTTCCATTCGCAATGGTGGACAAGAAAGAACTTGGGAGTGGCCGCTGCTCGGCGGGAGGAGCGGGAGGGGTTTCCGCCAAGCAGCCAAAGCTACTAGAATCTTCCGAACGCTCCCGCGCATGCGCGAAAGCTCCTAGTGTATGAAGGCACAGAGATCATGAAGAAGAAGAACTTACCACAGAAAGATCAAGATTTAAGGAAATGCCACAATAAAAGAAAGGAAAATTAAGGATGCAATGGTTAACATATTATCAACTAAGAGAAATATATAAGGAGAAAATATTCTATTTTGAAAAAAGAAAACAGAATTTGAGTAACTATTATGCACCAACGTTACACATGATAGCTAAAATGAATGAATTACTATTAAGATTTAACAAGGAATTAAAGAATGCATGATGAATTGGGCAAATTAAAGAATTCATGATGAATTGGGCAAAAATATGGGTTCTAACATAAAAACGGAACAATGGGAAGGAATGTAGTTAAAGGGCTTAATGTTTACATGCTACTACAATCTTAAGGAAAACTTAAAAAATGATGTTTAGGTGGTACGGACCCAGATAAACTAGCTAAAATTTATAAAGGAGTACACAACAAATGCTGGAAATGTATTGAACATGTAGGATTCTTTTACTGCTTATGGTGGACATTTAAAAAAGTAAGAAAATATTGGCTACCAGTCAGTGAATGATGCAAAGGATTTCAAAATTCTGAATTATATTTATTCTTGAGTTGTTTCTTCTAAAAATGGTACATTCGGAACACAGAAATGAGAGAGAATATAGAACACTGATTTGCTATATGGTAACAGCAGCAAGACTGGAATATGCTAAAAACTGGAAAAATAAGATCGCACGTGTTACAGATTGGATGGAAAAATTAATGGATTTGGCAGAATTAAATAAATCTCTTGAGAATTATCTGAAAAACTGGAAACTTTTTACAGATTATATTAAGTAGAAAACAGTAAACACTGTAACTATAGGTTTTAATTTATAAAAAGGAAATCTTTCTCATGTAATACTGTATACTACAGCATACTTCATATTATAAGAAAACAATTAATATGACTGATGTAATTAGAGAGGAAGAAGTCTGTACTTACAGCTATAACTGCAGTCAAGAAATTCAAGAAGTGTTTTTAAGGAGGTGGGAGAATAAGAACTTAGGGTTCTCTAATGGGTTTACTTGATTTCTTGTTCATTTGTTTTTGTTTTTTCGTTGCTGCTGTGTGTAACTTTGAATAATTAAAAAATTAAGTATTCAAAAGACTACACATTATCCTTCATTTGTTTGCCTAGCAGGTTATTTCCATGTCCACTCTTAAGTTTCTTTGTAATCCCAGAACAATATCCCTCTTTTGTCCATCCACATATCTGATTTGATTTCAATTTAGTTCTTTTTTCACAACTGCTCTCCCTTTCTTTTGCTGCTTTACTGTCCATTGTCTCACAGAAAAGCTGGGTGAAAGTTTTCAGCCACAATTAAGGGTTGACAGGGTCCTGGTCTCAAAACACCTTTCATTACAATAAGCAAATTTCAAAATAAATTACGTGAAGCACGAAAGCACAAGTCCTTGTCCAAACTTCCTAATTCTACTTCAGACAGACTCTGTAAATACAAAATATGCAGGCAATGTATCTAGATGTCAGCTAGGTGGTGGATAGCTGTACTTAACTCTATTTGATTATCTAAATTCTATCTGACTATAGTGTTGAAGAATCACTGAGTCAAGAACAACTATGCTTCACTAATGAAGTAAAGCTGCAAACGCATGCCAAGACATAATCACCATCTTAAAATATAGACTGCAGCAATGTACATAGCATGACATTCACAGCAAGGGACAAACTAAGTATTTTTGAATGCAGCCTTTAAGCTAAATGCAGGCTTACCTTACTTGATGAGAGGAGATAAACAGGAGTTAATGCGGGAACTTTACTCAATTCACAATTCAAGCCAAGTTGGGTCAGTATTTTGGTGAGAACTTCATATCTTTTTGCATTGTTTATTTTGAGCAAATTGAAGTCATTATTTGATCGATTAGAGAAACTTTGAACATTCACCTCTAAACAGACCTGCAAAGGTAAAAGGGAAAAAAAGGCACTTAGAAGTAATTCACAGCCTTCTTTTAAAATCTGGAGTGAATACACTATGTACTGTAATCATCTACTGTGCTGCATCCTAACAGTAAGTATATCTATACTTTTGTGCTAATTCTTTACGATCAGAACGTTGCAAGAACAACTGTTTAATAAATGTCATATTAAGACAAGACAACAACGATCTTGTCATGAGAAGTAATCTTGACAAATATCATGGTAAAATCTTCTAAAATAACCTATAATTCATTTTAAAACCATACATTAAATTTAAATTCATATAATCTGAATTTTGAAATGAAATAATATTATATAATATTACCTTTTATATAAATTGGTAAGATAATTGTATAAAATGTTATTACAACAAATACGGAATGCAACAGCAAAAATTTAAAAGCAAAGATAGACGTGCAGTCACTTCCAATAAACGTACTACAGACAAACTTGTGAGGAGAATCAGGAACCATTCACTCCCACATTACCATAGATATTGAAATGTCAGCTTCCTCCACAAAGAATACTTTGGAGCCAAACTATTCACAGCAACAATGGTTACTCAATTTTTTGCTACAAAATGTTGAATTCATTCTTGGTATGAGCTACAATGAAAGGTGTATACTTTGCTACAAATTTTGTGTCTACATTCTGCCATACTCCTGCAAGTACAGATTTGATTATTTGTGAGTTTCTTCAATTCCTATCTTCTCAACTCCTCCTTTTCTGGGGGAACCTTCTCTCCTGGCAGCTCCAATCAGGGCACGCAGGCCTTTACAAACCTACCTGTGGTCCTTCTCTTTCTCCATCAGCCTCGCCAGCTAAGGACAGGTCGCAGCCTGACTTCTCAGCACGACAAGTCCTCTCCCAATACCCCCACATCCAAGGAAGGAGGTGGGAGAGAGAGAGGAAGTACTGAGCCATGATGATGATCTACCCCCTTTCCCTGACCTGGTTTGGACCTTGGGTGCCTCAGCCCCCTTCCCACAGATTCACACAAACACATTTTGGTATTTTCACTTCTGTGAGGGTCCTGCACCACTAACCCTAGTGAATATGGAGGGACAATTGTAGTATTGCTTAACAGCTCCTTGAAAAAAACAACAAGCAATAGAACATTTATGCACTATACCTGACTGAGTATGGCTTCTCCTCCATTATTTCCATATGGCAGGTGGATGATCATCATATCTTTATCTGGACTGTCCAAGCAACCTAATGGCTTCAAAAAATTAAATTCTTCTGTACTTTCTGTCTCAAAAGTCTTCCCGCTAATTAGCATATTTAGTTTGATTTCACTGTTCTCAGCATTTGAAAACACAAAGGCTTGAATTGTGTCAATTAATTCATTTTTAGTTTTTACACGTACACCACCAAAAGTGAAAGAGGCAGAAAGTCCCAAAATCTTCCCACCCTTTGACATGAAAGTTAAAAATTGTTTAGATACTATATCTGAGATAGGCTCTGATGTAGCAATGATTAACAGTATGGCATTGTCAAGCCACGGAACACTCAAAACTTGTTTCTCTAACAACTGGTAGACAGTGTAAGAGTTAAAATCAACACATTCCAGGATGATTGATTTTATTTCTTTGAATTTGACTTTGTTAGTATCAGAACCAACATAAACTAAAATATTAGGAGGCTTCCCAGTAAGGTTTATCCTTCTCAGATATTCTGTTGGACAATCATCCTTAACACTTTCCAAATTGCCACTGTAATCATCAGGAAGTTCTGGAATGTTTTCTGCAGAGGCAAATTTAACCGACTCAATTGTGCTATTCTCCAGCTCCAAGCACTCATGGCAGCTAGAAAGATGCAGGTGATGATGTTCCCTAGTACCCATTTCTTTTTCAGATACTTGCTCAAGTTGTTCAGGAGATTCATCTCCTTTCTGCAGTTTGCATTTCTCTTCCTGCATTTCTTGTTCACCATCTCCTGCACAACCAGCAGTTTCCACTTCTGGCTTAGCAGCTGCCTCAAAGGAAGAGTCTGGAGTCTGTTCCCCATGCTTCATCTCATTAGCATTTCCTTCTTTTTTGAAACTTGATGCCGGGTCTAATTCTTCCAGTGCTGACATCTGCAGGTGCACAGCTGACACATTTTAAAGTAAATCATTAAACTAATTACGTAAAAATAATGCTAAATAATTCTGCCTTCAGTAAAAGTTTATTCATCACAGTCCCCCTTAAATGTGTGGCGATATCTGTATCTTATTACCAGCATATCTGCAATGCCATTTAACATCAAGTTACAATGATGTTACAATTGGATAACTTTTAGTTCATCCTCTTAAATAATTATGTGCTGGTAAACCTTGTGTTTCACTCAGGCTGTTGATAACTAAATTAAACCTATCATTCACACCAATATTAACATGCTAGAGCATTACTTAAATCCCACAGAAATCCTATGCACATAAGCCATTGACATGTATACTGAAGAAATTTGTTTAAGAGTTAAATTGAGTTAGATTGAGAAACTAGCATTCTCAACCTCTTAAGTGGTCCTAACCAAGTGACAAAACATAAAACTTAACGTGTTCATTCGAGTACCTTATGTTTTCTTATCCAGCTAAAGAAACCTAAAGGCTTGACCTTCAGATGGAGCAATTAAAAATAAATTGCTCCCACTGATCACACAATTATGCACTGTGCATCAACAGTAATTGAGTGCTTACAATAAACAGCTGGAATTTCATCTTTCTTTTCTGAATTAGGAAATATGCTTCCAGTGTATAGTACACAGTTGGTACTGACTGGATGCAAAAATACTAAGAGTGTCATATCACCCACAAAGCTGGGTTTCACACAGATTCTGGGCAATTTATCTGGTGTCTGTTTAGACTATCATTTGGCTTAAATTCCTTTTTTTTTTTTAAAGTAAAGTCTCTAGCCCTTGTGGAAGCCAAGATATGAGTCAAAATGTAGAGAAAGCCTGTCAAATTACTCTGCAATGGACACGTCTGTCTGGGGATTTCAGATATGAGAAAAGTGAGAACAAGTGGGGAGAGTGGTGGTGGACAAGAAACAAGCAGGGAATGCACTAAAAGGGCATAAGATGAGGCGAGGGAGGAAGTGGGAAAGACAGGAGAGTGAACAGTGCAGACAGTGTTTTCTACTACATCTCTGGCTTGACTGTGTGGATAGAGGTACATAATACAAAGCATTATCAATAAGTAGATCGAAAAAAGCAATCCTCTGCTGATTCTTTTATTCTTAGATAAAAAACATTCTAGCACAAAAACCTAATTTGTGTATTACTAATGGCAGCCAGGCTTGAAATGGTCAAATACAAATCTCAATATCAGAACATGGTTTAACTGCATCTGGACCATTGCTTTGTATAAAAAACTCTTATCTAAACTAAGAATGACAGGGCGACTGGACAAAAATGATAGCCTTATGGAAACAAGGGGGGTTTTGTTTTAACTACATAAAGGCCAGGGTGTATAGCAGAGGTCCACCTGCAGAGTACATACAATTTTGGCTGGATTAGGCTAACCATCTGAAACCATTCTATGGCAACAGGACCATGATCAGTAAGATAAAGACACAACATTTTGACTGGGTCTCTATATTTAATCTGCAAAGAAAAGAAAGTAGGGATGGGCCAACTGAATCCTCGAATCCTCTGCAAGGATTCGAGATTCACGGATCCAAATCTCCGTGCCAAAATAGGTGAACAGAATCTTTCGAATCCACCAACCTGCCTGCACTCAGGGATCAGGCAGGTTGATGGATTTGAAATGGATCAGGTTCGCAGAGATGTGCAGGGTCAGTGATCATCGACTCCCTGCCTGCCCCCTGCCCACCCTGGGGCCTGGGCCTGAGCTTGCGTGAGTGCCCGGAATCGGGGCCCATAGCGGCATGCAGTGAAGCGATCTTCGGCTCCCTGCCCACTGCAGGGCCTGAGCAAGCGCCTGGGATTGGGCCCGCAGCAGTGTGCAGGCTCTCTGCCCACCCTGGGGCTGGAGCTCATGCAGGCGCCCAGGATCAAACATGCAGGGGCACACAGGGCCAGTGATTGCTGCATCCCTGCATGCTCCGGGTCCTCCACTCACTGTGGCAGGGACCTGAAGAGAGGGTGATCGCCCGTTCTCTGAACACCCATCACTGTGGCCCATGCGGGCATGCTGGAACCCGCTGGCAGGAGCATGCAGAGGCGGCGATTGCCCCTTCTCTGCACACTCTCTGCTGTCACTAGTGTGGGCATTTCAGAGGCATTCTATAGCAACATGATGAGTGGGCGATCACCCATTCTCTGCATGCACATGGTTGCTGCTGGGGCTGTCTGTGCCCACTGAGGCTACCTGTGCCTGCTCCTGCCACCTGTCCCTGTGGCTGCCTCTCTCTGCAAGATAAATAATCTCTATTAAACTCTTTTTAAAAATAGGATTTGAAAGATTTAAGATTCGTGAGATTCATGGATTCCCAGAACCTTCCAAGGATTCGGAAAATTCTGGATTCGTCCTGTCCCTAAAGGAAAGCAACTAGATTACTCTCAGACCCATATTGCAGTCTACAACAAACTACACCAAGTTGCCTTTTCTACTGAGCTCACTATACTTCTAGATTAACTATTTCTTGTTATTGTTTGTTATTTTTACTTGTTCTAACTTATATTAAACCAACTGTATCTTTCTATTGTAACACAAGCCTTGTATCTTAATACCTCTTTGAAAAAGATACAGTAAGCTTAGTAAAAATACAGTCCTAATAACAGAACTACAACTGGTAGTAGCAAAGAAGAATGAATGGCTCCCATGATCTTGTACAGAACACTCAAGATGCAAGAGTACAAAACACTTGTGTGCCACTGCAAACATACCAGTTTTGGACTGGGATGTACAGAACTCTACAACAGCACATTTCTTTGTAAAGATACTTACATACAATTTTTTGAGGAACCATTCCGTTATCCATTTGGAGTCGATCTTCCATGAATGCTATCCCTAGGCTACTGAAGTTATCTATGCTTGCCTCAGCAAACAATATGTAAGGTTCTCCAGCTTTAAACGCCAAAGGTGAACAGTAGTCCGACCACTTCACAACCTGGGGGGGGGCAAAACATAGTATATTTTACAGACAAAATGAATACATATCATCACAATACAGAAAAAGCTTCTATAAAACTCAGCTGAAATCACTATAAATGTTTACGTTATGGTTTGTACATTTCAGTTGACAGGTAAGTGCATCTTCCAGAGGTAAGAATTTTATGCAAAAACTCGAAAGAAATCCATAAAAAAAAAGACTATATCCATTTTTATTAACAAATTGCAAATAATATTGACAAAGGCAAACAAGGACACTAGCAACTACAAATGCACCAGCGATTTAATACACGATTTATAATTTCCTGCATATTCTCCAGTGGTATAAAAGAGGTAATAACACTATGAAATTTTTCTCATTTCAATGGAATTTGAGCAGGAGGACTTTTAAGTGGATCATACCTTTTACCATGAAGCAAATATAGATAAATAAGCTGTTAACACTTGTAGCTAAGACTGCTGGGTTTTCAAAACACTAATAAGGGACAGTCAACATTGATGACCTATGAAATGAACAACCAGGAAGTGACTTTAAACAAGGTTATATCCTACCAAAATAGGAAATAAAAGTATTCCTTTCAGTTAAATTAGATGTGCATAGATTACATGACACAAACTTCTGCCTTTCTGAAAATCTCTATTTGGTTTCCTTTTAAATATGCAACAGTCCTGAATCCACTGTATTCATATCAAAAATTCAAAGTAACCTGAATCTGAGTTATGGTTAAATTCACACATCTCTTTCCCTCCTCACCTTATCTTCTTTTCAGAACTAAAAAAAAGTCTCTTCTACAAAAGCATTGGAGTCTGAAAGCTTCAAAACAGCAGCTATTAAGCTCCAACAATTACATCCAGAGTAACACTCCAACTTGACTAATTCAGATGATTACAGAAACCCCAAACATTTTAGTTTTAACTTGTAAATAAAGTATTTCAATCCTTTGACAACTTTTCTTCACCTTTTCTGCAGCTTTCCTAGCTCTACAATATGCTGTTTGGAGTGACAGAACAGAATGCAAAACAAGCCATATCATAATTGTGGATTCCAGCTTGACAGTTTAAGATTCCACAGACTTATCTGATGGCATTATTAGGTTGAAATCCCAGCCTCCCCATAAAACTCCAATGGTTACCATGAACCAACTGTAGCCTTCCAGCTCAACCTGCTTTACGGGACTGTGGTTAAAAACTGGAATGTGGAAAATAATGTACAATACCTTTAGGTCCGGCGGATAAACAGAATGAAACTACTTAAAACATATATATTCATGGGAAAATGTGACTGTAATTAAGAATCTGATACATTTCTAAAAGCCTTTCATGTTGTCTTGCTTTGGCTACTATCCCATAAACCTTTATCTGGGAGTAAACCCCACTCACTGGAGCTTACTTCCCAGTAGATATGTGTATAACTGTACTGTTAATTTAAATGAGATATTTCTCTGTACAGGTAGCTCCTATGTCACAGATATGTACATATATAAACAGATATGTAAACACACACATCTATGTTTAATAAGATATGCACGCACCCACATGTTGAAAGATTATTTAACTGTGAATCTGAGTGTAATTCTTTTGGAGCTTAATCTGTTTTTGAGATTTACTTGTTGACTTACTTGCTACCTCATCTTCATCTGCTTCTCCTTTGTCAGCACCTCAGTCAGCATCTGCCTGGAATATGCTCTATGCTGAGCAACAGAAAGTAGCCAGGCAGTCTCTAAACACACATCAGAGAAAGATTCTATGCTGTTCCTTCTGTACCCATTTTGATTGGTTGCTGGGGTGCTCAGGGAAAAAACATCCACTAGCTTTAAGGCAAAGAAGAGAAGCATGGGAAATCTAATTATCAGAACTTATGGCAGGCTTTAGACATGGTCACTTCCTCCTACAATTCTGCCTCACCTTTTCTTGAAAGACCCATGGGCCTTCAAAAAAAGTCCATAAAAAGAATACATGGTTTTATCTTCAACTAAGGGAACTCTCTTATAATAAGGGACATCTAGCAACCCTAACTTAGCCTGGTCATACAGTATATTTTGTGCTTTGCCTGCCCACTTGTAAACCCAATCTTTCAAAAAACAAAACAAAAAAACAAATTACAAACTATTAAAATGGGTTTTTGAAAAAAAAACAACCACGAGCAACAACAGACTCACCTTCTCTGTTGAAGAAGCTGCAGACTGTGAATTACCTGCTTGAGCAGAAATACTTTCTGTCACAAATGCAACATGTTCCGTTTCAAATATTTTGTCCAAATAACTGAAAGGTGATACAATAAGCAATGTCCACTTGTTTAAATCATCAAGGAACTAGAAAGGGGGAAGATATTAACAATTTCAGAAAATCTTAAAATAAACCATACTACACGCCTTTTACATAGGCACACATAAGCCAAATTCTCTCTCATTTTTCAGGAACTTGACTATGTAATATTTAGGCTACCTACAGCAGTGAAGGCATCTTTTACAAGACCTTCTGTACTAACATGAAGACAAACAAAAATTTGTTGTTTTTTTAGTTATTTTCACCAAGACATAGATCACATTACAGGGAGGGAAGTTACAGCCATGTCTTCTTTATTTTCAGAACTGAATTACACTTCAAAGGAGTTTATAGCAATGTTGATTTATCTTTTAAACCTCTATGGTGAATTCCCATGTGCATGCTGTTATACTTAGGAGCATGGCACAGTTTTATTTTCATACTAGTAGACCAGTTAAGTTCAGATAATACTCCTCTTTGCTAACGACAGGAAAAGAAGGCATGGTCTAACTCTTCATATCCCAAGAGTGGCTGGATACGTTTTGTTCTAAGGCATCATTTTTTAGCTGACGAATTGATTACTTTCCCTCAGCAAAATCATGATACTGAAGTAATAATAAAAGGAAAGCAAAGAACAACAAAATAGAAAATGAAAATGAAAGAAGCAATAATAACTAAAGATTACTCATAAGTTCAGACTAAGATGCACATATAAAAAAAATAAGATTAAATAAGAGAATGCAGAAAAGAAACAAAACCTGCCAAAAGATAAATAGTTCTAGAAAAATACTTTCATCCTGGCTCAGGCAGAGAAAGTAACACACAGAAGAGGGTTGAGGATTCAAATGACCAGAAAATCCGAAGACGATGTGATCCCCTGCATCTATCTGGGCAATGCCAAGTATAACACATTTGTGAGAAGTCTTTCTCTGCATCACCCAGAGAATAACATCTGTTTCTTCTCCAACTGTTTCACTGGAGATCGCCATCTTTAATCATCTCCTTCCATTTCCTTTACCATCTTGTTTCTAAAGTTGTCCAAGAAACGGGAGGATGTCCAGGTATTGTTGGACTGGAATTCCCACTACGGAAGCTGTGGTCTAACAGTATCCAAAGGGAAGTCTGTTTCTAAGGGAGCTGAAATTTGATTATCTCCCCACCCTTTGTTCCTGGTCCTCTCATGGTTAAGAAGGGGAGTAGCCTCTACCTGCATTGATATCCCCCTAGACCAGCGGTTCTCAACCTGTGGGTCGCGACCCCTTTGGGGGTCGAACGACCTTTTCACAGGGGTCGCCTAAGACCATCGGAAAATACGTATTTCCGATGGTCTTAGGTTCCATTCCCTCTTTGGTGGTGGCGCGCAAGCGCGAGCCACATACTCGCGTCCTCCTGCCCCCTGTTCAGAAGGGACTGAAATCGCTCCCCTTCTCTGCTACCGGGAGAACCTCCCATCTGACAGGCCAGCTTGGGGGGCAGCGGCAGCATGGGGGCAGGCCCCTCCTCGCCACGGCCCCTGCCCCACTTGCCATGGAGGGGGGCACTGTGGAAGGCCGGGGGGGCCGCAAGGCGGCACTTTTCTGGGGGGCGAGCTGCGCCCGGCCCAAAAGACAAAGGCGCTGGGATTCCTCCCCCCCCCGGCCAGGGTCGACGCTCTGGAAACTTTTCCCACACTGCCCCCCCGCGGAAACGAGAGCGAAGCAGAAGCAGAGCCCGGGGGGGTTCTCGGAGTTTTTTCCCGGGGGAGACGCGCGGCTCCCCTTTCCTTCCCTGCCCACCCCCCCCTTCCTGGCTGGCGAGGCGGCCTTTGCTGGGGGGAAGACATTGTAAATAATAAATAAATAATTTTATGGTTGGGGGTCACCACAACATGAGGAACTGTATTAAAGGGTCACGGCATTAGGAAGGTTGAGAACCACTGCCCTAGACCATCTTAACTGACAACAAAACAAACATCTGAGAAAAATGTAGGCCACTTTTCCTCTCCTGTATGACTTTTAACATTTTTGCCTGATGATGAAGCCAGTGAAGCTTCAAAAGTTTGCTTGACATATTTTTGGCATTTTGGTTGGCCAATAAGGTTGTTACTCTTTTGTGGATTTTGTAGTATAGGAGGAACATACTTTCCAATGCTTCTCTAAATCATTTTCAAATATGAACCAATACTAATATGTGTATTCAGAAGCCCGTTAGGTATGAGATTGCAGCCCTAAACAGAAATGCTAAATATAGTAATTGTTCTTGTTGTGTGCCTCCAAGCTGCTTCTGACTTAGGAAATACAAAGATTATCACAGGCAAGATTTGTTCAGATGAGGTTTGCCACTGCCTTCTTCAGAGGCCTAGAGAGTGTGATTTGCCTAAGGTCACCTAGTGGGCTTCCACGGCTAAGCGGGCATTTGAACCCTGGTCTCCAGAGTTGTTGTCCAATGTGCAAACCATTACACCATGCTGGCTCTACAGTTATTAGGGGTTAAATCCCATTACATATTTCTCATTAATCATGCACAGGATTGTGTGCTTTTTAAAATAATTATAATCCTATTTTTCAAAAAGAACACCGCTGCCTATTCCAAGAATTTCTGCTCTTGATAAAAAAAGTGGAAAGAATTTCAGTATGAGAATGCCATGGGTAGAAAGAGATCTGTGAAAAATTCTTAATTAGTGAACTGGGAGAAGTCTATTTAAACTGTAGCTTCTTCCTATCTATGATTGTACTTCTATGCACATTTACCCCACTACAAACAACGACTTACTATTGAGAAAACATATATAGCATACACATAATCAACACAGCTTTTACAGATACAAAAAAGTGCTATCCTTTACCAGTGGTCTGGACCTCTCCCTGGCTATAGTTGCCCACCCCAATTTAGGATGAGACACAATGAGTAGTCTACTAAATAGTACAATCACCCTTATACTATGTGCCCTCAGTATTATGCCACCACAACAGTATGGCCAACTTTTGGTACTAACACAGATAAAGAATTTTAGCGTTGAGGCAAAAAACAAGAGCATGACAGGGAATAGAGACAACTCATACACAACACCTGAAAGGTACCTTAGGGCTACAGAACCAGTTATGCCAGTTTCACCCCACTCATTCATAACTGATAAGGGAATAGCAGTTAATGTGATGCTTCTGGGATTATATTTGTGCATCCCTCTCCCTGTAAAGAGTTGAACTACACACCTGAGGGGATAATTTGAAATTAAATTTCATGGATCCTCATAAATTACAGGTACTTTTATGATTACTTGCCTGTTCCCAGGGTTGCAAGTTTATCAGAAATGTAGCCACGTGTACATTTACAATAGTGTTACATTTGTATTCTGCCTTTCCTTCAGCGACAAGGCAGCATAAATGTTCCTCTTCCTCACAACACTCTTGTGAGATAGATTATAAGTGTGTGACTGATTTAAGCTCAACCAGTGAGTTTCATGGCTCACTGTGCATTTTGAACTTGGATTTCCAAGCTCCAATCCAACAACTAGTTCAATTCATGTAGGTCAGGTAAGCTAGTTCAGTCTGTAAGGGTTCAAAGCATTTCATACCTACCTCCCTACTTCTAAAAAGAACCTTATAAGGTACACCAGCATCACCTTATATTATCAAAGGGGAGGAAAAATAAAACATGAGAGGCTGATCTGTGGCTTCCTGGAAAACTCTTGTATAAGACAAGATTTCATTCAAGTACTCCTGTGCTAGCAAACTTTTAACCAAGGTCATTTCCACACTACACAGTTGCAGTGCTCTTACTCCCCTTTCAGTATCCTGTGGAATTCTGGGGTTTGTAGTCTTCTGAGGCCAAAGAGTTCTCTGGCTGAGAAGTCTAAACGCCCTTCCCTAAACTGCAAACCCCAGGAGTCCATAGGATGTTGAAAGTGGAATCATAGTGCTATAACAGTGTAGTGTGGAAATGGCCCAAGTCATCCTATCAGGTCTGCAACTGAATATACCCGCCACGCAGCTAGAAAAAGCACAGCTACTCAAGAGTAAAATAAAGACAAACACAAATCCATACAACAAAGGCCATCCGTGCATAAAGAGAAAAATCCTCCCCCTTTACAGCCACACTCTCGTTGGAGTTTCACGCACCCGTTCTCACGTTCTTACACACCCGGGGCCCAGCTGCCCCTCCCCACTGAGTCTCCGCCCCTCCCGCACCACACCTTCGTCTCGTCAGTGAAGAAAACCTTGTTTCCCGCCCTCAGGCAAATCCTCTCTTCCGGGAGGCAGGGAGACCCCTGCTTGAGAAGCGGAGCACGGGGAGGGTGAGGGGCCAAGGTCTCGCAAGAGCACCCGAAGCTGGGAGAGGAGGAGGAGGAGCAGCAGCAGGAAAAAGTGAAGGAGCACCGGGTTCGGTACAGCCTGCGCACCGTGCGGCGAATGAGCCCAACTGAATAGGCCCCCCAGCGCGCCCACAGGTACAGATAGCAGAGCGTGATCAGCATGGCGCGCGGCCGACGCACGAGACGAGCGTGGACAGAGCGGGGGGGCGTCTAACCGCCGCCTATGCCCCGGCGCCCAGCCCAGCATCCGCAACTGCCGCTGAAGAGAGAGCCGAGCCTGGCGGTGGAGCCATCGCCGCCGCTTCCCGATTGGCTGTCCCGCCCCGCCTCACGCGAAGGAAAGCAGTCCGGTGATTGGCTAGTGCTGTATTCCCTCTGAGGGCCTTAAATCTCGCTCGCGGGACTCAACAGGAGCACGCGCAAAACCCCGGAAGTTCCTTGTTTTCTAAATAGCACGTTGTGAGGTGACGGTTGGGTGGTGCTCCTGCGGGTGGCTCTGGTGAATCTTCTGAATGGAGGGAATTTTTTCTCTCTCTCATGGGCCATTCCGCGCAAGCCTGTTATAGTGCGATTATTCCACTTTCAACATCCGATGGAATCCTCTGAGGCCCCTCCCTAAACTCCAAACCCCAGGATGTTGAAAATGGAATAATACCATTGTAACACGCTAGTGCGGAAAAGGCCTAGGAGAGAGGGGGAAATGGCTCTCAATTCAGAAGATTCGCCAGAGCCCCCAGCAGGAGTAGTTATAGTAGCGCTATAACAGGCCAGTGCGGAAACCGCCTGAGACCTGTGTGGAGGGAGAATCCGACAGTTTAAAAAACCTCCCGGTTTTTCTCCTTTGCTTTTTTTTCATATAGCTACGCGAAGCACAAGAACAGGTCGTGCCGTGATTACCGTGCTTCTCCGCTTAGGCTCCGCGCAACAGACCCATCCCTAGCAGAGGCCATTTCCGCACTAGCCTGTTATAGCGCGATGATTCCACTTTCGACCTCCTCTGGCATCCTGGGGTTTGCAGTTTCGGGAGGGGCCGGACGGCCCCTCCCGAAACTGCAAACCCCAGGATGCCAGAGGAGGTCGAAAGTGGAATCATCGCGCTATAACAGGCTAGTGCGGAAATGGCCAAAGTCAGCGTGCCAAAATATATTTATTTGTTACCTGTTGATCCCACCTTTCCTCCAGTGAGCTCCAGGCCTCGTCCTTCTTATTCTCTCAACAAAGATACCGAGAATGAGTGACGGAGACAAATAGCTTTCAAAGAAGTAGCGGCGTTAGTTAGTTTCAGTATAAAAAGGGAAGGGAAGAAAGCACCTGTAAGGAATCTGCAGCTGCTCGCGGACTTACCTTGGATTAACGGTTGTTTGTTTTTTGAAAGCATGAGTTCTCGGTGCATCTGAGGAGTGCCTTGAAATCCACGAACGCTTTTTGCGAACCTAAATCAGCCTCAAAAGCAACGATAGATTCCTTTCTCGCCCTTGTTTATAAAGTCGCCCAGTGAATGTTGGGGGTTTCCCAAACTCCAGTCCAGCTCTGCCAACTGTTGGCTACCATCCAGTAACTCGGTTTTGAGGAGTGAGCATGTAGCGGATTTAATAGGCCGACGGGCGGGCGGATCCTGCTTCTCAGGAGATGCTCTCTTCTTCCAATAAGCTGAAGAGGGCGCAGGGCTGAGGGACT
Source organism: Ctenosaura bakeri (assembly GCA_948474755.1). Lineage (NCBI taxonomy): Eukaryota > Metazoa > Chordata > Lepidosauria > Squamata > Iguanidae > Ctenosaura > Ctenosaura bakeri. Next base: position 402,568 of record CAOLHI010000860.1, read on the forward strand.
TTCCAGAAAGAAAAGGTCTGGGTGCCAAAATCTGTTGCCCAAGTTCAATGTAAGGCAAGGCTACGCAAGGGGAAGGGGAAAATCTCACAAAGATACGTTTGACTAGTTGAGCAAAGAGGAGGGCCTACATGTCCAAAGGCACCAGGCCTTGCCTGGTTTTGGGAGGAAGATCACCTCTGGTGAATTACTCCTGTACTTGGATGGGAGAGGGCCAGTGAATACTATTTCAGAGGAAAAATCTGGCAAAACCACCTCTGAGTATTCCTTGCCGGAGAAAATCCTAAATTCATGGGATCCCCTTAAGTCGACTTGAAGGCGCACAACAGTAGAGCAAAAAGCAGTTCTGCCCTATTCGTGCATGGTGAGCAACATGTCCCTTGTTTAACATAAGCCAGAATCAGACGACAATCTTCTCTGCACCATTCTTTTTATCTGAAAATCCTGGTTCCTCAGGGGGGCTGCTAGAGTGGCCAGAAACCACTTTTCAATTAATGTTGTAAAGCTTTAAAATGACTTGTTTTTATTTACAAAATTAAGTTATATCAGAATTATAATGACAAAATGAGGCCAACGTATGTCAAGAACATTTTTCTAAAAAAGCACCCATCACTTAAGATAGAAGGACGGGAATTCTTTTGGCTCTCCACAATATGAGTTAAATAGAATCTCCAGTGTTCAGAAGCAAGCAGAGCAGTTCTGACCATCAATGCTGGGGGCAAATAGTGGGGCAGTTTATTGGTTTAATGCTGTGGTCTTTGCTTCTGAGGGGATTTACCTTGGGTTTAATCAGGAAGAAGCTTTTTATGTACTGGAAGATCTCCTGTCCCTTCAATGTTACCTGTGTTTTTAATGCTAACATTAGGGTTCCTTATTGAATTGTATCCTCAGTGTGCAAAATGGGCAGGAAAACTGCCTAACATTGGATCTGAGATACATGACAAGTAGGACAACAAAATTAATCCTGGGAACTTGACCTAACTTGTGATTTCAAACCTAACCATATCTTATTCAGGCCACTTCCTAGAAATCACAGTAGTTCAAGAAAGTGAAACTGATGTACTTATAATGTCTTAGCCTTTTGATTTTCTCTGGATTGTATGAGAAAGCTCAGTTAAGCAAGACAGAGATTAGCTTGGAAATGATTTGTGTACAAACACTGATAACGTAACATGATATGCTAGCAGGAGTGAATACATGACCTTAGCTGTGGGGCTAAGTATTCTTCCTTGCTTGCAAATAATTCTGTAATAGCTTTGTGAAATAAATTTGCTAATATATTGCAGTGTGAGCCTTTTATGCATTAAAAGTTGCTGACTTGGATTAGTATCAACTTGCAATGGGGAAGAAAAATTCTAAGCAAGTAAAAATATTAGGTCTTACTTAATGAACTGCCAAGATTTCCCACTAATTTTTCAAGAACTATTCCCAAAATTTCCTACTGTATTTTCAAGAACTACAGTTGAAGAGTGGCCCTTTTGTGAGAATTCAATGGCAAGAGCCTGTTTTGTTCTTGAAAGAAGGTGCAGGGCTACATTTTGTTAATTTAAACTTCACATTGCAGCATTGTTGGCTCTGCTAGTCTACTATAGGAAGGATATGCTCTGAAAAAAGGAGAGGAGATACTGGATTTCAGGATACAGCCATTACAATTGTACAGGACAGAGGGAGATATGGAAAGAAGAGACAATTACACTTTAATCAAAGGGACAGGGATAGGGTGGTCTTTCCTAAATGGTGCCCCAAATCATGTGACCTGGATAGCTTTGGCAATGGTCCCTCTGGGTAGAAAACGCTACAATCAAATGCAAGATCAGTGAATAGGAAAACAGCTGCCACTGAGGACTTGATCTTGAATGAACATGCTGACCTGGTGGGTATCACAGAGGTCTGGCTGGATGAAGCAACGCAGGGGGAGGGGGGCAGATAATACCTCAGCTTTGCCCACCAGGGTTCAGCGGCAGGCAAGGTGGAGCTGCAGTGGTATGTTGAGGTTCCATCCCTCTCCCTGACCAAGTGCTCTATCCTACAGTTCTCTGGGTTCAAATGTGTGTACCTGAAACTGGGTGACCAACACAGATTAGCAATTCTGTTGGTGTACGGTTCATCCTGCTACCTAAAGGACTTCTTTCCTGAGCTAGCTATGGTGATCTTGGTACTGATGTTGGAGTCTCCCCAGCCTGCAGTCTTGGGGGACTTCAGCGTCCATGCTGAGCCTTGCTCAGGACTTCAGGTACGCTGTCACAGATGGTATATCTGGCCTTACTCATGCAGCTGGCCACACTCTGGATCTCATTTTCTGCAGTAGGTGAGGTGAATGTGATCTAGGAGTGGAGTTCTTTTTCATGGACAGATTACCACCTGGTAGGCTTTAGACTTGCTGGAACTCATAACCTCTGCAGGAGGCTTATGGATCTGGGTGGATTCCTGGTGACTCTTGAGGAGTTTCTTGCTAATTTGTTAAGGGATTCTATTGAAATCTTAGCCAACCTCTGAAATGGGGGAATGGCCAGAGTGGTAGATAGGATTGTTCCTGAGAGTCCCCTCTCATTGAAGTAGAGCCAAACTGGCCCCCTGGTTTTACCAGAAATCTGCTGGTGATAATATAATAATAATCCTCAAAATTTCTCTTTCAATTTGGGGATGGAAGAGTGTCCATTTCCCCCATCTGCCCCAACTAAGTATGTTAGTAAACATAAAAACAAAGGCAGTTGCATCTTGGTTAAATGTCTTAGCTTCTCTGATTTGGCCCCACTTTTATTTTGGCTGAGCAGCAAGAGTTAGGTTTAAAAGAATTAATATATATCAATTCTTCAAGGATCTTAAGGCAGCAAAGTGAGTTCTCCACTTTATTAATCCTTAGCATAAGCCTTTACAGTAGATTAGGCCCAAAATCATTCATTGGGCGTCATGGTAATTTATTTATCAATTAATTGATTTATAGCATTTTTTTCCTAAGGAACTCAAGGCAACTTTTATTTTTCTTACTTCATCCTTGCAGTAACCCTGTCAAGTTGAAAGAGAGAAACTATCTCAAGGTAACCGAGTGAGCTTCATAGCTCAGTGAGGACTAAAATGTGGGTCCCCTAAGGCCAAGTCCAGTATTCTAACCTCTGCATTATATTGGCTGATCTTGGTCCCCCTCTGCTCACTGGTGAAACTGACACAACTTAGGAAAGCACTCTCAGTTTGTCACTTGTTAGAATCAAGAACACAGGCTAGTGAGAATAATTTTTTTTAAACGTACTTATAATCTCTTCACAAACCAGAGATGGGCCTAATTTAAACTTTCCTGTTAACATGTTTCATTTATTCCTTTGTAACTGGGGGCGGGGGGAAGCAAACTAAGCTTTTTCTCTCACACACATGCAAACACTTTAGGCTGATTGTGCCCCTTCCCCAGTACCGGTACTTGTTGCATTCTGACGAAACTTCAAATTGCTGATATTTGGAACATTCCCCGCATCTTTAACAAGTCTAAGGCAGGGATGGATAGCTGAATGGACATTATTTTGTTGGGATGACTGCTTTCTTCAGGAGAAATATGCACATATGTGTCCAGCAGAGTGGAATCCAGTAGTGGGGAGGACCAGATCAAAAAGTAGGTAAATCCATTCCTCCTCCCCTCCTCAAGCTGTGGTGGAAAGGACAGTTTACCTGAGTGATTAATTTTCAAAGTTCTTTTGAAATTAGGCTGAGGGTTACAGGTCGTACATCTAATCCAAAGTATGCTCAAGCTTATCAAAAGCAAACATGCCAGAATTCCTTTATAATCACTTCATTGCAGCTTCTTTTCATGAATACAAAGGTGCAAAGTGAAGTGGGCAAGCAGATCGTCCAGCTCTTTGCTGCCAGACAGTTATGCTTTACTATACACTCATATACTTCTGAAACTCGAATGTGTGTATTGCTGATAGAATATATTGCCTTGTGTTCTGTTGCCACTAAACACTAAGGTAAGTGGTGAATTTATTGGGACAGTGATGCTGGGCTAGGCAGAAATTCTAACCTCATGTCATTAAAAAAAACCAAATACAAAACAGTGACAAGTGTACTGCTACAAAACAAAAGCATAAAGTACTTCTTCAGCTACAAACAGATGTTTCCTTCATGGTCTGTGATTCAGTATTTTAACTTGCCCTTCAATAGGCATAGAAGTTGTGTGTGGTCTTACAGCTATGAAAAACTGATGTCAACACATTGACAACAGTGTCTTCTAGTGCCTGCACCCATTTTATGTCATATTTAATGTGCTGGATAATTATTTGCTGTATCTTATATTAAAAAATGTCCTTCTATATCTGGATTCTTTCACTAATGGAGGGGTCATTACTGACTTAGAATACAATCCTAATAATGAGCCATTATTTAGAAAGTAAATCCCATTATGTTCAGTAATGCTTCCTCCTTATTATGCTTAGAGTTGGAGTCTTAGCAGAAAAACATTAAAATAATATCTGGTGACATTATTCTGTTTGCATAAGACTGTTAGGTAGTTCTTCTTTGGAAGACTCTGTATCTGTCGATTACATATATACAAAGGAAACCCTAATGGCAAGACTGAAAACAGTTCTACTGATGTGAAATGTATCTTGTGCAGTACATGTAGAAGACTTCAAGAAACCAACCACTGCAAGCTGCATTGCCTCCAAGACTGGGAAACTAGTCTCCTAAAATTTGGCATTCACACTATGGGGAACTTAGTGGTGCATACATCTGGTTTCGTTTATTTTTCCTATGAATTTACAATAATATAGTCAGTAACTAACAAACAGTTACGGTACAGTAGGGCCTTGCATAATTAGAGAGCCTGGTCCTTTCATTTTGTTAGAGGGTCTTGAGGCAGCACTACATGGGCCAGAGGTACAATGACCATATCCCCCTCCTCGCAAGATATACTCTTCAAAAAGAAAGAAAACCTGCTGTTGGTAGAGTAAGCATAAGCAAGGGATAATACAAGTGGCAGAGGGGAGCAAAGACCTCTGAGAAAGATAAATGGAGAAGAAATTAAGAGGGTTGTTGCGGGTTTTCTGGGCTTTGAGGCCGTATTCTATTAGTATTTTCTCCTGATGTTTCGCCTGCATCTGTGGAGGAAGCTATTTGCATATGTTAGCAGTTGGCCTGTGTGATGGCCTATTGTTAAATGGGATATCCCCTAGGGTTGTATTGTTGGTCAGAGGATAGGTGTAACAGTGCGTTAAGTACATTAGCAATTTATTCTATTGTTTCTTGTAGAGGGACCTCCAGAGTCGGGGTGGTGTTCACTGGCATATTTTGAGTCTTGATTTTAGCCAAATTGTTTACTTTCAGAGTTTCTTCTTTTCTGTTGAAATTGTCCATGTGTTTATGGATTTCAGTGGCCTCTCTGTGTAGTCTGACATAGTTATTGTCAGAATGGTCCAGAATTTCTGTGCTTTCAAAAAGCATTCTGTGCCCAGATTGGTTTATAACATGTTCTGCTACTGCTGATTTTTTCTGGCTGGATCAGTCTGCAGTGTTTTTCATGTTCTTTGTGTTTTGGATGTTGCATTTTGTTAGACCTGCCCACAGCTGCAAGGTATGCAATAAACTCCAGCAGAAGTTAGAGGATCTCTCCTGTCCTTTGCTGAATGTAGCATTTGTTGAATGTTCTTGGTTGGTCTGTAGATTGTTTGTCCTATTTAACAATAGGCCATCACACAGGCCAACTGTAACATATGCAAATTGCTTCCTCCCACCCAAGGACTACACAAGTATATATACTCTGTCTCATACTCATCATGCCACCAGATCCTCTGAAGATGCCAGCCACAGATGCAGGCGAAACGTCAGGAGAAAATAATAATGGAACACAGCCTCAAATCCTGGAAAACCCACAACAAGCTATGAATTCCAGCCATGAAAGCCTTCGACTTTACAATTAAGAGGGTACTTAGCACCTCTAGGGAGAAAAAAAACCACAAGAATGTAGACTGGGAGAAGAACCAGTGAAATATAGTGGTTTGACTGTTGAAGTAAGAACTCCAGGAAATCAAGATTCAAATGCCATGGAAGCCCAGTGGGTGACCCAGAACAGGTAACATACTCTCAGCCTCAGAGGAAGTGAACTGTAAACTTTTGAACAAACTTTGCCAAGAAAATCCCCCTGTAACTTCAACATAAGGTTGCCATAAGCTGGAAGCAACTAGAAGGCATGCCATAACAACAAGACTGAGAGAGACTGGTAAACTATTGGTGCTTACAGGAAGAAAACGGAGAGCTTTGATCTTCTATACCCACAAAAACATTTTCTTTAACATCTCAATCCGATTCATCCTTAAAATATATTTACAAAACAATTTCAAACAAAGACTCTAGTTCTGTTCAGGTGAAATAGGCCCCAAGTTGGCAATATTTACATAAACTAAAAGGCATAATATTTTTGTTCCCTATAAGTACATGACAGTGTTCCTTATAGGGAAAGAGAATTCCAGTTAAGCTGAAATCCTGTGCGCACAAGCGGGAACTACATAAGATCCTAATGTGTCTCCACCGCCCCAAATATGAGTTACCCTTTTTGAGGTTCAGCCTGCAAAGGGACCCTGAACTAATTTGGAACTTGCAGATGAAACTTTTTTCCTATGTCTTCTAAAATCTTAATCCTCTATGTTCTGTATTGCCAAAGGGCTCAGGATCCAACTTGGCCGCCAATCCTGAATCTTAGCAAAGCATCGAGTTTAACCTCACAGCACCTACATATCCTTCCAAAATCTACCATCAGGATTTCATAAGATGTTAAAGGCTCAAGTAAATAAATTCTACCCTTGATTTTATTATTATTTACATCTATATCCCACCTTTCCTCTAATTAGCATAAGGTAGAATATATAGTGGCAACAGGGAGTTTTCAGAGGAAAAAGTAAACATTATCTTACAGATGTTTGCTCTGTATGTGTATCAAGGCCAGTTTAATCACAGCAATTTAGCAGGAGAATAATAATAGAGAGAATGGAAGCAGAAGAAATAATTTCAGACCTTCATTACAGTCCTAAGGGGCTGCAGTTCCAACTTTCAATATTAAATTCATTTCCCTTTTAAACAAGGACTTACTATTTTGTGTCTTATGAGACAGATCTTACCTTTCTCTGTTTTAAAAAAAATGTTGTCCTTCATGAGATTTGGAGCAACGCTACTTGGAAATGACTGCAAATGGATTTTCAAACTGTTTTGTAAATGTACAGAAATTAATGTCATATAAAAATGTAATTTTATTTGACTTAGTGATTTTTAATTTCATGCATAAACTAAGACGAGACATATATTTATCTGTAAAATTTATAATAATTTAAACTTTGTTTATAACAAAGTGTGCTGTCACCTTTTTTTGCCAGCTTGTAAAGGCCACTGCAATGGACAAATGCATGGGGTTGTTTTTGAAATAAAACCCATTTCTAAATAAATAAAGAGACAAAGTCTCATTTACATTTAGTCTCATTCGATGTTTTCCAATTTCATTTACCCTTTTCACTGGGGATCTGCATTTAGATTTCTCAAATCCCAGAATGGACAAATGATGAGAAGCATATCCTTTGTATGATGGCATGCAATGAAAGAGGATACTCATCTTTTGAAAAATGCACTGCAACACTGCACTGCAACCTTGTTCCAGAGCTGCTTTTACATAGTTTAATGTCAACCATTATGGCACTGTATTGTCTCTGTTTTCAATTAAGAAAGTGAGAATTCTTTTCCAAATGTATGTTCTTTTAAAAAGTGCATTTTGTTCCTTCAGTTTCTAGGGCAATCTTCTGTGCCAGTCAGGAAAAACTTCTTGTTTACTTCACTGATAGGAATATCCACTAATGCAAGGATAGCCTCTTCTTGTGGTTTCTTCTGTTTCTGATTTTTTGCATAGTGATCTGTAGAATATGTAAGAAAAATAACATAACATCCTCTTCAGTTTACTTAAAGCAGCACTTCCATAATTTTTGACCATAGTTTGACATGAGATATGAATATGCATCTTAAGCCAACATACTAATTATAAATACCTTAAAAATCTTAAAGCCAAGTATTATGCCATTGTACAAAAGTGAAAAAATATGGATAACATATCAATCCCAAATAATGAATTAGCTTCAGAACAGATAACTAGCTTTTTTGTGACTTTCTTTTGCCATTTGAAGTTGCAGGATAAAGACTGGCACAATTTAATATTCTACTCTCACTAATTGAATAACTGGCATGTTCTAGGTACCTGCCTTTCTGACCTCTGGGTCTATAGAAGGGAAGAAAGTCTTAATTGGGGTTAAGCCATCAATAGAATGCCACTTCCAAAGTGATCCGCCTGTTACCAGCACTGCTGCCCTACTGATGCCAGAGAAACATCCTTCAATTCTGCCAGTGTTTTAAATGTAATTTAATGTGTTTATCTCTTAAGCTGCCTTTATTTTATCTACATATTGTATGTTGCTTTTGTAAGCATGTTGGCAAGCTCGTGAAATTAGTGTGTTGTGTAAATGTACAAACAGGTAAGATGCAGAAAGGGCCTAACTGTGGTCTAATTCAAGTGCAGACTTTTGGCCTTTCTGCACTACACTATTCTGGGGTTTGTAGTTTACTCAGACCAAAAAGCTCTCTGGCTGAGAATTCTAAACGCTCATCCCTAAACTGCAAACCCCAGGATTCCACAGAATGTTGAAAGTGGAATAATAGCACTACAACAGTGCAGTGTGCAAAATGTCCATTGTATGACACTATATAAAATTGAATTTCTGCATTGACTTGAATAACTGTGGAAAAAAGATAAAATATTTAATACATAAATAATCTACCTACTAAAATTTTAAGTAGATTAGTTCTAAGAAACCTGAACAAAGCCATTGCCCTCTGTGCATATCAAATCTAAGATGTACAAAATGGAAAACATATGTCGTAAGCTATTTGAAGAATATACAAGCTCTTGACTTAATGCAGTAGAAAGTCTGGTATTATTTATATGTTGAACACTATGTCATAATGGAAGTAGTTTGATATACATGCAAATCACTAGAAGTATCTCACAACCATGTTCAACTGTGCTATCATTTGAAACTGTTTTTCCTGTTTACTCAAAGTTCCATTTTCTTGATATTATTCTGCACATGCATGTCACTTACAAATGGTAAAGTGCTGCATTCTTGAGCAACCATGCAACACTCATTCATCCTCATCAGGTACAAATCATATGACAAGAAGCCAGGATATTTGCCTTGGCCAGCAAGCCCAGATCAGCAGGAATCCTTACCTTCACCGTCACTCCTAAGAGAATTGACCCAGATGCATTAAACTGAGGTGGAATTATATGGCCCTCCATATGTCTGTACCTTCCTACTTAAGAGACACATACATTTAAATAACATGAATGACTGAAAACTCACTGGACTCAAGATTCTAGGAAGAAAAATACACGTATATATCTTGGAAATGATACAGTATTAGTGAAACTTTGCCATTTGGGAGTGAATGTTTCTATAAATTGTTTGAGTCTATTTCACAAATGTCCACCAATTTATTTTCGTAAAGGTCACTATTTACATGAGAGAGATGCACACTCTGCGCTCAGATGGGTCTTATGTAAATTTCCCAGAACTGTACGTGGATGGAACGAGCCAGACAATTCTTCTGTTAACTGCATGTGTGTATGTGCCTTCAAGTTGCCTGTTAACTTACAGAGACACCATGAATTTCATTGGGTTTTTCGAGGTAAGGAATACTCAGAGGTAGTTTTGCCAGTTCCTTCCTATGAAATGTAGCCTACAGCAGCTGGTTCACTAGTGGCCTCCCATTCAAGTACTAACATGAACTGACCCTGCTTAGATTCCAAGAAAAAACTGGAATGTAGTGCCTTTAGGGTATTGTAGAAGAAAAATGTAATGAAAGGCACAGATTTTGGAAATCAACTCAAAATACCTCCCAATTGATTGGAATTCATAACTGGGATGGCAGGAAGACCAATCCATTTACTAGTGGGTTCTATCACCATACACTAGCCAATGCAGGAGCTCCAAAGTTCTTTTCAGTTTTTTCCATCCGACTCCTTCCCTATCTAGCCAGATTTTAATTAAATTAATTTTAATTTAATGTTTCAAGTGTATTACTTGCAAGCTTGGTCAAGAGCCTTACCTGTAATGGTATGTATGGAATTCAGTGGAGCAGTACTGATCATGTTAATACCAAAGAGAAGTACATAGCCGATTCCTATGCTAACTAAAAGATACACTGGCAAAGCCACAGCCCAGTACCTATGAAACAAACAAATACTTCAGTGGTGTTGCATTCTCAGGGAAACATATAGCAATAAATATACCAAGCACGAAATTAATTATCAGAGTGCCAGAAAAAAAGTACAGAAGACAGCAACTAAAATGTTGGAACAGCTTTCTTGCAAGTTTTGTCTCAAAGGAGATAAGGAACAAGAAAAAACGTACACACACACAACAGAAAAGCAAGATTGTAGAGACAGTGATTTTTTCCTTTTGTTATGGAAGCTGAACTTGGAGTTATTCAACTAAACTGATTGCCTCTACATTGTAATTAAAATAAACAATTTAATGTAGTTAGCAGAATTTACTGTCACAGGATATAGTTAAGGCCCTTAGCTTAGAAGTCTTTGAAAAGGGTTTAGACTCATAGTGGGCAATCTGTTGGAATACAGTTCTCATTATTCCTCCCCACATGGTAGGCTGGCTAGCGCTAAAGAGAATGGCAGTCCAAGAATATCTGGAGGGCCACAAACTGCCTACTCTGAGTTAAAATGTAAACAGCCCACCCTGTGGTGAAGGCTACACATGGAAGATAACTGTATCAACAGCTATTTTCTATAAAGTTAGCTAAATGTAATTTCCTTTTCAGCAGCATACTGAACACTAGATGGAAATACAGAATGGAGGCAGTTCTTAGGGCTGGCTGGCTACTATTGGAAACAAGATACTCAACTATGTGAGTCCTTGGTCTGAGCCACTGGACTCTTCTTCTGTTAGACTATGTTTTAGAATTAGCATGCTAATTCTCTGCACCATAAATTGTCTTTAGAAACAACAGATATTTAGCAAAAGAATTCTTCAAACCTACTTTTGAGGCCAGTAGGTCAATCCCACAGAAAAGAGCCAGGATTCTGGTATGTAGGCCCACACAAGGTACAGAACTGCATATACAAAACAAGAAAGAAAAATTATGTACAATGGCAAATACATTACCACTTCCGAAGCCAAAGCATCCAAACTTGGAGGGATTGCTCCTTTTAACTATAACAGTGTTTTATTTCCAGTATGGTAAGCTAAGTGGGGCTGGGCTTGGCCAAATACAAGAGGCATGAGTGCTACAATCATACGGTTCTGAGCAAGCCTGAGCCTATTCAAACTACCTATTTTTTAAAAAAATTGGTAATAACCAATGTAAGAAAGGTTTTGCCACTGGTGAAAATGTTCATTGATCATGATAAATTATCCTATTAGCAAAAGTTGAGGGGAGAACTATAACTGAATAATAAAAAATGGCATTTGGAGTAATTAGTAACATACTGCAATCTTGGTGTTGTCATGTGCCTTCAAGCCATTTCAGATTTAAGGCAACCCTACAGTGAACTTATCATGGGATTTTCTTGGCAAGATTTGTTCAGAGGGAGTTTGCCTTTGCCTTCCTCTGAGGCTGAGAATGTGACTTACCCAATAGGTTTCCATGACCCAGCAGGGATTTGAACCTGACTCTCCAGAGTCACAGAATGTTCAAACCAGTATATGATGTTGGCAATGCCAAATTATTTGAATAGGTCTTGGATAAGCCTGATATCAGAAAGTTAATCTGCAAGTCCTCAAATAATTAAGTGAATGTATTTCCTCCCACAGCTATAATGATGCAAATTATTCCTCCTCTCTGTATCTGAAGAAGAGTATTATCCACCAATTAGAGAGAGATACTAACTCTCTGGCCCCTATTATAAACAGACGGACTATTAAGATGTCCAGCACAGATTTACAGGAGACTCTTATAGTTGTAAGGCTCCAATTGTGTCTAATTCTACGTGGAATAAATATCAATTGGATTCAGCAGGATTTATTTCCAAACAAAAATATATAGGACTAGGACTGAGTGGATAGAATAGGAATATTAGTCAAATATCTCCTATCTTTTTTTTTGTCATCACTGCTCAAAGGTGCTAAAATAATTTTATTCAAACTACTATATAAGAAAACTTCTCTTTCTAATCTAAGCAAAATTAAAAAGCTAGGGTTCAGGCTTTCTAACCAAGGCAAAATTAATCCAAGATATAAAGTACAGGCCCTGCCTACAGGCCTATGTACAAACTGTGCTTTTAGATTCTGTGCAAGTTTACTAAGAAACAAGTTCCCCTGAGTTAAATTTGATTTCTTCCCAACTTTGCTTATGACTGTACCTTCAGGCTGTAAGCCTGAACATATCTGGGGAAATAGCTACCAAAATCCCTGAAATTTCCTTTTGAACAAACATGTAAAAATTTGCTCTGAAAGAAAAATAGCAGTCCTTGGAGGGCCTTCACCCAGTAAACCTAACTATTCAAAATGGCCAAAACTTCTGTTTTCAGTACTAGTATATTTCTCCTTATACCATATTTCATTTAAAGTCTTGGATTTTTTTTCCTAAAAAACTGTTAGTGATTTGTTATAGGATGGGCTAAGATTTAACTGATAATGTAATACAATGAAACACAAAGTTGTACAAATGATCCTGCAGGCATGAATCACCGCTTTGAAGTAACTAGTTGGAAATATAGTGTTACCTATGATTAATTCCTTTTTGCAATAACTAACATGTCTAAGATATATTATAACTGAAACATAATAAGAAATAACTATTTTTGTAGCATAATGGTAACTATTTTACTCACTTTCATAATTACAGTATGGTCAACTACTTATGTGTCTTCTGTATCAGGTCATTCTCATTCTTTAAATGGAGTAACTATAAAGGATCAGTTGTAGCTATTCCTGAACAATAAGAAAGTTCAATGGTAGGTTTTTTAAAATGCCAGATATAACAGTAGCAAAATGTTTTCTTGTGGTCCTTGGACCTACAAATAATTCCTCTTAAAATGTAACATTCTAAGTGGTGTGAGATACACTCAAAATGAACACTCTCAAGAAATAAACATACTTACTAAAGACAAACTGGGAACCTAAGTAAAGAACAAAGCCATATATAGCTCTTTCAGGCAATGGGGCTGGAGAGTTTTCAACCATGCTGGTATCTTCTATTTACCTTAGATGAAAAGGGAAGGGAAAAGGATTATTAGCTTTTCAAGCTTTACAAGGCATTGCTTACATTAAATATTCCCTAGAAATGACAATTTTACACAACACAATTTACATAATGAAGTCTGTTAGGCAGCATTCAATAGATGCAAACTAGGCAGTATTAAAAGATGAGTATTTGGTCTGGTATTTGTGTCACAGGGAAAAATCACCACACATTTGGAAAGTCAGGTTCCATCTTAGGTAGCAAAACATCCTGGTTCCAATTATACTGTACTGAGTCTGGATATTACAGGTGTACATACTCCTGTTAAGCAGGCATGGGCAAAGAGTGCTGTTTGGGTATATGTTTTTTTTTTGCCACCTCAATTCCCCAAGATACCCCCAAAGCTATCAATTTTCTTGGAAAAAAACCAATGGGCTGAGCTGCCTTTCCTGGAAACTTTTAGCAGCAGCCATTCACTTTTAGATAGGTTACAGGTCCCTCTGCAGTGCTTAACTTTTTCAACAAGCAGTTTCTTATAATAAAAAATGGACCTCCTGCTCCTTCTGGTTTTGTTTTTGTTGCTGTTGTGTTTTGTGAGAGACTTTTGGCAGTTTGTGCAGCCCCCCAAGGAATTTCTCATGTTCTTACATTTTAAATTTTGCAGAGAAATAATCACAACAAATAAAAAAAGGATTCATGAAGAACATAAACTACTACAGAGTTTAAATGTTTGTTAATTATGTAAATTTGGCAGCTATGTCAGATAATTAAGACTGTAGTTGCTTTTCTCTGATCTTTCATCTCATTCCCCAAAGATCATTGTTTTTACCTGTTGTCAGGACATCCTTCCAGTATTTCCACTGATTTATTTGTGGGCTACACGAAGGCCCAAAATTAATAAATTAAAAAAAAAATAAGGAAACTGGTCAGCATCATGGTTATCATTTCTAATTTCGTGTGTCTCAATTTGCTAGTCAGTTTTTCTAGAAGTACTATTTTCCATATTGTGTTTAACCAAGACCTCCACATTAGTCTTTGTATGGTCCTCCGTCTATAAATGACTTCCATTGTGGCTGGGACCAGCAAATGCCCAGTTGGTTCTTTGTTGGGTGATCTTTTGTTAACCCTCATAAAATGAATTAGCAAAAACAGTTTCTCATTCTGTTGCAGGTTCTGACCAATGGCTCTTGAAATAAAATTTGCTACTGTTCTCCAAAACACATGCATCCTGGGACACTACAATCATAAATGTTACAGTATGCTCCTATTCTCTTAGCTCCTCCAACACGTTGGATAGATCTCCTTACAAAATCTGAATAAGCAGACTGGGCAACCTTGCCATCTATGAGTTACCCTGAGCACATTTTCCTTGAGTTGATATGGAGATAGTCCCTGGACTTGGCATAGCTGTGTTCCTCTACTGTTAGAAATTCACAAATAATACTTTTAAGAGGCTCTCGCCCATGTATAGAAAGGAACCAGGGTCCTTCTACATGCCATCCTACTTTTGTTTTGAGAACAGTTATGACAGCAAAAGCATCCTGAGTGGTAAACTACTCATATGATTGCTCAGGCAAGGCTAGCCCTAGGATAAATAGTACTCTGGAGGTGAAACATACAGCACTCTTTTTCAACATTAATTACTGTATGGTATGTAACATTTGTTCTGTCTGACAGTGTTACCTCAAAGCAAAGTGTATTATGTTAAATTGTCATCTAGAAGAAAATAAATTGTACTGGAAATCAGAGGAAGAGGAAAAATGAAAAGCTAATTAAGAGCGGTTTTGTCATTACTCTCTAGACAGTCGAAAATATCAGCTCACTGTAGACAGTATCTTTAAACCATATCACTGAGCTCAGTTTGCACCCAAGGAGAGTTTTCAGCTTGCTCATCTGAGTGCCCTTTCACACCACACAATTATTATACTATGATTTCACTTTAACAGCTATTATCTGGATACTGTGGCATCCTGCGGTTTGTAGTTTGGGGAGGCACTAGAGGTCTCTGGCTGAAAACTATAAATGCCCTTCTCTAAACTGCAAATCCCAGGATTTCATAGAATGGAACCATCGCAGACAAAATGGGATCATGTACTGTGAAGGGGCCCTGAATTTCCTGACTAGCAGTGAGCTTAGGGCTCATTACTGTGATCAATTGTTCAGTTTTTGTTAGCACATTTCCCTCTACTAGAAAAGCAAAATCCCCCATCCCTATAGATCGCAAGCCTCTGGGCTATTAAGACGTACTTAAACTATAATACTCCTCAATTAATTTCTAACAGTGTCTGTCTTTCGATTTCTAACTCCCACTCGTTGTCTCTCACTCGCATATACAACTGCTCCTCTTCCCCCCTTCTCACGCACTTCTATAGCGTTACAGCTCCGTCCCTTTTAACTACTCCCGCAAACTCCCTCCCAAGCTGTCAGCGTTAAAGGCACTAGAGGCGCTTCGACTCCTACCGCGGATATCCCGGCAGCTGCGCCCTGTTTGTTTTACGCCGCAGTGCCCAATCCGAAGCTACGCCAAATAGATCAGGCTCCCCAACCAGAGTAGAGGTTGAGATGCTTGAACCCTATGGCCCTTTCCGCACTAGGCTGTTATAGCGCGATGATTCCACTTTCAACCTCCTCTGGAATCCTGGGGTTTGCAGTTTCGGGAGGGGCTGGCCGGCCCCTCCCGAAACTGCAAACCCCAGGATTCCAGAGGAGGTTGAAAGTGGAATCATCGCGCTATAACAGCCTAGTGCGGAAATGGCCATATCTTCTACGCCCCGCGCCACACACACGCTGCTTCCTGATACTCCCAGTGAATAGTTTGAACCTACCTTTACATTTTCACTTCCGATGCGAAGAGTATCTGCGATTCCCTCCCAAAAGGGTCAAACGACGCTGCATACAATGGGTGCTGCGGCATTTTTTAAATTTTTTTAACTAAAGTTTACCCTCATGTGATGCTACATTTTTTATTATCTGCCTACTCTGGCGCATACACAACCTTTAGTTTGTTTTGCCCCTTTACGGATTTGCAGGTCCCCCCCCCCGTTTGAAAGGGATGCCTTTTAGGCCGTTTGCGCAAAGGTCAGACCTACCCACTTCTATGGGACTCACTTCCTCTTCAGTTGGTATAAAATGGCAGCCTAAATTGATTTTGGAAGCCATTTTGGCTGGGTGTTTTTAAGGCGATATCCACGCATCCCTTCCTCCTCTCCGCGGCACGTGAGAACGACTGGCAGGACTATTCTTCAGTGTCCGAAAGCTACCTAAATGTTGAAAAACCACCTTTTCTGATAAGGAATGTCTGCAAGTTTGAAACAGAAGGAACTTCCCTTCCGTACTACCTTCCATTCGGGTGGATACGTTCCTTTGTAACCACAAATAGGGCGAGATGGCTTTGGCCATTGCTTCCTATTGGCTGTCCCTCATTGCCACCTTCGAGAAGGGAAAAGGCACCAAATGGAACAAAGTTACTGTATTTTCTGACGTCCAGGCTGTCCGTTTTCCTTTCGTTCTTGTGCCCTTTAGATTTTTGGACTACAACTCCTATCACTCTCAGCGCGCCCATGAATTATTATTATTAATAATATTATTATTAATATATTAATATTATTATTAATAATAATATTAGTAACAATAATAATATAATATAATTATAATATTATAATAATAATATTAATAATAATATTAATATAATAATATTATTATTAATATATATATAATATATAATAATATATTAATATTATTATTAATATATATTAATATATTAATATTATTATTAATAATAATATTAATAACAATAATAATATAATATAATTATAATATTATAATAATAATATTAATAATAATATTATTAATAATAATAAATTATTATTATTATTATTATTATTATTATTATTATTTATATAGCACCTTCTATGTACACGGCATTTTACAAATACAACAACCCAAAACAGTGGGTCCTGCCAAAAGCATACAATCTAAAATATACACACACACATATGCAAAAGGGAAGGAATAATAAAACGACACAATTGTAAAACCCATTAGCCAGATAAAATACAAAACATAAAATTATGACGGTACATTTCTTTGAAAATTTGGAGAGAGAGCACACTAGGAAAGCGCTGCTTCTATTTCTCAGCCGGGTGTTCTATCCCGCTGCCGCAAACGCTGGCTTGTCCACGAAAGTACAGGCCGCGATGAATTTGTTACGTTACCCAGCGCCGCGCGATGCTTCGACGTCCAGGCCGCGCTCCTCACGAACGCCAAACCGGGAACTTCCCACACCTTTCGGCCTACAGCTCCCATCAGCCTCGCCAGCGAATAGGATTGTGGGAGTTACCAGCCAAAGCCTCCGATAGCCCTCCCTATTGGCGGAAGAGCCGCAGGAAGTGAGAGGTGGGGAGTGAGAGGTCTGGGAGGAGTCTTTTTACGTTTCGGGAGCGTGACGTCATTCCCGCGACTGGCCAGTGAGGAGGCAGGGCGAGTCGGAGGCGGGCTGTACAGTGCTGACGGGGCGCTGTCGGGGGAGAAGCGAAACAAAAGACTCGGCGGTCCGACCGGTGAGGCGGGGGGGGGTGTGCGGTTGGGCGTCGGTTTGCTGCCGTTCCTCCCGGGCCACGAGCTGTGGGGTTTCGTTAATGCTTGGTTTCCCCGCCCCGAGGCTCGAGCCGCCTCCCACCCGGAGGGCATTCAGGCGGTGCGCGGGAGAGGCCCTTGGTCCACGTTTGTTTTGGTTTGAAGCAAGGACCGGGGGAGGAGGAGGAGAACATTAAGCCTGCGGCTCTGAACATTTGAACTCTGGCCATTTCCGCACTCGCCTGTTATAGCGCGATGATTCCACTTTCAACCTCCTCTGGAATCCTGGGGTTTGCAGTTTCGGGAGGGGCCCGCCGGCCCCTCCCGAAACTGCAAACCCCAGGATTCCAGAGGAGGTTGAAAGTGGAATCATCGCGCTATAACAGGCGAGTGCGGAAATGGCCTCTATGGCCGTTTCCGCACTAGACTATTATAGTGCTATTATTCCATTTTCAGCATCCTATGGAATCCTGGGATTTGCAGTTCAGGGAGAGGCCTCAAAGGCAAACCCCAGGATTCCATAGGATGCTGAAAGTGGAATAATAGCACTATAACAGTCTAGTGTGGAAATGGCCTGTATTGCTTCCTCACGCTTAGGTTCGCCCCGCCTCCAGTAGGCCCGCTGGGCGAATTTCCTGTTCGGTCCAACCCCGAAAGCTGCCAGATTCTCTCCTGGCTCCTTCTTGGGTTTCCAGGGAGTCGTCTGGTTCCGAACTGCTTGGGTTCGCTCTCCCGCCACATGAGTTAAACTGGTGCGGATTCGGATGGGTTAACACCCGTTTTTCTCGGCGCTCACAGTTGTTAGCAGCTGCTCCCCTGGGAAGCGTTGAAAAGGTCCCGTTTTCTGTAACTTGGGGAAGCGGAGGTAGAGAAAAGCTTTGGTTTTGTGCCTCGCCGTGTAGCTGAGGAAAAACTATGGAAGTAGAGTAGAGAGCTGGGTATGTTTAGTCTGCAGAAGAGGAGGTTAAGAGGGGACATGATAGCCATGTTTAAATATTTGAAGGGATGCCACGTAGAGGAGGGAGAGGGCTTGTTTTCTGCTGCTCCAGAGACCAGGACAAGGAGCAATGGATTCAAGCTGCAGGAAAAGAGATTCCACCTGAACCTCAGGAAGAACTTCCTGACAGTCAGGGCTGTCCGGCAGTGGAATCTGCTGCCTCGGAGTGTAGTGGAGTCTCCTTCCTTGGAGGTTTTTAAGCAGAGGCTGGATGGCCATCTGTCAGGAGTGCTTTGAGGGTGTTCCTGCATGGCAGGGGGTTGGACTGGGTGACCCCTGGGGTCTCTTCCAACTCTACATTTCTATGATTCTATGATTCTATAAAGTAAATTTTCACAATTTTGGCGTGATTTTTAAAATCGAGAGTGCCCTCAAAACACAATACTCATTACCGTCTGGATACTATATAGGAAAAAATGTCACATCTGTTTCTTAGCGGTACTGCTGTGATATATAGCGTGGATCCAAATCACCAGTTCTTCTGGATCTCTGATTTGTAGGACTGTTCTGGGAGGCACTAGTGAATCACATCCATCTCCACTTAACTGCAGCAGTGTGTGTATGTGCCTTCAAGTCACAGGTTGACTTCTGGCAATCTCATGAATTTCATAGGGTTTTCGATGGAGTATTTTATTGCATTCTGTGGGCATTGAAGTCTATCTGATCGAGTTGTTATTTATAGTCGCTGATATTTCCATGAATTTATGAACACCCGTGTCCCTGACACAAATGTTGCACAACTCTCTTCCACCCAAATAAATATTGAACAGTTTGGTCTCGCAGAACCTCTGAAATCAGATGAGATTGCTGTGTTACAGGGTAGTTTGGCAATGGCATGGTTCAGAGCTGTGTTTTTATTGCATGATGGCAATTTTTCTAATATACTGTTTGGACCCAGATCTCAGCTGTGATTTTGGGAGACCCTTTTTAAAAATCAGGGGGAGCTGTGGATTGGATTCAGATTCTTGTGCCATGATAGCATTGCAAACCACTAGAACTCTGACTAATTCTGCATTTTGTGGATGAAGCTATGATCTGAGGAAACCGCAAAATAGATTTCTGGTTATTTTCCTGTACAGACCAAGGAAATAATCATAATAAAAATAATAATAATAAATTTTTATTTGTTACCTGCCTCTCCCCAAGGCTGGAGGCAGGGTACAACAGAGATACAATTCAAAACAAATAGTTGCTAAAGTACACTAAAAACATGAAACCACTTAAAATACAAATATAATTAAAATGTATCATTTTTAAAAATACAATTAAATGCACAATTAAAAGTAAGTATGCTCCGTGGTTTGATAGGAATCTGCTTCAAATCCATGTTTTTGTGTTGAAAATGTTTTATATATAGTTTTGATGGTTCAGTTCATGGGGGGTGGGGGAATCCAGGCATCATTTTTTAAAGGGCTTTTAGTCTTTTGCAGGAAAAACAAGGAGTCTGGTGGTGCCTTAAAGACTACAAGCCTTAGAGAGTTTATAAAAACATACTCCTGCTTATTTCCACAGGCTGGATTTACAATATCCTAGTCAGATCCAGAAGTACTCCCCAAGCTTCAAGCCTGCTCTTTCAGACAGTGCTACTCCATGTAGAACGGAGTGAACTTGTAATTTTGGATGAGTTTCAGATATTTACAGAATGAGGTTAAAGAGGAGATTAAATTTGGAAAATATTTTTTATGTTAATATAGCATTGGTGCACACCTGAGTTCATAAAAATGTAAAAGTGGCCCTAAGTTAATAAAAATATAAAAGTGATTTGAGCGATCTAATCCTAATAGTGTTTTTCTTGATCTAAATTCTGTCACTTTACTGTCTTTATTTTGCTGCTACATATTAACAGCTTTAACCTTTGAATGCCTTCCAGTTGTTACTGAAATGCAAATATCTTGAGAAGAGTTTTGATATTTCCAGAAACTCTGGGGTGTGGGTGAGGCTTCTCTCTCCTTTGGCTTTCCTCCTTTCTCTTTCCTTTGGCTTAGGGAGGGCTAACCAGGAATGGAGGAGGTTTTAAATATATGCAGTTCTTCTTTATCAAACCTAAATGTGTTTAACTACTTTGATAGAATAAAATGAATTTCTTAATATTTAGATAGCATATTAAAATCTGTTTTAGCAATTTGAGGGAATTTACAGAATTGTCACATATATGCATACTTAAAAGTGTAGCATACTGAGGATTGCCGCCTCAAATGTATAAATGATCATTGTGGCCAATTGGACTTATTCCCAGTTAGTGCTTATAGGATTGGATCCTTTATTTTGTATAAAAATGAAAAGCCAAATGATGGGGGAAGAATATTGCTGCCAGTAACCCCAAAATATGTCAGAAGGTCACCATAGAAAAACAAGTCATATTTCAGTCTTTTATAAAGATTATAGCACACTCTAGGTCAGAAGAGGTGACCTTCACAGTGGCTGCTTGGGACTTCACCTTGTTAGTGGTAAATCAACCATGTGGCTGCAACTACCCTCCTGATTTTTGCATTAAAATGATGACACCTATACAAAACTGATTTTTGCTTTTGAATGCAGACTGGAACAATGAATCAGCTTTACAGTAAGCTGTGTGGTACTTGTTTACTTTGTTATAAAGTAAAACTCTGGGGTTTCTTTGTTGGTGTTTCATCAGTTTTGCAGCCAGAATTCAATAGCATAGAGTAAAATGCTAGGGGCTAGGCCACAAAACCCACCTGTTTTGGGGAGCGAGGGGAGGAACATATTGGCAGTATACTGACCAAGGTCTCTAATACTGTTGGGTGTTTTATCTAAGAATTCTGACTTTATGCTTGTTGAGTAAATGAAATGAAGCTGAAAGGCATGTTATGATGTTTGTTCCAAAACCAAAAATGTCAAGGATGCATTTTTCAGTTGTTGCTTCAGATTTCCTGTTTTTTTTTATCGGAGTAAGTTGGAAATGTGAGTTTTCAGGTTATAAAACACTTTTCTTCTAGGCATAGGTTTTCAATGAGCCACCACTGTGTGTATCATTCTACAGAGCACCTGAAGGAAAAAGGTTAGTACCACAGTGAGCCTATAAAGTACGTATAGCAGGTGGTACTATATTGATACCATTCACTAATTTTTGGACTTTGAACTCATCTTACTAGCAGGGCATATTACTCTTCCTGTGTGCACAAAGTAGCAAAATGAGGCAGTATTTTTGTAAGGAATATTATTTCTAAAAACATCTTTTAAAAAGGACATATGAACCATGTTTCTGTCTCTGCTACCATTGAACCAATAGCACAGTAGTTTTTCGTTGTTTTCATAAAATAAAGGGTGTTGGAAGAGTGTATATTCAGAGTGCCAGCAGAGGTAAAGATACATTTGGAAAACATACAGTGTACTTTTATATATAGTTATACCTCAGTTAACAAAGAAGATGTGTCCTGAATATTAGTTTAACATAACAATTGGCACCAGAGCCAGAAATAATATGCAGATAATAGGGATATGTTTCTACATGCCAAAAAAGGAAGAACAGTTTAACATGTTTCAGTAAAATGTCCCTCCCCAAACTAACAATATGGACATGTGAAATGAAACAACCAGGTCATATAAGTCTTGCGTAAGTAAACAAAAATATTTTGAACCTTCTGGAGATTATTTGAAAGCTTCTTTCACAATGCATCCACCATCATTATGATTACCATTTTTGGGGATCAAATTGTAGGTCTATGCTTTTTAAAAAAAACTTACTGGGGATACCTAGTGGGACAGGCTTATCTGCTTGCCCTTTTTCTCTGTCTTACTATTTTACTCAGTATGTCAATGTCAGGCGGAGGCTGAGCAAACACAGAGGTGGCAACTGGAGCTTTATGGCTTTTTAGTAAGTAGGCAGTAAAATAATCAAAGGGTTCCAGCACCAAAACAAACAGCGGCAATAAATAAAGCCGTAAAATAATTAAGGGGTTACGTCACCCAAAACGAACGAAGGCAGTGGAACTCAGGAATAGCTAGCCCATGGAATAGATAGCAGAGTCATGGATGAGAGAGGGTTGTTGCCCCGTGACCCCCTTCCCCCCCGCATCTGCCTTAAATAGTCTTTAGCCCAGCTGGGGCTGATCAAATGTCCGTTGGCCTGGCCCGCAGCTGGAGGCCCTCAGATCTCAGACGCTTCTCTAGCAGGTGCTTTGATCTATGAACCACCACCTTCTCCAGCTGCCTCTGGAGGAATGTGGGGAGAGAGTCTGCTGCAAATTCCAGGCTGGGATCAGGAACAGCAGCTTCTGTCGAGCCAGAAGCATTGGCCTCCTCTGCTGCAGATATTAACTTGGGCACCGGCTCTGGGACAGCTGTGGAGTTGCTGGCAGGCCCCTCCCTTGCCTCTGCAAGAGCCCCCCTCCCTCCAAGAGATCCTCCCCCAGCTGGGAGTCCAAATCCCACTCAGAGTCCCCGTCTGAATCGGCAGCCTGCTCAACCTGGCTCATGACACAGTAAGAGATTCTTGAGGCAGCTGCTGCTTACCTTGCCTGTTGTGGGCAGTCGCACATAGTGACAGCTAGAGTCAAATTCCATTGTTTTCCAGCTCAAGCTTTCTGTGCATTATTTTAATACAGTGTCATGAGCCCGGCCGAGCTCGCCGCTGACTCAGACGGGGACTCTGATGCACTAGACTGGGACTCCCCACCGGGGGATCCCCGGGAGGACGAGGGGCCCCCGGCAGAGGCGAGGGACGGTCCTGCCGGCGACTCTGGAGCCAACCCGGAGCCAGCACCGGTGGCTGAGGCGCCTGCGAGCTCAGCAGAGGCTGCGCCCCCCGACTCCAGTCCAGAGTTTACGGCAGCCCCTGACTCCAGCCGAGAGGTTACCACTGCCCCTCCTCCCACGTTCCGACAGAGGCGGCAGAGGAAAGAGGCAGTTCGCCGGTCCCGGCGACTGCTGGAGAAGTGGCTGAAGGCTGAGGGCTCTCAGCTGTGAGCCCAGCCTCGAGGACTCTCGATCGGCCTCAGCTGGGCTAGGGGGCTATTTAAGGCGGACGCTGGGGGGGGGAAGGGCCACGGAGCAACAACTGTCGATCTCCCGTGTCTGCGCCCCCTCCGTCCAGTGACTGCGTCCAGCCTTCCCGGTGGCCGAGCTCCTTGCCTTTGGGTGACGTAACCCTGTATTTACTTTGGGACTTTGTTTGGCGCTCTGGGGGACTTCCCTTAGTTGAGGTTAGCTGTAACCCCCTATTTGCTTTGCTCTCGCTAATAAACGCCGTCCAACCCCAGCCGCTCGCCCCGCATCTGCTTGGCCTCCGCCAGCCACTGACATGCAGACACACTGCTATTTTTCTCCAACTCTCTTTGGCCATCCTCCCTAGACAGAGGATAAGGGGGAGGGAAAGGAGTGGGTGAACAGCATAAAAAGGCTTTGTAAAAAGGAGCTTTTTATAGGTTGTGGGTTTTCCGGTCTCTAAGGCCGTGTTCTATTAGTATTTTCTCCTGACATTTCACCTGCTTCTGTGTCTGGCATCTTCAGAGGATCTGGTGGCATGGACGTGAACGCTAATAGAACATGGCCTCAGAGCCCGAAAAACCCACAACGACCTATGGATTCGGGCCGTGAAAGTCTTTGACTTTACAAGGAGCTTTTTGTCAGAGGCTTTGTTAACTGAGATATGCTTGTACCTTACATTCAGTGTTCTCAGTCAGATTCAGTCTTTTTCCTTGTTATGTGAAGACATGGACTGAGAGCCATTATAATGCTGGCAGAGTGAAACATCTCACCAGTGTACTTCCACTTGATTTTGGGAGGATGGAGAGATTAAGTGACAGCTGGTATAGACGGCTGGGCACTTCCCATGTCCTCCTCTGACGCAGACAGTGGCCATTTCAGCTTATGTATTTTAGGAGGAAGGGGTTGAACTGGCATGAATAACAGGTCAACAATGCATCTTGGTTTTTTCTTCTCTTTGGTCTTTGTTTAGAGCAGTGGTTCTCAACCTTCCTAATGCCGCGACCCCTTAATACAGTTCCTCATGTTGTGGTGACCCCCAACCATAAAATCATTTTCATTATTTATTTATTTATTTATTTATTAATTATTTAGTTAGTTATTTCCAAAGTCAAATAGATTGGAAACACTGCCCTAAATCACTGCTCTGGATAGACTTCTAATGCCTAAAAACTAGTAACCCTCCCCCCTTTTTAAGCACAGAGAGCGTCCATCAATGCCAGAATTAAGGCAGTAGTTCTAGTTCTGAATGTTGGGTTTCCACAGTTCAAAAAGCCAGTCACTCCCAAAGGCAATGCCAAAACAACCCACATTTTACACGAGGCGCAGGGAGGAAAGGACAGGGAGAGAGGAAAGATGGAAAGCAGACGCGTTTTGTTTCACTCCCTTCCTCCCTCCCTTAAAGGGAGTGCGGATGCTGAACATACAAAAAGCGAGGAATGCAAGACAGTCAGGGCGAAGAACACAACACGTGCATGTGGCAAGCGCCAAGGGTCCACGCACAACAAAAGCGAGAGGAGAAAGTCATCCTGGCTATTTCTGCACTAGACTGTTATAGCACTATTATTCCATTTTCACCATCCTGTGGAATCCTGGGGTTTGCAGTTTGAACCCCAGCGCAGGGGTCTCAGAAGCACTGCTCCCATTGGCTGTGAGGCCACGTTCTTTTAAAAGGGGGGCAGAATTGAGGAGCGGCGACTCCTGTGAAATGGCCATTCGACCCCCAAAGGGGTCCCGACCCCCAGGTTGAGAACCACTGGTTTAGAGCCTGCTTTGACAAGATGTCCGGTTAATAAAGTCAGCACATTGGCTGTATGGTAAAGATTAGTTTTTTGTTCTTGCAGGGAAGTACGGTTTTTCTACTTTAAAATTCTATTAAAATATTGAGGAATAGCCAGTTTTTGTGAGTATATCCTTACTGATTAATCCCTCCCCCAATTATTTTCTTGTTTTTTTTTCAGGATCATGCAGTATGGAAAATCCTACGTTTGAAGATTTCAGTCGAATCACATTTTATAGTACTATTAGACCATGTTGTGAATTGGTAAGTGGGTTAATAATTGTTTTTTTGCTTCCTGATAACACTTTTTAGTTATGATGTACATAACCAGAATAACTTAAAATAAGTAATTTTTTTATATTATCCATTTGAGGTCTGCATATCTCAAGATGCGTTTATTTTTGAAAGGTATTCTAGAAAACTTGTGTTTGGCAACATGCATAAGGCAGACAGTGAAACTAATAAATAACTTGTTCATTTTGAATTTAAAGAGCTGTAGGTTCACATTGCAGGAAAGGACTTCCAATAATGCTCTTTTAGTGGGAAGGGAAGAGAGAAACTCAGCAGGTACTAAGAAACAGTTAATTATGTAAGCTGATAGTTTTGGAATAGAGGGGTATGGGAAAACTCATTCTGTTAAGGTAACATCCCTTATTGATTGCTTAACAAGAAGATTTTGCCTGAAATGCTTTGATCTGCAATGTATTACCATAATAAGCTGGTTCCTAGTTCTTCATGAGGTTCTCTGTTCTATTTTTTGGTCCTCCTTTTCATCCCTGTTACTTATTCAAAAGGATATTTTATATACAGGGCACTCTCCTTACTCATAATCTCTGTGTTCACGATTTCCAGGTCGTGTGTAGTACTGCATCACTATGCCTAAAATGGCTGAGATGTATACACAAATGCTTGTATCCATGCACACATCACCACCATTGAATATAATGGGATGCAAGCATTTGTCAATTTCCCTATTGATGTAGGTTCCTGGAATGGAGTCCTCACATATGCATAGGGTGCACTGTACCAGCACTTTGGACTGTTCTGTCATGGATTGTTTTATATCACTCCATAGGAAAAGAGTTGATGACTCTCTTTGCTGCCATTCTGTCATTCCTCTGTAGGAAACAAAGGCTTTCTTGTTGTATGGTGAAAGGAAACTCAGCTTGCTTATGTAAGATAAAACAGGCTTTTCAGAGTACAGAACCTCCTCTCAGCCTGCTTACAAAAAATGGCTGTAGGGAGGAGGCTTTGCAGAGAGAGAAAGTGAGAGAGAAACTATTTTCTGGATGGTACAGAGGAGCAATCCACTACAGTTGGGTTATTTCTTGATGCCAGCATACGCAGCAGGAGTTTCCAAGACCAAAGTTCTTTTTCAGTTAATGTTGTTGACCTCCACTGGCTTCACCTTCATTTTTTAAAATTCCTTAAGCCTTCACCACAACTTAGGTTTAAATACAATAATTTTATTAACAGTTATTGTGCAGGAAAGTAGAAAAAAAAGATACTTAAGGTCTTGACAGCAACTGAAAGGAAAAATTTGATAAGGTGGCTGAAAATGGGTCGAGAGAAGCAACATCAGTGATTGAAACTCAGCAGATCACGGCCACAGAATAAAAATAGTACCCATATGGTCACACATCAGTGTGTCTTTGAGGAAACGACAGAAGCAATAAAGTACCCAGTTGAGTGCAAATCAACCTGTCTGTGACTGAATGACAGACAAAAATTTTAAAATGAATTTTTGATTCCGAGTGCTGTATTCAAATGCCTCTGAAGAAGCTGAAAACCCAAGCAACGAAGGTGATAAAAGCTGATTGTGATGGTAGCGTTTCTAAAAAAAGTGGAAAACCTTAAAAATAGCTTTCTTCTTATTTTTTTCTTCTCCTTTTGCTT
Source organism: Ctenosaura bakeri (assembly GCA_948474755.1). Classification (NCBI taxonomy): domain Eukaryota; kingdom Metazoa; phylum Chordata; class Lepidosauria; order Squamata; family Iguanidae; genus Ctenosaura; species Ctenosaura bakeri. Next base: position 429,969 of record CAOLHI010000860.1, read on the forward strand.
GTTAATAGGGCTAAAGGTAAGCGGGTGGAATTTCCAGTGCAAAAGGGCAATGGAACTCACTGTTCTCAGGCAGAGAAATTCCCCATCTTTACTTCAGGCTGCCATATTGAGAATGAGCATTCCACAGGAGGAGGCAGGGCCAAAATGCATGGCATTGCTGGACAACAGGCACAGCAGAGAGAGCCTGGAATACAGGTGCAAAGTTTAAGTGACAAGTCCTTTGTAAACTGGGAAGAAGCTGAGTAGGGGAAGAATGCTGATACTTAGGCTTTCTTCTCATCTTATTTAAGAAACTTGTTGGCAGAGAGTCAAGAGCACATACATACTTCAGTTCAGTCTAGCTCATATGCTTCATCTTCAGCGGTGAAGAATACAGTGAATTTACAAGAGAGAATTAAATAATTAAATGAATCCAAGGATGACAACACCGTTAGTTTCAGAAGAAAATTTAAACAATGATTAATTTAATCAGTTTATATATTCAAATTAATTTAACAAATTTGAGACAAAGGCATGGCTTTAATATAATGAGCTTTTATTGAGTGACTTGCAACAATTAAACAGTACAGTAAATTCAGGAAGTGATAAAGTAAGGAGGACAAAACAACACAAGAAGGAAAATGAGGCAAAATGTGTCTCGGAGGCAAAATGTGTCTTGAAGACAAAGCATTTGCAAAAGAGAATACTGACAGGTGGAGATTAATTAAGTGTATGAGGGGGAGATAGATGATGCAAGGGCTGGGTTGGGCCGCCATCTTGATTTGCATGATTTTAAGAGATGAGAGGAGCTAACAGTGAGCAAATCTCTGGAACTGAAGCATGCTTAGAATGTCTAACACTGAGCCCACAGGCAGAGGGAGGTTCTGCATTAGAACATAGCTGTGCAGCACAGGCATGTTCAATTCCCCCTCCTACTGCGGCAACATTTCAGAGCGGTCAAAGGGGCACAGAGAGGGTCATGAGAAATGAGATGGATGTTTTTTATTCTCTGGTAGAAAATATGACCCCTAGAGTTTATATAATACTTTAAAATGATGTTTAAAGATGTGTCTGTGAGGTCTTAGGTAGAGAAGGAGAGACAACAGTCTAGAGGAGGGGGAGATCAGAGTCTCTTGTTTAGAGATGTGGAAACATAGAATGTGAGAGCAAAGGTTTCAGAGCTTAATATGAATTCTACCAATGTCAATTAATTACATTTTGATTAGGCAAGCCACTTTGAATGAATTGAATACGGTGTTCTCAGAGGTGAAGAATGAATTTAATGAATTGAGAAATACAAATCCAATACATTTACAACTGTTAGGAAATATAATGAAATATTAAAATGCCAGTGACTCTATGAAGATGAACAGAATGAATTTACCATTAATTTTGAATGGATTGAATAGAGGAGAAAATGGTGAAGCTATTAAGCAGCAGAGGAGAATGACTGAACTTCAGAGGGAAGAAGAAATAGAGATGGTGCAAAGGAAAGGTGTGGGAAGAAAAAGAAGACGGTACTCAAAACAGATTACGAAGAGGAACAGAGAAGTGAAAGACCAAGGAAGTGTATGAGGAAAGGCAAGGCATGATACCTTGCAAGGAACCAAATTAATGAAGGTTGGTAAGAGGATGTAGTGCAGGTAAATATGGAGGACACTCTTTGGAAGAGGAAAAGGAAGTAGATGGTAATAGATTGTTTCAGGTGGAGGTACGTAGGAGTATGTTAAAGAGAGTGTTACAGACTTTTGGTTTGGAGATAGAAGAAGAGAAAGGACAGAGTGAAGAGGTGAAAGGAAGGGAGAACAAGATAGCATCTGTGATAAAAAGGAAGGAATCTTGTGGGACTGAGATGCCAATGCCATGTATGTTCAGTGAATTAATCCAATCTAAATGGGAAGCTTCCTTGATTACTTATAGGCTGTTAGGCTGCACAAATAAGATTTATTCTTTGAAGGAATTAGAATTGCTTAAAATCCCGTTAGTGGATGGCCCAATAGTAGCATTTATGTTGGGGGCATTGGTTCCTCTGTAAGGAGACATGACTTTAAAAGAGGTAGGTGAGAGAAGTGCAGATTCTGTGTTGAAGAAGGCTCATGAGGATTCAGCTCTGGCCATAAGGGCATCAGTGGCGACATCCATGTTTGGATGCACAGCAATACTGTGGATGCAGAAGATTATGGAATGTGAGGATGTACAATCTCAGTCTTTTTACAGAGTATTAGCTAGTGTCAGAAAGGTATTGGAATATTTAGCTGATACTTGCTATGACTGTGTGGCCTTTGTGACTAAGAATATTAAGGTCAGTAGCAGTGGCAAGAAGGTCATTGTGGTTACGTCACTGGGATGCTGATCAGAAATCAAGGAACAATTTGGCATTTGTCCCATTTAAAGAGGAGTTGCTGTTTGAGAGCCAGGCTCTGGATAAGGTATTTGTGGAGAGCAGAGAGAAGAAGCAGGTTATGCCAACCCTGCAGAAAAGGAAGGTAGAAAGGAAGCTATTTTGAGGAGGATATTACTCCTTTCTAGGAGGTAGAGGAAATGGTAGACAGGCTGACTTTAAGCATGAAGGACAGCAATGGTTTAAACCAGAATGACAGTTTAATAGAACAGCACCATTGGTAGTGAGAGACAAGGGCAAGGAACAGGAGGGGGATCTACCCAGAGAAGGGTAGAGCTTAGTACTGACAACAGCAGAGGAGGGAAAACTCTGCATTTTGGCATTTGGTGGAATCAGGTGACAACAGATCAATGGGTGATCCAGGTGGTGTCAATAGGTTACAAAATATTGTTCAGTGGAGTGCCGAGGAGCAATGTCTCCTTACCGGTTGTGAAGGATGTGGAAAAACAGAGGATAATTTTAAAGGAAATAGATTATTTGATGGACATACAAACAGCAGAGGAAGTTCCAGAGGATCAGTGGTTCTCTGGAGTATACTCCACATTCTTCACAGTGCCGAGAAGCAGTGGGACCTATCTTCGGGTCCTGAATCTCAAATATCTCAATGGGTTTGTGAGATAACCTGAGGTTCAAGATGGAGATCCTTCAGAAAATAAAGGAAAACCTATGAGTGAGAGATTGGATGGCCTAAACAGAGTTGAGGGAGGCATATCTTTATGTTCCAGTGGTAGAATCAGACAGGATATACCTAAGGTTTCAGTATATGAACAAGCACTTCTAGTTTAGAGCTCTGCCTTTTGGGTTAGCATTGGCACCAGGATACCCCTGGTGGCATTTTTGAGGCAGAAAGGGGTACATCTTTATCCATACCTTGACAACATCCTGGTGAAATTGTCACCAGAATTGCAAATGACGATTCAAACATTGGAAAAATTTGGGTTTCTGATTAACTACTTGAAGAATCAATTAAAACCAATAACTTTAATTACATATATGGGAGCACAGATATACACCAAGAGTGAAAGTCAGGCACAGTGTGTGGATGTTAACAACTTGGAAGGCAGAAGATGTAATGGTAGTAGTAGGAGTGAAGGGTTGCTAGTATTGACAATTCAGCTGGTACCTTGGGGAAGATATCATTCCAGGAATCTGCAAAAGCTTTTCATATCTCATTAGGAGAATACTGGCAAGAAAAAGCATTATTTGATGCTGTTGCCCTTCAGCTTGTGAAAAGAATTAACTTGGTGGCTGAAGGACTCCAGTCTGAACAAAGGAGTACCATTAACAGTGGAGCATCATGTGAAGGTGATGACTGGTTGGCGAGTGCACTGCCAGGGTGTGGCAGCTCAAGGTGTATGGACTGGAATGGGCAAGAAATGCAATATAAACTTCAAAGGCTTTGTGCCTTGCACTCCTCAAATTTGTGTCATTGGAGAGAGAAGCCAGCATGTACAAATATGGACAGATAATAGGACTGTAAGGGCCTACATTGTGAATCAAGGTCGCATGCATTCAAGAGGGCTGATACAAGAGTTGGATAAGTTGCTTTGTTGGGTAGAGAAGAATCTAGTATCCATAACAGCAGCGTACTTGAAAGGAAAGTTGAATGTCTCAGCAGTCTACCAGAGTCAGCACAGGAAAATGGACACTGAATTGTGTGGTGCTTCAATGTTTGAACAGACAATTAGGACCTTTTCAGATAGACTTGCTTGCCTAAATCAAGAATACCTGACTAAAAAGATCTTTTTGATAGATGGAAGGCGTGCAGAAGCAACCAATGTTCTATCAGTGCCGTGGCTGAGAGGACAAAATTATGCATTTCCACTGATACAGATTCTGCAAAAAATGCTCCTCAAGATACAGTGGGAGGAGACAGAAGTAATTGTAATAGCACTGCATTGGCCCAGAAGACCTTGGTTTTCCTTTCTGAAACATGTTAGTGAGAAGGCCATGGAAATTGCCTATTCAGAGACATCTGCTCACTCAAGGACTAGTGTATCAACCAAATCTGCAGTGGTTAAATTTGATGGCCTGGGTCTTGAAAGGAAGAAGTTAGAATTGCAGGGTTATTCCACTAAAATTATTGAAACTATCTTAGCTTTCAGGAGACAGTCAACTCAGAATATTTATAACACAACGTGGAAAGTGTTTGAGAGATGTTGCAACTCAAGATGCAGACACCAGACATTCAGGTCAACCATATTTTTCAGTTTTTGCAAGATGGTCTGCATAAGTGACTGAGACCTAACATTGAAACACCAGGTGTCAGCATTGGCAATGGCACTGAAGTTTGAGGGTGTTCCGCTGTCGGCTCATCCATATATAAAGAGATTTCTAAGGGGAACCACTATTTCAACTTTCCCAACAAGGCACAAGTTCCCCAGTTGGGATCTGAACCCAGTCCTGAATAGCTTGGCAAAGTCACCATGTGAACCAATTAGAAAGGCTTCTTTGAGAATGATGACTTTCAAAACAGCTTTTCTGGTCACAGTAACATCAGGGAGGCGACTTCGAAGTTGGCAGCATTGTCAACAAATTCTAATTTATTCAAGTTCGAGCAGGACAGGTTGATAGTTGATAATTAATTTTGGATCCAACTTTTCTTCTGAAATGTGCCTTGAACAAAGGAATGCTTGATATTATTTGTCTAATTTCTGTCCTCAGCCAAAATATCCTGAAGAAAAGAGATGGCATATCCCAGATGTCAAAAGAGCTGTCAAGTTGTAGATTAAAAAGATTGTGCAAATGAGACGTACAGAGTCTTTATTTGTCTCTTACAATCCTAGGACTTTGGGCCAGAGAGTTTCAAAGATGGTGACTGGAAGGAGGATTAAGGCATGTATTTTCCATTGTTATGTTTATGAGTGCAAGCGCAGGCCCAGGAGTGTGTGGCCTCATTCAACAAGATTGATGGTGACCAGCACAGCTTATGCTCTAACTTCATTTTTGCAAGACATATGTAATGCACCAGGACGTTTGGAGCCATTGACCTTTGTGGGGCACTATAAGTTAGATAAGTTTAAATCAGCACCAGCAGCTTTTTGTAGAACAGTGCTGCAGTCAGTTCTTAAGAATTAATGACTATCATGCCCAGAGTATGGCTTGGGTAACTCCCAGTTGTAGTAGATCACTCCTCTGTGCCATCCCAAGAATGAGAAGATTGAACTTACTGTGAAGGTTCATTCTGGGATGGCAGGAGGAAGAATCCATGCCCACCCTGAAATGAGAAAAAGGGAATGTGGAAGTCAAAGAGTGGCAGATACTAGAGAGTATGTTGCGTATGGCTAGGTAACAAAATTGTCAAGGAAATGTGTTCAGGGTGGCACACGGGATTAACTCAATTGTGGTGGATTCTTCCTCCTAACAGTATTGAGGGCAAGGTTACATAATACAATGTGAAATTCAAACTAATACCATCCCAGAATGAACCTTGATGGTACATCCAGTATCTCATTTGTTTCCTTTAATTCAAAGACATCAGGTAACAAGGTCTCCAGGTGTTTGCCATCGTGGTGGTTAATGCTTGTTTTTTCCTCTGTTATGACTTAGCAAGAGTTCAGAAACTACAAAGTGGGCCCGCTCAACTCAGTCAGTGGCAATGACGCTAACATAAGAGTTATTCATGTAGTGTCGGCATCATTGGAAGATAATTTGTAATGCAGCAAGGTGAAAGGAACCATCCACATTTACTAGACACTATAAAGTAAAAATAACTTTGCACAGGGTGCAGCCAGTAATAATCTATACAGAGAGACCCACCCTGGATGGGGAAAGCTTGGGTACATCCCAGTTGTAGTGGATTGCTCCTCTGTGCCAACCAGAGAATGAGAGGTTAATGCTTTATGAATGTTCATTCTTGGATGTCCCAGAGAAGTAATCCTCCCCACCCCTATTTGTTTTAAAAAAGGAAAGGAAAAGGGAAGAATTTAAATGAAAGGTTACAGGTATTATTTAGATGAGCAGGCTTTGGAAAGAAACTGAAGATGAAGATAGTGCGAGTCAGTGACATTAAATGAAAAAGAACTTCAAGCTTGGAGACTTCTGCTCTTTATGCTGGCATGCAAGGAATAACACAAATGTAGTGGATTGTTCCTCTGGCCATCCAAGAATGAATATTCATGGTAAGTACCAACCTCTCATTTTGATACTTGATACCTTTTGGTATACTAGTTAGTTTTCAAAAGCTGCTTTTTGAATCATGTTGTTTACATTTGCTTGAATGGGATCTGTTTTTAACTTTTGCATCACATTTTTTGCTTTCAAACAGTAATTATCAATTATTTGTTCTTTTGTAGGCTCGATCACAATTTGTAAAATGTTCTTCAAAGAAATATAAAACAGGTACATAAAGTGAAAGTACAGATGAGTAAGAAACTTTTGTGTTCTAGAGTTTGCTGTTTTATATAAGGGAAAGAGACGGTTCTGAGTTGCAGCTATTCTTTGTCTTTTTAAGAAGTGGGAGTTGGTGGCTTTTTTTTTTTGCCATGAATACTTAGTGTAATCAGATACCTGCAATATCAAGTAGTCAGTGACTAATTTAGTCTGTCTGCAGTCTTTATTTTGAAAACCGTATGGTTACAGCATCTGGTCCAGGAGATCTGATGGAGATCTGGGCATTTTGGTTAGTCCTAATGAAAGGATTGTCCAACTGGATTTTGGGTTTTTGGTTTTATCGTATGTTTAATAGTTCAGTTCTCTGCATACTTCTGCTGTACTGTTGTAACATAGCATAAGATACAGTGTTAATTCCATAGCACTAGAATTACAGGTTTATTTTGGATCCTTTCTCTTCCCATTCCTTTTTCCTGCAGGTGATATCTGTAAAATATGGTGCAGCAAGCCAGTTCATGAATTGCACAAATATTGTGATGTGATTAAAATATGCACCTTTAGACCACTTCTGTTTGTACCTCAATGTAACCCCAGCAAAAAATCTCATGATCCCAGGTACCAAGAATTATATTAATGCTTATGAAAATATTTGCTTGCATTTTTATTTGAAAGCTTACATATAGAAGACCTTTATAGGGTTTGCAATGTACAAAGAAGTGATGAAAATAGTAGCAATGTTAAAACATGTCACAAACAAAGCAACAATAAATGATGTGGCTTATGTTATTCAGAGTGAAACTGGGGATCTTTCCAACTTGATGTCCTCATTGGATACATTGGAATACTGATGCCCTCATTGGGTACATTGGAATACAACTCTCATCCTCACTTAGCAAGGTCAATGACTATAGAAGATGTGCAATACACTAGCACATCTGGCAGTCATGAGATTAGGGAGGAGAGTTGTAGGGAAACCCAGCAGCATTGACTTAAGTTTATAATCCTAAAAAAACTTATTAGCAAGTAAGTCCTTAGTTGGACATACTTCTGTGTAAACGTACTTAAACTTGCTCTGTTTTTTTAAACATCTACAATCATTAAAGGAATTGGGAAGGCCTGTGGTTTCTAACACAAAGTCATGTGATTGACAGAATTGAATTTTTGCTAGAATTTGTTGTTCAGAGTTCCAGTGCTGGCTTTCTTTTAACTCTCTTATAAAAATAGCACTTAATATAGCTCTTTCTTTATTTAAGAGATTGTCAATTTGGTGAATTAAATTTGGAGAGACTGTATCAAATTGAGACTTTAGAAGATGTTACTGATATAGCCAAAAAGTTTGCGGTGAGTCCTTCTTGTGTTTTGTTTTGTGTTTGGTTAATGCTAGTGTTGATTATAAAGTGTCAGAATATTACTAGTATTAGAGTTCCTTGCCTGTGTTTCATTGAATTTTGAATAGTTGTTTTACTGATGTCTGTAATGTTACTTGCTCTCTAATACCTAAATGCATTATCGTACTATCACTACAGTGATAGTGCAATGGATGTTCTTTTCTCCACCTCCCACAGCCCTTTCGTATTTCTCAGAACCATTTCCAGCCCTCTGGAACAGATTATTGTGGTGGCTGCTCTCTCTCTCTCCCTCTCTTGGTGTATGTGTGTGTGCCAGTTGAAGTCCAGCATTAGATGCTGCCCCAGGCTCAGCTGAAGGGATAAATACTGGTGCTGTAGAGTAAAATTCTTCAGCAGATGGTTTTGGACTACAGCTTTCATCACTCTTATCATTTGTTTTACTGATTAGGGTAGATAGAAGTTGCACACCAACCACTTCTGTGGGAGCTGCCTGTTCTCTACCCCTGTTCTACAATTGTGTATCACTTATCTTTCATAATGTTTGTAGTTGTTGATAGTAATCTAAGCGCTGTCTAACACAGTTGATTTATTTTGAAAGTGAAAAAGGAGAAAACAGTTGAAAGATGATGTTGATGTATTGCTTGTAATAATCAAACTTCACTGATGTTGTTTATATTACCTGTATCTAGTCCAATATTATGTTGTTCTTTGTGGTCTCTTTAAATCATACATATGGGTAATCTGTGTCTGCATAGTTCATCTTCAGAACTTCTAGAACATTCTTTCAGTGGCAACTCCCAGCCTGTATCCATGCTCCATGCAGTCTCCATTCTTCTCAGCGGCTGTAGCAGTAGCATTGTGGTGAACTAGGTGGTTGTTGTTTTTTAATTTTTCCTTTTTTTCTGTATTGTATTCTCTTTCTGCCTTATGATTATTGCTATAGAGCAGCGGTTCTCAACCTGTGGGTCGTGACCCCTTTGGGAGTCGAACGACCCTTTCACAGGGGTCGCCTAAGACCATCGGATAATACGTATTTACGATGGTCTTAGTCTCCATTCCCTCCTCGGTGGTGGTGCACAAGCGCAAGCCACGCACTCGCGTCCTCCTGCCCCCTTTGAAGTACCTTACTAAAGAAAATTTTCTTGGCATCGAGCGAGAGTGAGTTGGAAGGGCAATCTCCGACCAGCCACTCCGAGGCTCAAACAAAGCTAAAAACATCTAGTATAAGGAAGTCTGAGAAGGCAAGAATTAAAAAGAAGGTGAAAGGAAAATTACATGGTAATGCAGTTAAGTCTGTTAAGGGTGGGGAAGGGCTCCCAACCACTCCTTTAACTTCCGGTCGCCATGTTGAAAAGAGGTGTTCAGAAAGCAAGGGAGGGGGCTATGAGAGGAAAGAACTCTCCTGACCAATCCAAGCTCACCAGCAACACAACCAATCACACTCAAGCATGCGAGCAGCCTCTGCCAGGAGAAATGGCAGCCCCTCAGTCAGCAGTTCCTTGCCCTTCTGTATTAGCGAATACAGTAGTGCAGGGCAATTTAGCATTGTGTATGGTGTCATTATTCACTAGGAGTCAAACTGCAATGCCTATGGAACGTAAAGAAGTAAGATTTGAACCTCCTATGTCCTCAATGTCTTCCTAGGGGAATGTGTCTGAGTGTAGTAGGGAGGTGACAAGACAAATGATTGCTGAAGAAATGGAGGTGCATGTTAATAGGCAAATAATATTAGTGAAATGATTTCACAAAATACATAGCAAGTTTAAAAAATGTATTGCAAGTTGGACAATTCATTGAATTTGAATGTAATGTCATTATTAAGCAGTCAACAAACTACTTCAATGAATCCTTCATTTTCACATGATTTTCCTGATGATACAAAAGTTATTCAAGCTGAATCAAATGATGCTGGTGTGTGTTTACCAGAAAAAGTCTACCTGTAGGTCCAAAGTGACTAGAGTTGAGGAATCTGCTTTGTCACACTCTGAACAAATCAACACTGAATCTGAAAGTAATGAGGAACCAGATTTGGCAGATACTCATGGAGATAATGACTCTAAATCAGATGGTTCTATTTCTGAGGAGGAGGATGTAGAAGATGATAATAAAGTGAGATTATTTTCCTCAGATTCTTTTTAAAATTTGCTGGAAAAGGTGTTGGTAACTCTGGGACTGGACAGTCTGGAGAATGCCACTTCAGATATTGAGAAAAACAAGAATTTTGCATCAATTGTAAGGAATAAGCCTACAAAATGTAGTGTTATTCCCATGCCAGATTTATTTTTGGATTTAAATCAGTCTGAATGCAGTGAAACCAGATCTTCAAACTTTATATCATTTATGGTGGACTAAATATCAGATATTTACATTACAATTCATAACAGTAGCAAAATTACAGTTATGAAGTAGTAACGAAAATAATTTTATGGTTGGGGGTCACCACAACATGAGGAACTGTATTAAAGGGTCGCGGCATTAGGAAGGTTGAGAACCACTGCTATAGAGCCTCTTATTCTGGCCCACCTGTGGCTTTCAGCAGCCAAGGCCTTCTTTTAGAAGTGCCTGGGATGCAGGAGAAGATTTCCATTCTAACAGCCATTCTAGGTGCCTGCTGTGTTTTGGGGAGGCCTTCATCTTTGACAAGGGTTCATATGGTCAGGCATTCTCCAAAAAGCTTGTTATATCTGGGCTCCACAATTAAACCATTCCTCTGGCAGATGGATATCAAGATCTCTGTACCTTCTGTATAATATAAGTCACTCTTCATGGATTCAACTTCCATCACTTCTGTACCATCCTCTGAATCAATGAAACTTGGTACTGAGTGCTTCTTGGAGGCATATAATAATATTGAACCCTCCCAAATGCTGTGCAGCCGTATTGGATAAGTATTGGATAAGCCCAGGATGACAGGCTCAGCCAGATTCATCTGATGGCTCACTGTGCTATGATGTCTCTGGCAGGTGCAGTCTTGTAGCACAATTCCTGATGAAGATTGTCTAGCTTATCTCTTGAAGCCAAACTTGTCACTGAGGATCTCCCATTCAGTGAAGATGTTTTCCTTAACAGCAAGATCAAGAGCGAGTTTGAACACACCTGGAAGATGTATACTAATTCAAAAAATTAGCAGAGACAGAAGCAGTCATGGTCTTGGCACTGCTCTTCAGCTCAGTTCTCTTGACTCTCTTGCTTGCAGCAGCAGTCTTCTCAAGGCTTATCTAAGTTTTCATAGCCCTCCAATAAGTGCTGTTCTTCCTGCAGGAGAAAATAAACTATCAGATTTGTTTAAATATTCACTGTGACTACTCCCACGCATTTTCTCTTGCCAGCTTCTACCCATTCTCTAGAGACCACCTCTCTTCCTTCTTCCATAAGTGGGATTAATTCACAATGGAATTCTATAACCAAGGAATACACAATTGAATTCAGCAATGTACCACTGATGGATCATTTTTTAATTGACTCAACCACCAGTAATCTTGCAGGAGGAGATACTTATTGTGCTAAGGAAGGATACTATTGAGAGAGTATAATTGACCACCCTTCCTCAGTTTTTCTTCTTTGAGTACTTTGCAGTCCTGAGATGGGGCAAGAGTGTTTGTTCCATTTTAGATCTCAAAGGCATCAGTGTGCACACCAGACGTTGAAAATCCAGGATGACAGATAACTCTACAGTTAGTTCTGGAAAGATTTCACGTTCAACAATGTAACCTGGTTTTTCTACTTGAACAGGCAAGGTGGCACTCACTTGAATGCTCACTTTCACTTTGCTGTGCTTCTCTGGGACTGGTGCATGCCTAGAGATATCACAGCCATGATGGTCCATGGCCTGGGGATGAACAGTGTTATAGCTGACATCTCCAGCAGGTCATTGTCTCTGTGTCACAAGTGTATTCTCCTCCCTCACTTTCTACATTGGATCTTTGCTATCTGGGGCCATTCTTTTGGGGATAGACTTGCAAACAAGGAAAACCATCAACACCCTCAGTACTGTGCTTGAGACTGTTGTCAAATGGGCACGTTGGAAGACACATTTCTTTTCTCATGGAGTGGACCTCTAGTCTCCATATTCCCACTATTCTCTCTCTTCATGAGAGTACTTGTAAAGATTCGGGAAAAGCAGATTGCAGATTGCCCAGGCAACCATGGTTTACTGTACTTCTATTTTTTGTTCATCACAGCTTTCAGGAAATCTTTGTCTATTTTGGCACACAATGTCATGAACAACAGACCTTGTCACAATGCATTTCTAAATGGCTTTCTTCAACAATTATCTTGGCTTATCAGCTGGCACACAAATCCTTGCCAATTTGTATCCAAAGGCATTCAGAAAGAGATGACATCTTTCTCTGTTGACAGCCTGATCTCAGCCTATGATCTTTGGCCATTTCTGCACTACACTGTTATGGTGCTATTATTCCATTTTCAACATCCTGTGGAATTCTGGGATTTGTAGCTTAGGGAGGGCCGTTTAGAATTCTCAGCTAGAGAGCTCTTTGGCCTCAGTAAACTACAAACCCCAGAATTCCACAGAATGTTGAAAATGGAATCGCACTGTAGCAGTGTCATGCGGAAATTGCCTTTTTCAGACCATAGACTGATGGCTAGGATGAAGTTGTTAGAGCTTTGGGTTGGTTACTGTTCATGCTGATCAAGCCTGGTGCATCCTCGTAATACATGAGTAGCTCATTTCCATACATGCGAGTCACACAGATCATAAAGAGGAAGAACAACTTGCTTAACTTCTTACACTGGTCATCTCTGAATCCACACAACTCCCTCTGTGCCTCCCCTCTTAACATGCTCCTTTGCATCTTGGCCATTGCACAGGAAAGGAAATGAGAGGATTTGAGTAGGAAGTGCATGGGGTATGGGCTGGGTTGGGAACGACTGCTGAACGAATGTTTAGAAGTTTCCAAGGATGGACAGTTCAGGCATATATTGTTCATATTTATGAGTTCACAGATGATCACTTGGAGAACCACAGTTACAGGTAAGCAACCTGTTATTTTTCGTGTTCTGCTGTGTAAATTTAATAAGTAGGACCTTTTAACAGAAAAAAGATAGTTAGCAGTTGCTGATGACGTGTCCTTGCTCTTTCTCTCCAACTCTCAGAATGATCCGTTTTTTATCAATGGCATATTGAAAATTGGAACTGAAATAGACAATGTAAGTGTGTTTTTAATTGTGTATTCAAATGCTTGATGACTTCTTGATTTGTCAGAGTTCCACACATTTTCTTTTAATTGGGCTTTTATGCAACTTTTAGTATTTATTGTTATGTAGAATTTACCTTGAATCAAGTTGTAATAGGGTCTAGAATGAGGATAATATTCTAATGAAAATCATAGAAATGAGGAAGGGAGAGGGAGAAAAAAAGGAATGTGGCAGCACGTTTAAGACTAAATGATTTTTATTTTAGTATGAGCTCAATCAATAAAAGTTAGTCTTAAAGCTACTGCCACATTCCCTTTTATTCCTCTTCTTCCTTTTTTTGCTGCAAGAGACCAACACTGCTATTTCTTTGAAAGCTACTATAATGAAAATAAGTACTGTTGGCCTTCCATATTTGCAGGTTTGATTTTCTTGGATTTGATTATTTGTGGGTATCTTCAACCTCCCCCCACCTTCAGGGGCTTCTTTTCTGAGGAACCTTCTCCCTTGATGGCACCAATCAGTCTGCACAGCCCTTCAAAACTCTACCTCTTGTCCTCCTCCACCACCTGGCCAGCTAAAGACAGCACATAGCGCCACAAACCCTCTCCTGATATCCCCATCATACCAGAGGAAGGAGATGGGCAAGAAAGAGTGAAGTATAGGGCCACTGTGCCAACCCACACCCTTCCCTTCTCCATTGCCTGACCTGTTTTGGAGCATGAGTCTCCCTGCCATGCCTCAGCCCCCTTCCCACAGACAGAGCATACACACACATTTTGACCTCCATAACCATAGTGAATTTGGAGGACCAATTGTATTTTAGTCCGGCTATCCAGTGAATATATTGAACAATAATTTAGCAATCCAAGCTTCCTTTAGTATTTATATTATAGAATACATATTTGAGTATGATCAAATATATTATACTTTCTAAATAAACATAATGTTAAAATACTTTTTTACTACCCTCCAAGTTAAACTTAGCAGCTGGTTCATTACCCTACTCATGATTAGGGTAATCATGTTGTTCTTGGATGTGATAGTCAATATTAGATATCAGACACAAATCCAATTTCTGATCTAGAGTCACTGAATTTGAGAAATATATGGAAGTATTACTTTTGCAGAAGACTGCAGGCACTTTAAAGGTGGGAGAAAGAAGTGCCAAAAGATGGATAAGGGAATGTTCGTATGTATTCTAAACCTGGATGTACAAGAAATTATTTCAGTTTGTTACTTTACAGAGTGTAGTCTGGGAAAATAACTAGTCTTCTCTTCTTCATTTTAAACAGAGAATCTTCAGTATAGCAGAAGCTCTCGACTGGGTAAAATATGCAGATGACATTGGTATTTTACAAAAATTAGAAAAACTTGGCGATTACTGTTGGCCTTTCCTAGAAATTTTCTTTGCTGAATGTAAGTATTCAGGATGATTAATTGAATAACTTCTGGACAGAGGGGGTAATACTGGTTCACATAGAGATGTAAACATTCTGGTAATTTTGAAGCCATGGAAGAAAAATATATTTTTTCCCCACCTTAGGAAAATAGTAGGGTTTTTGAAAAAAAATATATGGAAAAAAATGCAGTCTGTCCAACACACTTCACTCTGTTACTTTAGGAACATTAAATGTAGTGTGTATATCTGGCTTGGCATAAAATATGCTGTTTGATATATTTGAAGTATAGTTTATTTAGAAATAATTATATATTTAATTCGCTTGCTTAAATTTTATTTCTTGTTATAAATAGGGATACAGGTTCTTGAACCGTATGGAGCATCTCAACTATAAAAAAAATTTTTGCGTGAGGAGTAGGATGGATGGACAAATAAATAGAACAAACAAACAATATGAGTAAAATAATTTTTTTTGTCTCTTTTAGTATTTAGTATTATTAATAGTAGTATTTAGTCTTAAATGTTTTATTCCTCATTTTAAATAAAATAAAATAAACAGTCTATTTTTTCTGGAAAAAGAGTTTAGGATGTTTCCCGCACCAGACTTTTCTAATTTTTTTCCCTGGGCATTCATTTCTGTATGTTTAGCTGATCCTACCTTTGATCTTAACTCTCTTTAAAGTGTTCTTTTGTTAATCTGATCTTAACTGAAAGCAGTTTTGATCTAGTCTGCGTAGTCTTTTTTGCAAGGGGAGATGCCTTGTTGTTCAATTTATTTTGTAGAGGCTTTTTGTTACGGCTTGGGTCCAGAGATATCCTGAGTTTCTTGCCACCTCCTCCTCCTCTTCCCACTGGCAGGACCTACCTGGACATCTTAAGAGCCCTTCTTCGGGATTTTTGTTGAACAGGTTGGGCTTTGGCATGTAAGAGAAATGATGACCCAACAGAACATCTTCCTCCTCACTTTGCCACAGAGTATCCCACTGCATTGAGCAAGGTTGCTTGACTCAGGCTGTTGGAAGTGTGGAGATCTGCAGTGGAAAGGAGGAGGAGGTGGTGATGTCACCTTCTGAGGGCAGATCTCTGGATCAAACTTTCTTATGTGTTGCATTCTTCTTACTGAATTGTTTTCTGTCTACTATTCAAGAAAAATCTGTACTTCTTATTTGAACAAGATGAAATAATGATCATAGCACTGTTTGCTCTATTTCAAGAAAAGAAGCCATTGTCAATCTAGTTTCATTGAAGACACCAGGTTGGCTTCTTGCTATGGTTGAAAAGACTAAATATAGCAGATACCAATTTTTACCTATACTGTGTCTTACTATAAATAAATGTAGCACTTCGAATCCAGAATACCCCAGAAATCAGTGGAAAGTGCTCATGCTCATGCATGAAGGCCTACCGGATTGTATGACTCCCTTACTTAGCACTCCATACCACAGTCCTCTTCCTTCTAGGAGGGTCTCCTAGCCTTGAGTATTGGATTTGGGGGAGGAGGGGAGGGGATCAAGAGGCAGCAGTGGGAAAGTGCAAAGAAGAAACAGTGCATAGGACTTTTCTTTTGCCTTAAATGCAAATATCTCATTAGTATAGCAGTTAAGTATGTTTGCCTGCCTGCTTGCATTTCTTCACTGGATTCCACTCTTGGCTTGCCAGTTGGCCTTCTCTTCTATGTAAAGTAAGGATGCCTTTGCCATCCCCTCAGGTAAAACAGACACACAGTGCACATAAATAATATAGTTAGTAAATAATTAGACCTCTTGCCTTGATTGCTCTGTATTTCTCTCCACAGATAAGCATCATATAAGTAACATTGTATTGGAGGATTACGATTTAGTAGAAGCATTTGAATCTCAGTACTGTGAAAACTGTGTAAAGGTAAGAATTTGTAAAATGTCACATTTTTAAAAATTTCATGGGCTAGTTGTAAAGTTCAGATATTCTTTTTCAGTTTTTATCTGGCTTTTTTGCAGTACCACAAACTCCTAAGACTACACAAAGTACCCTAATTTGAACATTATCAAAGATAAAATGCATTAAACTAAATATGCATGTGTGACAGACCCTTAAGTGTGGCAGTTCCCAATATGATAAGGCACTCTGTCTTTATCATGCAACTCTGCCTTCCCCCTGCTGACACCACCTTTGTGTAAAAGCATGAGGGTTTTCTGTATTTATTTAGAACACCTTAATAGTTTTATAGCAGTGTGTTTTCTGTATTACTCTACATCTAGATACAACTCAGCCAAGTCAATATTTATAAAAAAAAACAACTATAACATTTATTTAATTATCAGAATATTCAAGTCAAAGTTAACACATTTTTTCAGTGTACTTTTTAGACAGTTCACCTATATCTTTAGACTCTCATATAAAGCACAAGTATCTTATAACAGCCCTTTGACTACACTCCCACCAAAGGCTCAACCCCCAATCTAGGTCACATTCAATGACCAGGTTCTATTAAGATTCAGTTACTCTCGTGCCGCTTCTGAGGCTTCCACTGAGAATTAAACTTCCCAACATAATCACACTCCCTGGCTAACTGAAGGATTCTGCTCCCTCGCTCACAGCTAGGTTCTCACTGAAGAGATGAATACTCACAGCCACCAGCCTGTCCCACACACTATCGGGCTGGGTTTTTCTCCTGAGGAGCTATTCTGGTTGGCTGGCAAGCTGCTTCCAGGCTACACTGGCACTTCAGATAGCCACACCTCCAGAACTTTGTCACAGCATGATTCGCAAGCAAAGCACCATTGTACAACAGTTCTATTGGATCTCCAGAGCTTTCCTACACAGAATAATTCCCCCATTCATTTAATTACAATGTTCTAGCCAAACAGTGCAAGGACATCCACATGAAGTCATTAGAATTAAAAGTATTCATGCAGTCCATTTGGAATATGCGAGACTGGCTACAAATATTTTATCATTTAGTGGCCCTGATTGCTGTTTTTTCACTTACTAATACCATATAATTAGATGTTTTTGTAACACAAGAACACAAAAGTCTTTTTTATAAGTTAAAGATTTTCTTCAAGGTGAATTCGAAACTCTGAATGGTCTATATGCTCTCCTGAAAATTCATTGCAGTTGATATTAATCTTACTTTGTCATGTTTTATTGCAGAAAAGTGAGAGTATGAAAAAGAAAGGAAATGAGGCATTTGCTAAAGAAAAATTTGATATTGCTGTTAATGCGTATACAAAAGCTATAGAGTTATGGTAAGAGACAAATCATGTAAGTGAAAATTTGCATATGTTAAGAGATAAGTTTTCCTTGTGAAAAAGTGAATCTTACAAAGAGAGAGCTAGAATAATATAGTTCTGCCATAGGGTGTAAGGATGCTATTAATGTATTGCATGATTTCCTTGCATCTCTGGAAAATCGACAAGACATATTTTTGTCTAAATTTATATTGTAGCTTTCATATAATTTAATTTTGTCCCAGACTCTGTTTATCAATCTTTGAATAGCAGCTGCATTGAATGGAACATTTTTAGTGATAGCTTTCTGCTTCCCAAATAGAATTCAATGTAACTCTTCTTTTTAGGCCTGAAAATCACCTTCTTTATGGCAACCGAGCTCTCTGTTTTCTTCGAACTGGACAGTATAAGTAAGTATACTCTTTTCTGTGGAATTCAAAATATTGTTTACCTGAATGAAATCAGAGTTTCTTGTTCCATTGCTGAAATTGACTGGCTGTAAGAGCTTCTAAATAGCTGTTAAAACTCTTGGAGTGCCCATATATCCAAATAAATTTCTCAGAATTGCTCAGCAGATCCTGCATCTGTTTGCCTTAATCAAGGCAATGCCAAGAATGAAGTTAAGACCGTAGGAGTGTGAGTTGCATTATTCTCAGTTCATATAAAAACAGGTGTCAGATGCAAAGGAAATATTTTCAATGAACTGAAAAGAACAAAGTTAAAAATGGAAAATATATTGCAAATGTATTTGTATGCAGTTGCTTAGTTTTCAGAGGTATTGCTCTTTTTTAAAAAAAAAAAAGTTTTGGTAATTTGAATCTTGGAGTTGCTAATGTATTTCATCTACATCGATCATATATTAAAAAAAAGTGTGTTAAAGAGAAAAATGCCCAGTGGCCAGGGTCCAAAGCATGGAGTCAATTTCAGAGTAACTGGCAGAAAAACAAAAAAGCTGGTTTGTGGGGGTTTTTTTGTTTTTGTAAAGCATAGAGGTTTGCTGTACAAACCAAAATGTCAGAAATTCAGATGGGAAAATGCAAGCTTTGTGCTAAGCAGGTCTTTGGATCCCCAGGTTTTGGGGTAATGGCCTTCTCTTACTGGAAGGCATCTGTGTCCTCTTAAATTGTTTTTATTTTCTGCACAAGACTTAGAGGAGTTCTGAAGCTCTTCAGAGTATCTTCAGAGAACATTATCTCTCTTACATGCCATTGTTTGCTTTGCTACCTCAAGGGATGAAAACAAGGATGAGAAAGAGGGAAAGAACACAAAACACAGTGTGTTTTGTACATAAATCAAGAGCATAAACTTCCAGATTCTGTTGGGCTTAGCCAGTGGAGAGGGATGATGAAAACTATGCTGTCTAGTGTGGATGGATAAAATTTGCAGTTTGGAGAGCCTCATCTGTTGCAACAGCTTCAGTTGTTCTGACAAACAAATATTTGCCATAAGTTAAGGAAAATGTAAAAAAGACTGAATTAATGTATTGCTTCCTATTTTACATGACAAAATTTAGTCACAAGAAATTGAATGTATACACATTCCAGTAAATACCTTAAAATGATGTGGGATGGATATCTTAGAAAAAACAATGATCATGTGAAGTTGATTGTACCTCAAAACATTTGGCAAGTACTGCTGTGGAGGAATGTGGACCAGAAAGAGTGGAGCAGGGGAAGGGATGTGGGATTTACCAGACAAGGTCTTTGAAGGCCGGGATGTTCCCTCCCCTGATAAAGCCAAAACTTGAATCTGGCTTCTACCGAAAAGAAGTGCTGTTGCAGATGTCAAGACATCTTGGTTTATTTCTCAGGATGGAAATTTATAGCAGGTCAGTGTTGTTTTTTTAAAGTTAGGATTGGCTCAGTTATTCAGATTAAGCCTTCCAAGTGAAAATCTCATTGATCTGAATAATTCTTCTGTTTAGTCTTTTCCACATGAAGATGGTATTTTTGCTTTTAGGAAAGCCTTATGTGATGGGAAGAGATCCATCATTTTGAAGCCCAGCTGGCCAAAGGTTAGTTGCATTTTTACAGGTCTTTTGTTGCTATGAATTAAGTATGAAAACACTGAACTTTGTTTAAAAATAATAACAACTACATAAACAGGAGGCTGATAAACGTAATTTTGGGAGCTGTTCTTGCTGGTTGTAAAACCCTAAAAATATATTCACACTGAAGTAGATTTTTGTATGTTACAGTTATGGGTAGATAGGAGTGATGACCTGGCCTCCTTTTTGATTGAAACAGTCTGTCACTTGTTTTAGGGCATTGTCTCTTTGTCTTATTTCCACTTTTATGGTGGCAGTGTTAAATCCATGTTGTATACTTGCTAATGTTTAAATGGAATTGTAGAGGCACTGTGGCAGCGTCAAGGGCTTCTCCTTGGTACAGCAGCCTCTTCCTCATCAATAAATCACAGATCAGGTAGGTGAGGATGGCTGTGCACAAGAATGGCATCAGTGCAAGGCACTGCACATCTGCACCATTGCCTGGCAGTAGGGAGAAGTCATACCCATTAAAACTTCTGGGTTTTTTTTTCTGTATCATTCTGGGTCTATAGCTGGGTTTATAGTGAGCAGGAAGAATGATCTTTGAAACAGCAGCCCACTCAAAAGTAAAGCAATATTACGATTTGTTGAAATGATAGACAAGATGGCGGAAAGCAATACATAGCTGTAAGCAGTGACTGGTGTAAAATATGAGGTAGTAGTAAAAAAAAAATATATAGCATAACAACTTAACCTGGATAGCAAATAAGATCATACAGTAGCTAGAGCCCAACCATTAAAAAGACCATAAAGGTAGTAGCAAACATAATAAGAATTAAAGCAGTTATAATGTGGCTAGCCTGGAAATAATGAATGAAATCGAAATTAAGACATTGTAGATGACAGCTAGTGTCAAAACAATCAGAACAGATTTCAAACTTCTCTTAATCCTAGCTTAAACATCTATGCTGGCCTAACAAACTTAAGCATTTTAAATTTCCAGCTGAAAAACAAAGCCATATCTACCACTCTTGTACACAATTCAGGATTCTTAGATGGTAGCAGCAAAAGTTGTAAACAGTTTGGATCTGAATAACAAGCTAAGCACAGATTGTCTCACAAAGAAACTCCTCTGTTCCCCGTTTTCCCTCTGTTGGTGTGTTTCTTCAGTTTCCAACTAGGCCTTTTACAAGCTTGCCACCATGCAAATGCATGCTACTAGCAGACTTCAAAGCCATCTGTCTCCAGCTTTGATGGTCTTCAAAGCCCGCTTTTTAATATCCAGTAGACAAAATGGTGATATATGGTCTTTATCTTTGTAAGACAGGTCATAAATGTGTGCTAGCATGATCAGTACAAGTGACAAGGCTAATTGGTGCAAAGTCCATTTTTTGAACCATGTTGAACACTTGTCCCTTGTATGTAGTCCTAGAAAAAGAGCTTGCCTATCTGGATTTGCTGCTCAATTCCCCTTTTAATGAGGAGCACTGTTTCTCTTACCTGACAACAAGCCCAGTTGAGTTGTGCTGAGAAAAAGGAATTATACCAACTTCAGTATTATGTGGAACTTTGTACCAATGGGGCTTGCCAGAGAACTGTTATTTGTAGATAGTCCCAGCTACCTGATTTCGGTTACTGTTTAAAGATTCTTTTGAGTATCCAGCCACAGCATCGTATGCATGTCAGCCAATTCTTAATTAAAACAGAGACTTAGAATTCTTTAGTCGGGCAGTAGGGTGAAATAAACTAATTAAACTTATGAATGACACACATACCTAAACTAAGCCAACATCTTCCTGAACCAGAGTCTTTGTTCAGTGGAGGTGTTCAGCTTTATGCTTCAGATGGCCTTTCTTTGCTTCTTTTACCCTGAAACATGCAAAGAATGTAGTCACATTTATGTTCTTCTGATAGGCTTCTTGTAGGGAACTATCTGACCAAAGTGCAAATGGAAAATTGGGCTGCTGCCTCCATCTGTCTGTCAATTGACTGGGGAGATGCTCACTAATTCCTGTTGAACCCATGCGTTTCCTAAAAATCAGCTTGTAAGTGGGAGTGGCAGATCTGCAGCTGTACAGGAGATGGCCTGGCGGTGGGAATTGAGGTGGAAATATTTAAAATACATATTTCAAAAGATGAAGAAAAGAATAATATGCTGTCAAAGCCAATATTTAAGATTAGAATTTAGGGAACCTTGGAGCAGATAACAGGTAAAATTACCACAGAAAATAAGAAGTAATAACTTTAAAACTAAAGTCAAAAGAAAAGTGGAACTAGAAGTAGAGTGAGAGAGAATGAAGAATCGAATGCCAGGAAGTTAGGAAAACTTGGAGTTTTGTGTAACCAGGCTATCAAAAGAGAAGGAGTCTTCCAGATTCGAATGCAAGTTTGTGAATGGAGCAAAAAGGCAAGAGCTTTTTAACTCTGGTCTGTGAGCTATCTCTAGAAAAAAGGACTCATGAATGAAACACACATCTGACAGATTGGCTAAATTTAATTTTCTGAGATAGAATTAAGCACATACCAGGTGTCTTAACCAAAGTAGGATTCTTGAAGCAGGCTGTGGTTTTGAGTTCTGACAGAAATAGGTAAATCAGAATGTCAGTGATGTTAGGCAGAGTTCAGCTCCCAAAGCTGTTGTAAGGTAAGCCTGACCTGGTCTAAACGGTGTTTCAACTTACCATGGTAAACTGGGGGAGCGGATTGTGCTCTTCTGATGATTTTGAATAAATTTTACCCTAAACTATTACTATGAAGTAACTGTGCCAGTTGATTTCAGTTGGTAGGCTGGAACAACTAGGGTGATTAAATAGACAAGCTGTGTGAAAAGATGAGTAGGGGCTTTCATGAACAGAATCTGAAGTTTCAATGTCCTTTTGGGGTATAACTAGAATTATAACATTTGATCCTACACTTCTAGGTAGAGAGGAAACTCTTAACATTCTCTTCTACTTTTTGTTCAAAGAATGATACATTTGGATCCAACCATTGTACATTTTCAATTTTTTTCAAGATTGAAAAATGTATGAAAATGACTAAAGTTTTAAATATTTTGAATCCTGAATTACACAACTATTCCCATGCAAAAATCACAAAAGAATTTACTTTTGAAAGGTCAGAGGTTATATACTTTTATTATCTGAGTTCAGTGAATCTCCCTCATGTCACACAACTAAAAATTATATTGCTACATTCTGTATTGTTCATATGCATTCTTAAATTCTTTAGTACATATATGAGGTCGTAGTTACACTTAATAGTAGTAGTATACTTAGAATTTCATTTTGTAAATATTTTACAAAGGTATAACCTGAATTAAATATGATTGAAATAAATGTGCATAGGATTGGGCTGTCAGACATGAGAAAATAAAGTATACTGTGTATTGTAACAGGTAAAATTGTATGCTGTTTAGGATAGTGTTAAAACATTTTGCTTATTGCTTTTGGTAGGGGCATTATCGATTTTGTGATGCTCTCTCACTCCTTGGAGAACATACAAAGGCTCTACAGGCGAATGAGAAGGGTCAGGAACTGTGCAGAGATAATCCTGAAGGAATTAAGGATCTTATTCAGCAACATGAGAAACTAAAAAAACAAATGGAAGAAATTAGAGGTACTATTTTGCTTTAAAGACTGTATGTCAATCACCTTTTTACTGTCATTTATTCAGTAACTTGACTGTTCTTCAAATTTATTTAGGTGCGAAACAGAATAAACACAGAATGAAGAAATCAGTCTTTCATAAAAAGTAAGTTTAATTCCAGCTGTCCGTAGATCAGAATAAATAAAAACCAAATAATGATTTTTTTAAAAAAATATTTGGGCAAATTAGATTTGATTCCAGTGCCAACTGAGATAAGTGCACACAATGTTAGCACCATCCTTGTTTTTGATTAGAAATTTTTGGCATGCATGTGAACTTCTCCTTTTTGTAGCTGTAAGATTATCCCTCTTTCAAATATAAAAGTTACAGAAAACATTTCTTTATATCTTGTGTTAGGGCATTAATTACTGTAGTAGCATAAAATGGTTCAGTAAGTATTGTTCAAGATCCCAGTTGAACAGTAGTTGGGGAAATTTTCTTACAAGTGTCTGCTGTTTTATTTGTGTGTGAAAACTTCACTCTGCTATCACTTGAATCATTTCTTTAGTTCTTCAGAATCTACATCAGTTAATGCTGAATCAAAGAAATCTGATTTGCACAGCTACCTCTGTCAGCAAAAGCAAACAAAGGTAAGGATGGTGGTTGTTAAACTTGATGCTACTGATAAGTGATCATTTTTCCTCAGGCTAGAATATAGTTTCTGCTACTGATTTTTGTTACTGATTTTTGCTATCTTTTGCACTACTCTTATCTTAATATCTACTTTAGTACTATAGACTAGGTTTGTTTTCTGTTTTCCCATTTAAATTTAAACTTATCTGAACTTTAGGGGAAACACATTACTTGGCTGGTTACGAGAATATGACTGGTTAAAAAAAATAATTGATTACATTGTAAGGCTGCTTTCTCCAACTGTAGAGCATTAATATGAACTAACTGTGGAGCTGTGGGAATGTCTCCATAGTTAAACAGTGTAACCTTTAACTGCTAAAATTATGGAAATAGTCCTGTTGAATTGCTGGCAAATAAATTGGCATAGGTTTGAACTTCAAGTTCACAGCACTTTTCAGTACCAGGAATGGTACTGGGCAAAATTATGTTTCTTCATGAGATGAGAAACTAATGTTCCTGCTCTTCAATTGGCAGAGCAAGAAATACTCATGATTTGGCAATTCGAAATTATTTTTGAGCTTAGCCAACTAGAGGGCAGAAGTTAAAGCTCTTTTTCAAATGGGTTCAATGGATTACTTAGAAGAGGAGGGAGAAAAGCAAACAAAGATCAGATTATACCGCTTGGATTCTAGCACTTGTGATAACTTGCTAGATCCTGGGTATAGTAGGAAGCAAACAGTAATAAATATAATTCAGCTTATGTTCTGTTAATTGTTTGTGTAGCTGTTGTTTTCAAGTCACTTTGCTGGAAGAGATAGCCAGCAAAGTTTGCTCCAGGCCTGAATTAAGTGCCAACTTAAGTTTCTGTTTGTTCTTATGAACTTTCCCCTGATTTAGCAAAACCATAACATGCAGTTTTTGTGTTCCTTTTAATATTCTGTATTATGATCACTTCTGTTTTCACTAAACTATATTTTTTATTATTCATTTATTATTCATTAATAGTAATTGATTATTTGTGTTTTTCATTTAATTCACTACGCAAGTCTTTCAGACTACCTTTTATAGCCTTCTAAGGTAACTTATCTCTTTAGCTATTGGAGCATGTATAAAGCAGAGTGATGATAACTTTCCTGGATTAATCACCAGTGAGAAACTTGATTAGATTAAAATGCTTGATAAAATAATATTTGGTACTTTTAATTAAATTTTAAATTAAAATGTTTTTTTCAAATGCAAAAATGAAAAAAAAAGGAGAAGAAAAGAGATAGAAGGGGAACAAGAAGTACATGTATCCAAAACCTACTCAGATTTGATGTATGCTAGACATACATTCATGCACATAGAGAATAGATACACTGACCGCAGACTGATGGATACTGTTTGTCTTTACAAACCTTAGAGTACAGGACTTCTTGTTACAGTGTGGACAGAAAAGATCCAACCATGCTGTGTCCATCCAGTCACATGGATATATGTTTTTACATGCATATGCATCTACAAATACAATAAATAAATAAATTTCAAAAATTGTAGTACAAATTAATATGCTGCAGCATATTGAGCCAAACAGCCACAGGACACACCCACATCATATTCTGCAAAGAATCATTATTAGCCCTGCATGACCAATATTTAGCTAAAGTGACTAATCTGTTCCTTAAAGAAATTTTAGGTATATCTGTTATATATGAAATATCAATTATTGCTGGGCTGAACATTATAAATGTAGAGAAACTCTACAGATTGAGATTAGGTAGATTTCAATTTATATACGACAGTCTAACTGTCCATTCTGCTCAATTTTTATCCCAAAGTATCAAAAGTGACTCTGAGTCAAGAGATATTTCAAGCAACAATGTAGTCAAATTCAACTTAATCAGTTGAATAGCATCTTGAGGAATCTCAGCATGCCTAATAGCTTCTAGACACCAGCAGAATGAAGAGTTAGCAAACACTCTAGGTGAAGTTATAGGCTGAACAGGTATAACCTCAGATTTAGACACCTGGATAATACAGCCATAAAGAGCTCCCAAACTGTTGTGAACTCTGCTCTAGATGTAATAAGAAAGAAAAGGTCACCACCAACAAAAAAAAACCACACACACACACACACACACACAGACCCCATACTTGTATTTTCATGTTTTCCTATAAACATGAATTGCTGCACTGGCATGATTGCACACGCCGAAGGCTTGAAGTATGAATCACATATAAAAGGAGAAAGACAGCATCCTTGCCAGTTCCTCTGTCCAGATGGGGAGGAAAAGCCTGGAAAGAATCCCATGCATACTTACTGCTGATCTGGGAGAAAGGTGAAAAACATCCTAATCCATTTCAGAAGTTCATTTGGAAAACACCATATCTTCAAACTGTGTCGCTTTTGTCAAATGCTTTTTCAGTATCAAGTGAAATAGTGGCAGCAGAGTCAAGCCTTTTGGTAGTTGAAACAATCAAATGTGTAACTAACTGTATCTGTTTGCTGCCTCTGGTGGGTGTGAGTGACTTGGTCTGGATGAATTAACTGTTAGCATACTTGAACTTTAGCCAATATTCTAGCTAATATTTTTAACATTAAGATTTGAGAGAGTCTGGACTGGAATTTGTGCAGCTAGTTTGAACTTTACCCACTTTACAAATAACTGAAATGAAAGCTTCATAGAAAAAAGGGCTCATAAAGAATTTGACTCATTGAGCTTCTGAAACAAATAGAAAAGCCTAGGAATCAAAGACTCTGCATTCGTTTTGTACCATTCTGTAAGGAAGGCATCTGGTTCTGAGTCTATACTGTTTCTCATAATTTCTAAAACTACTTAATTTCTGCTGTCTTCAAGTTACCAGTGAGAAAATCTTTATGTTCTATTTTGCAGCAAAGTTAAAGACAGAAAAATATTTAGCTATGCCTTTATCTTTTGTTCCTCACCTTTGGCATACAGTCTTTAGCTGACAAAAAATTGTTCAAATCATATTTGGAACATTACAGTTCATGATAAAGGTCTAAGAAGAGACAGACTGTAGATTGATTTTGTAAAATCTATTTCCTTTTTCAGATCTTCTTCCTACTGTATTTTAAACTTCTTGATATAAGACAGATATGCAATAATCTTTTCTTTTCTACAAGCTTTCCATGCATCTTGCTCGATACAGTAGAAGGCAACTGAATCTGTATGGCTCACATAATAATCCCAGACTTCCGAAGCCACTTGTGCTTTGAGTTTATCATCACTGAGAAGCAAAATGTTGAAATGCCATATTCCAAAGTGTTTAGCAACGTTGCTCAAAGAGATGCTCAAAGCCGTGAGAGCATGATTGGAAATAATAGCATACGGCAAGGGAGAAAAGTTGTTAACTGCCATAAAGACAACTTCAACTTGTAGCAACACTTTGAATATGAGACCTCCAAATCAACCCATCGTCAACAGCCCTGCTCGGGTCTTGGAGACACAGCGGTATGCCTTTTCTTGGTTGACTCTATCGATCTGTAATGAAGTCTTTTTTTCCTACTGCCTTGTACCTTACCAAGCATTGTTGTCTTTTCTAGTGAGCCATGTCTTCTCATGTTTTGTCCAAAGTACAAGATTTTCAGTTTAGTCATCTTGGCTTCTAGGGAGAGTTCAGAATTGATTTGCTCCAGGACCCAGGGATTTGTCTTTTTAGGTATCAACCATATCCACAGAATTATTCTCCAGCACCACATATCAAATTTAGTGTTCAGTGATGCTTCTTTACACCTCAGGATCCTCTCCAGTTCCTTCATAGCTGCCCTTCCAAATCCAAGTCTTCTGATTTTTTTGATTGCTGTCTCTGTTCTTATTAATGGCAGAGCCAATCTGTAGAAAATCTTGAACTATTTTAGTGCCCTCATAGACTGCTTTAAAGTAATGTAAATCATCTGTGGTCATTATTTTTGTTTTCTTAATGTTGAACCATAAATTTGGTGTTGCAATTTCTTCCTTGACTTTCTTCAGTAAATGGTTTAGGTCTTTGCTGTTTTCTGCCAGTAGCATGATGCCATGAGCACATCTTAAATTGTTGATGTTCTTACTTCAATTTTGATGCCTCCTTCCTCCAAGTTGAATCCTGCTTTATATTTGAAATAGTCAGTGTGCAAGTTAAACAGGTAGGGTGATATAATGCCGTCTTGTCTTAACTCCTTTGTCAATTGGAAACTGTCCTGATAGTAGCCTGAGTATAGGTTACATACCAGGATTATCAAATGTTGTGGCACCCCCATTTGTTTAAGAGCAATCCATAGACTTTTGTGATCTACATAATCAAAGGCTTTGCTGTAATCTGTAAAGCACAGGCTGATTTTCTTCAGAAATTCCTTGCCATGCTCCATTATCCAATGTATATGATACCTAGTGCATCTTCCTTTCCTGAAATCAGCTTAGACATCTGGCATTTCTCGCTCCATATGTGGTAAAATTCTTCATTGTATAATTTTGAGCATGACACTGCTTGAATGGGAAATTAATGCAGTGGTCTTTGGTTAGTGCAATCCCTGATGTTCCCTTTCTTGGTAGTTGGAATGTGTATTGAACATTTCCAGTCTGTATGCTGTCTTTTGTATTCCCTATTTGTTGACAGATTTTAGTTAGAACTAGAGTAGATTCTGTCTCTATAGCTTGAAGCAGCTCTATTGGCATGTCATCTTTTCCTGTTGATTTATTTTTCCTAGGTGCTCTTGAGTGCAGCTTCCATTTTACTTTTTAATATTATAAGTTCATTTTCAGATGGTTCTTTCTTGCATGAATCTGTCATAATTTCATCTTTTTAAAATAAATCTTCAATGTTCCATTTCCGTAGTCTTTGTATTTGATTGTATAACACATTCCCCTGCTGGTTATAGTGAATCCCCATTCTTGCTTTAAATTTCCCTTTGATTTTTTGGATCTTACGAAAGAGATACAACCTCTCTTGTTCTTCATTTTGTTGTTGTCATCTTCTATTTCCTTTGCATTGAAGGGTGAAAAAACAGAACAAAAAGTCCAACTGAAAGTACATTAAAAATAGTAAAATTTCTCTTCACCGGCTATGAAGTACTTCACACATTGACCAGTCTTAATTCAGACATATAATCTTTGGTTAGTGAAGAAACTAAAGAGTTAAATTTATGAGAGGGGCGTAGGAATATCGCTAAATTATTCCCCCCTTCCCTTATAATCATAGGTGGTAGTGGCCAAATTGATATATTTAAGGAACATACTAGGGAAGTCCAAATCTGGAACGTAAATATTCATGTAAGCTGTTAATATATTTCATACTTTGACAAGTCAAATGAGAAAATGGCTATCTGTATCTGCACTTGTTTGGATCACTAAAATTAAGCATTCTTATGAATAAAAATGATAACATTTTTATTACTTGGAACCCAGCATTATATAAACTTCTTAGTTTATTTTTTTCACATGTAGGATTAGTGTCCTGCAAAAAAGAAATAGTTAGCATCCTCTTAGGAATTTATTACTTTGTAAACAAAATTACAATTGTGTATTTTAGAATTAGAGCCAGTGTAGTCTAGCAGTTTGAGTGTTGGATTGTGACCCTGGAGACCAGATTTTGATGCCTGCTTGGCCATGGAAACCCACTGAATGATCTTGGGTGCATTACACACTCTTAGCCTCAGAAAACCCCATGATAGGTTTGCATTCGGGTTGCCATAAGCCAGAAATGACTTGAAGACACACAAGAAGAACAGAAAGTTCAGAATTGTAGCATTGTGCAATGGTCCTATTCCCAGGAAATAACTGTTATTGTAGTTGCCACACTGGGATCATTGCACAAGTGGAGTAAGCATAGCTGTTGTGCACAGGTAATGATGAACAATTGTATGGTGGTCTGTGGGACGGGTTGCCCTTGCACAATGACAGTGCTTGTGAGGGCATTGGCCCCCAACAGAGCCATGGAGCAATGGTAATCTAGAAAAGAGGGCAGTGGAAAATCATGAGTGCCCTGCACCCCATCAGGAATATATCTTCACCCGCTGTGGTGTCCTGTTGTGCAGTGGGAGCCCCCATTGTGCAACAGGCTGTCTTGCACTGTATCCCATTGTACATTATTGCAGTTCACTAACATGGTCATGTATTGCATCAGTGACAGAGCTCCATCACTGTAAAGTTTCTCATTACTGCCTGTTATTCAGGATCTTTGTTATTCATCTTTAGCTTAGCTTCCTTGAATTAAGAAACCTCACATCTTTTAATAGTGTTATGTAAACAAGTTTATAGAGATATGAGAATATGAAAGATCCATAGCAAAAAAAAAAGGAGAAAGGTCTGCGTATGTACGCTTGATGTGTGAACCTTACAGAAAGAGAAAAGGAAAGAAAAGCAAAAAAGACAGTACTTCCTAGCCAAAGTGGCAGCACATTTGTTAATTCTCATACGTATTCCCTTCCCCTTCTGTAGAAAGATTTGTTACTTACTAGCAAATGCAATAAACCTAGGCATTAAAATATTTGGAAAGCATTTGAATTTCTACAGATACTTTTAACAACCAACAAGTAAATATGATCAAACAGTTTAAGCCAGTTATAAAGTTATCACTGAGTAAGAATTTGACCTCCATAGTGAGCTAGGGTAAAAAATAAAAATGTTAAGTTAAATTTCTGCAAAAATCAGGGAGAACCATTGCTTTGAAAAACAAAACAATGACATCTTGAGTGAGTCCACTTCACTTTCTTCATTCAGACCAGTGGTTATATTCAACCTAGGAATAGAAAACTCTGCTATATGTGCTGCTTCAGCTATGGAGTCATTTGAAGTTCAGAAACAAAAACATGCTGCAAAAGTATCCCTCTCATCATTTGGAGAAATTTTACTGTATTTGCCCATATTAGACGCACCGGTATATAAGACGCACCCTATTTTCAGATTGCATTTTTAGGGGGGAAAATTTAGTACCCTGTCCCGACACATTTCTGCCTCCATGGGGAGACCTCTAATTTCATTTTCAAAGCAGCAATGAGTTAGTTCAGAAATTTTTAGTATTTACCCTGTGCTAAATTCACACTTTATGAAATCTTAAAAAACATCTTCTCCACAGAAAATGGTGACCAAGTGCAGTGGATGGGGGGTTGGGGAGCAGATGCAGGGGGTGGCAGAGAAGTTTGTGTGGGGTTGAGAGTGAATGCGGAGAGTGTTGGGTGGAGTTGCGAGTGAATGTGGAGAGGCATGGGTGGGGTTGCGAATGAGTACGGAGAGGTGCGTGTGGGGTTGCGGGTGAGTGCAGGGAAGCTTGGAGGGAGCTGGGGTGAGTGTGCAGAAACGCACAGGGTGGCGAGCTCCTTTCTCCCTGTTCCTGTTGTTTCTACCTGAATAGTAAGTGAATGTGCAAATCCTCTATAGTATTAATCCCACAAAATGCCATGACACCGAGGCAGAGGCAAAAAGGAATAGAAAGTTGCCTCTCCTTTTCTGTTTGCCCCAGCAGGCAGGAATTACTGTATGTACAAGACACATTCCATTTTCAGAAGGCATTTTTTGGGAGAAAAAAGTGCGTCTCATACACCAGTAAATACGGTAATTGTCAGCCTGGGATGGATCTGAGTATGAGGAAACCGGTTAGCTCAGCTGGATCTGTGACAACAAAGACAAAAGGGCAGGGCAGGAAGAGGAGAAAGAGTCATTTAGAAAAATGAAACTAAAAGAAACATTCAGACTGAAGGTCAGCAAAGTAGGCAGGAGCAAAGCAAAATAATAGTAATTCTCTGTTTCAATGGGTTCAATATCTTGCAGAAGCAAGAAGAAACAGGTATTCAAACAATTAATTTGGTCTTTGATTAACCACCCTTTTTGAATTGAACTAAGAAACTTACAAGTTTTCTTTCTTCAGTAGCCTTGGGTATGGAAATAGCTGAAAGCAACACTTCTTACATTGGTCTCCTTACTTTCTATCATTTGATAGCGTAGAAGCTTAGTTCCACATAAACCTTGAGCCAGCTGACTTTCTTTTTCAGGTAGTTTATATTTGAGGCAAGAGTTGTGATAAACACTGCCTTAACAGAACTAGAACAGATTTTGTGACGGCTAACAAATTAGATAGCTTTTTAAAGAAAGGAAGTAGGTAAATTCGCAGAGGTCGGGGCTATTGATGATTACTAATCAGGACAGCTGTATCTATTATCAGTATTGGCTCTGTGTATCAGTTGCTGGGAAGCTTGAGATGGAGACTACATTTGCAGTCATGTCTTGTTGGTAGTCTTCTGTAAGCAATTGACTGTTCCCTGTATGAAGAGGGTGATGGAATGGATAGGCTTTGTGGCTGATCAAGTATGGTTCTTGTGTTCTTAAATTCCTTTTTATAAGCAACGGATAATAGAAATATAATGGCAATAGTGATGCATATACATGTTGAAAAGGTTTTGTTATTGTTAAATCTTATCACCAATTTATGCTAGACATAGTGTTTTAACTTTTGTTGTGTTAAGATTGTTGCAACAAAAGCTGCGACAACAGTGTCTTGGAATACTTTAAAAACTGACTAGTTTTATTTGGCATAAGCCTTCAGAGACCCCAGCTGGCTCCATCAGATATATAACTGCTCAACTCATTGGGTGCCATAGTTTAGATATTTATTTTGTTTGGACAAAATTGTCTGTGTACTAAAATACTGTCACAGTGGCGCAAAGGTAAGATGTTTTATCTTTTTATCACATTGTATATTTTAATAGGGAGCAGCTAATACATTAACTAAAGAACACAAAGATCAGCTTTCAGAAGCAGCCTCAGGTAAGTTAATAAAATAGCTGGGCCATTCATGATTATGGTGATGGTATCCCAAAGCATTATGGTCAGAGCTAGACTGTGAATGAAAGATGGGGTATGCAAAAGCATATGGGACAAGTCAGTCTTGAGGATGATGATATAACAGCTATGACAATAAAGAATCTTCTGAACTGAGAAAGATTAGCATGAGCTTTTATGGGCTGCAGCCTGCTTCTTCAGATGGCCTTCATCAAACTTACTGCAACTGTAGTAGTGCCTGTTCTGTTTCTACTGATTTGTTGCATGATTTAACTGGAAACATTATGATCAGTTTGCTTATAAGGAGCAATGCCAAAAATGATAAGGGATGTTTTAGTTTTCAGTAAACATTGTAAAAGTGAAAGGATAGTGTTGTTGTAGAAGACCTTTTAATGAGCGTGGGTAGTGGTGAAGACTGCTGTATTTTTTTCCTCATCTGACATATTTTAAAGGCTGTTCTGTTCTTATTCAGTGATGTTTTAATCTAATGGTTTAGATTGAATATATCTGTGTTTTGTTCTATGGTATAAATTATCTTGATGTAAATTGCCTAGATGTTGATGTTCCCTAATAAATCATTGAGCGTTAGAGGGTATACTGAGCAGTAGCCAAACAGGAACTATCATTTTGAATCAGGGTTCCCTGGTAGCTATTAAAATTATTATGGTTATTCAGAAGGTCACTTGCAGTTATATTTTGTGCTAAGTTGACTATGTTTTAGTGCTAGGACAGACATACAAATAAATGAGATTTTTTTTTTTAAAAAAAAATAGGACTGAATGAAAATCTAAGGAAATCGAGGACTAAATTGGGTGATTCTGAAACGGGAAGGTAAATCTCTTTTGTGTTTTATCTAGTGAGAGTTGCACTGCCCGTGACTGTGTGTGAGTCAGAAACCTTTTGTTTCTGAGTGTTTTGCAGTATTGTTTTGACCACTTTATTGGACCAGTTAATGCTTCTGAAGAAATGAAATCAAGTTTTTGAAGAGAAAAGAAGTTTTATGTTATTGATGATTAAAGCAAATGTGGGAGAAAAAAGCATTTCCATGCTGGTGTTAAATGCTAATGCTTGTTCTTTAAAATTTGATATGTGAGAAGGCATACTTATTAGCTTCGTGAAGCTTGTGTACTAGGATATATAGTTTTCAAACAGAAGGATCCAAAGTTCCTGACTAGCTTAGGTGGCTAAGACAAAAAGTAAGATTGCCAAGATACTGATCCATAAGAGACATGAGAAGTCAGGGATAATTCCTGTTCCCCTCCTTAACTCCAGATTTGGAGATGGACAGTAAGCTCAGCCACCGAAACTAACTGTAGGCACCTTTGCAACACGGTACCCAGGCATCTCAGATTTGGAGCAAGAGGGGGGTGTAAATTTCCATAGTGCTGTAAAGACAGTTTGAACTCCCTTCTGCCGAATTTGGGGACAGACTAGAGTTGTCATGCTTAGCATGGGCCAGTGGTATATTTGTTGTTGTCATCGTCATCTGCATCCCACTTTTTGCCCAAAATTAGGCCTCAAAGGGGCTTACACAGTAGAACAGTGCAATGTAAAAGTGTATGAATAGTACATATTAAAACATAATTAAAGTGTTAAAGAACTAAGATAGCAAAAAAGAGATCAAAAGATAGCAATTTACATTAAAACAGTACAGCACCCCTTGACCATTCTTCAAAAACTATGGTGATTTCCGCACTAGCCTGTTATAGCACGATGATTCCACTTTCAACATCCTCTGGAATCCTGGGGTTTGCAGTTTTGGGAAGGGCTGACTGGCCCCTCCCGAATCTGCAAACCCCAGGATTCCAGAGGATGTTGAAAGTGGAATCATTGCGCTATAACAAGCTAGTGTGGAGATGGCCTATGTCTTCAATGCCTGCCTGAATAAAAAGGTTTTAGCTTGCTGCCAGAAGAGCAAGAGGGACGGGGCCATCCTGGCTTCCCTGGAAAGGGAGTTCCATAGTCTAGGGGCAGCCACTGAGAAGGCCCTCTTCTGCATCCCCACCAACGTGTTTTTGATGATGGTAAAATTAAGAGAGGGGCTTCTCCTGATTATCTCAGATGAACAAAACATGGAACTCTGCTAACAAAAGCTAGTAATTTATGTGAAACTGGAGATAGACTTGAAAAGTTAATTATGTCTGGAATCAGTTTGGACCTCCACCTACAAGAGACTTAAATATAAAACAAAGTTCCATAGAAATAAATTTCCTGTTTTTTAAAAATATGATAAATATGTATATCCAAATTTTTAGTTATAAAAATAATAACATGTTTAATTTCAGAGACCACCTGAATTTGAAAAGTGATTGTTCCAAGGGTCTTGACGAACATAATGCTTCCTGTGGTACTCTACAACAGGTAACAAAATATATAAACAATAGACTTCTATTATTTGTTAAGAAGCAACTATGAAAGGAAGAGATTTGTGTGTTCATTGAATGTGTAAAAGATGTTGAGAAATCCTGGAAATAATGGCAAAAGGCATGCAGAGCATTATGAAGCAAGAGTGTCTGATGCATAGTTCATCTGAGACAGTTTGTACTGGAAGTCTTGCCAGATATTGCTTCCACATCTTAATGATCTCAAGAGCAGCTTGAATTCCGAATTGAAATGAAAGCTATGAAAATGACAACACTGTGTTTTGCTAAATTCCTCTAAGCTCTAGGTTCTGTAATAGAAAAGACAGACTGGAGAATACTTAGTTGAGCTCCTGACTTTATCTACCATTTTTCCCTTATGGAGTGTTGATACGTAGGCACGCTGAAGTTAGCCCGTCTCTTATTGCTAGAGGAAATGGGCTAGTGGGACTCTAAAGGCAGAATAATTACAGCATTAAGGTGACTTCTTCTGTTCGTTTTTGACTTCTTTGTTTTCTCTGTGTGCCATACACGTGTTCTACACTGCATGGAGTCAGAATCCTACAGACCTTGAGGATTTTGGAGGTAGTGCTGCCCCTCCTGTTCAATGCACACACTCATTATCTCTTGTAGTGGCAGTATTTTCCCCTTTTGAGAGTGTCTGATGTTTAGCTTCTTGCTTTTCCTTACTTTATTCAATGTTTTACTAGTTTTCTCTGCCATTTTGTCAGTTTTCATTATTGTTTTGTTTGTTCTGTGGGTTTGTCACAGTGTGGTCATCCGTAGCATGAACAGTCTTGGCTGTGAAGCCTGTGGCCTCTTAAGGCCTTCTTCTCATAGGATGCAGTGTGAAGAGGAAAAAAATCCCCTTTACTAATAAGTGTCATTTTGCTTGGGAGAAGATCATATTGTCAGTATTTGTTGAATTTTCTTCTATGTTTCATAAAAAACTGTGTGGTTCATTTGAAATTGTTTCTGTGAGAGGTGCTGTGTTCTGTGAGGAAATTGCTGAAGATGTATCTGTTATCAATTTGCAGAATCCCTGGACTTCTGTGTGTGCTGTTCCCAGCATTGCAAGGAATTGGCTGTGCTTTCAAACAAGATGACAGACCTTTGTTAACTGTTATTTCTTTCTTTATTTGCAGCATTTATACACTGCCCTTCTGCTGAAAAGGCTTCCTGAGTGTCTTGCAAATTGTTAATTTCACAGTTCCCTGCCCTTAGATTTGTAATCTAGTAAGGGATGACACACAGGGAAAAGGAGATGGAATTAGGCGATGGGATGAAGTATGGAAGATGCTGGCTTCTCTTCTCTTCCTCTGAGCCCATGTAGCTTGAACAAAAGAGGGCTCCTCACCAGCCACTGGGACCAGCTTTTATTTTGTACATTGTGTTATGTCACGTCAGTTCATCTTGTGTTACTGTTTTTACAGTTTGCAAGTTATTTCGGTCTTATATGATGCTGTAGAATTAAAACAAAACAATATTTAAATAGATCTAGATATAACTATAAACACACATACAAATGAGAGCCAGTGTGATAGTGATTTGAGTGTTGGACTATAATCCTGGAGACCAGATTCCTTGCTCAGCCATGGAAACCCACTGAGTGACCTTGTGCATGTCACACACTCTCAGCCCCAGGAAACTCTGTCGTAGGTTCACCGTAAGTCAGAAACTACTTGAAGACACTCAACAACAACAGCAACAGATATAGATATGAAATAAGCATAAACATTAAATTAAGCAGCATTTATTTGCGTTATTACAAATTTCTGAGAACCTATCGTTCTCCAAATGTTTTCATGTACAAGTCCTTTAGTCTATGACTGTGGCTCTATTGAATAGGTCTTCTGGGAGATGTAGGCTAAAATATCTAGAGACCACCAGGAATCCTGTTGCTATTTAAAAGGAAGTTTTGATACACCAAAGATGATATTTATTCTTACTGATTTTGTAGATGGATATGATACCTTCTCTGGAAATGTTGAAGACTCACATCATGCAAGGATGCACATCTTTGATGGATCAACGTTTTCACAGTGCTGAAAAATCCTTCGCTCTTTTGTTGAATAGTCTAGATTCATCTCAGCTACAGGTAATAGGATGCCATGATTTAAAACTAATACTATCTTCTTAATAAAATGAGTGTTTACACTTTTGTCTGAGTTGGTTAAAAGAACCATAACTGTATAAAGAAATGTGTGAATTGTTCAAAATAACAATTAATGCCAGAAAACGTGTTAATATATAGCAGTAAAGTGTTTTGGAAATCCAGGTGCCATGTGGATAGTGGGAAAATAGCTTCTGAATTTCTGACATAGTGTATTAGAGAGCTAGAGTAATTTTTCTGAGACTCAGTTTCTAAAAGACTTAAATACACTGTGAGATATGGGGTGACAAATTAATGAACAAAAGAATCTTACCATTGTTGGAGATTAGATTTGGGTGAACAGATAGAAATTGAACATAAAGGTTTGGAACATAAACAGCCTCAGTTGCCCTACTGAAGTTATGCTGAAAAATAAATGGGGAAGCAGAACCCTTTTAACATCTTTTGAACCTTATAGTGGTTTTGATTATTAGCAGCAGATAATTAGCGGTGTCCTTCTGTGCTGCTTGACAAGCATGGGACTGGAGGGCATGGTGTTACAGTGGCTCCAGTGTTTTCTGGAGTACTGAAACCAGAAGGTTCTGCTGGGAAGAGGGCTCTGAGAGCTCTGATTGTACCCAGTGTCCTTTGGCTTGTCTTAGGATTCCATTCTGTTCCTCCTTCCTTTGTAACTTTTATTTCTTTTAGCAATAGGGGGAAATTGTCTGGAAGGATAGACTGAAGAGTTACTAGTATGTAAATGACATGCAGCTCTACCTTTAATTTATTTATGTTCTTGAACAACTATTGTATCAGTCTGTTTCTGGATGCAGTTCAAAATGCTGGTAATGATCTATAGAGCCTATGTCCATTTGTGAACCTGCTTGAGTTTTGGATGAAACCTTTCCTCAGTGTTGTTATATTTAGCAAGGACATGAAAGAAGGCCATCTTGATAGCTGCTCCCAGACTGTGAAATTCCCTTCCATGGGAGTCTAGGCTAGCTTCCACTGTGCTTTTTCCTGCACAGGCGATTGAAGACTTTTTCATACATACAGGGCTTTGGCCATTAACTGGGTGTGCAAAAAGGTCTTTTGATGAATGTCTTTTCCCTTTCATGTCATATCATTACATGTTTTAAAACTGCTTTTAGTTTAGTTTTTGACTTAATATTGTTGTTTTTAAGTTGCTTTTTAATTGTTTTCCAACTTTATAACTGATTGGTTTTAACTGAATTTTCTCTTCACTTGTATTATAAACAGTCTTAGTTTTTGTTTGGGGATAAGATGGCATATAAATTAAATCAATCAATATAGTCAAAGTGTCTGTGAAAGTCCTAAAGAGATGTGTGGTGAATAGGTGACTGCAAACAAGTTGAGACTTAATCCAATGAAGATGGAAGTGACTGTGGCTACAGAAATCCATGGATTTGTATGGAGTAGCATGACTAGCGCTGGAGGGGGGTCATGTTTCCTTGAACATGTGGGCACATGGTGAAGCTTGAGAGCTGTCTTGTATTTAGTATTATCTGTGAAGCCATAGATATTGTTGGTGGACAGAAATACCTTTTCTCTGCTTTTGGCTGATTTGCCAGCTGTTTTTCTGTGTGAAAGCAAACATTGCCAGGTCATGCTGTAATTTATCCTTAAGAGAATAGTATAATGCACTGTCTGTGGGCCACCATTTAAGGTGGTTTAGTTCAGTTGTTCCCAAATGTTGGTTCTCCACAAGTTTTGGGCTTCAACTCCCAGAATTCCTGACTATCAGTCAAGGTGGCTAGGACTTCTGGGAGTTGAAGTAAAAAAAAAACAAAACCCAAAAACTGGAAGACTAGAGTTTGGGGATCACTGCTTTTGACGGTGAAGAAGCCAGCGACTTAGTTACTTGTGGGGGCCAGACAATCAAAGTACATATCATCAGTTTATATCGTTTGATTCTGTTGTTATTATACAAACCTTGCTTAAAGGGCTGACTGTGTAGTTAAGGTAGTGTATAAATAGTCCTTGAAAGTAGGGTCCATCAGCTGGCAGGCAGTAGAGACAAGACTTTCTCAGTGGTGAATCCATCATTATAGTACTCTTTTCTGTGAGATGTGTGCCTGGCTCCCTTGCCTCCTATTTTCAAATGGCCTTTGGTTGCTTATGGTGTTGCTTACATGCCCTTTTAGCTAACTAGCTGAAATGGGGCCATTTTTTAAAAATATCCTGCTGTTATTTGACTACTGGTTTTTTGGCTTACCTTGTTACCATGAATTTGTATATTATCTTTGAATTCATCTTTGTGATTTATTGATTTGCTTATGTTGCATTTTCTGAGCTGCTTTAGCCTTGAAAGAGGATATAGAAGTGTGTCTATGTGTGTATATTAAGATCTCTTCTTGATAGTAGTATAATATTCAAAGAGAAATAACTATTTTCAATATTTTTAAACTTTTTGCAGCAATTAGATCTTGCTTCTGTTGATTATGTTGTAATCATCTATGGATATGCCACAGCTCTCATTGGAATAGGGCAGCCTGAGGTAAGACTTCAAGCTTTTGTGTTTGACAGTATTCAGATTTCCATTAAGGCAATGCACAACTTATGATCTTAATAGTGTTGGTGTTAATATTTGATTCCTTGCTAAGCTGTATGATGCAAAGTATCACGACTAAAGTGATAACACTGTTTTTTTGTTTTATTTTCTCTGTAATGAGTTTCACATCTTGACACTGTAGTTGCGTGATCACATGCAAATGTGCATACTGTTCTTATTTTCCTCTGCTGCAATTTGAGCAAGCACTTGATGTTTGAAAGGTTGCTGCAGCATAAAAATTTAAATTTTAAGTTGAAACATGGGCTTCATTAGCAGAGTAGAAAGTTCAAAACAAACAACACTTCTTTCAATTTATTATACTCATTTTATTCTCATGGATGACTTGAAGGTACATCCTGAATGACTGCTTATTTCTATGCTACAATTTAATATTTTGATATAAGTGAAACTGACTAGGAAACCGAACAAGATATGTGTTAGATGACAGAATTGCTTTCAAAGCTGAACTTTAACTGCTACATCTGCCACACTATTTTCTGAGATAAGATACTTTTGAGGTTGAACAGTGCCTTCTGCAGCAGCAGCAGCAGGTGCAATAAAAGCAGCAAATAAATGATTTTCTCTTTCCCCTTTCTCTGGCTGGAGTTCTTCACTGTGTGCTTCTGTTCCATGCACCAGTGTTTCTGCACTTATATTTATCCTTAATGATATTCTTACTGCATTGTGTGGGTATTCATGCTTAAAAAATTTTAAACTGTTTTTTGTTTTTTAAAGGAACTAACCAAGGCCAAAGACCAGTTTAATAGCATAATTAAGCAGTATCAGAAAGTAAGATTTGATTGCTTAGCACACTATGGAATTGGAAGAGTATATTTAAGACAAAATCGGTGAGTGAGATACAGCTTTTTAAGAAGGAGCTAATTTTCGTAATCAGGGTCAACAAACTGATCTACTATAAATCTTTTTCAACAGGTTCACTTGTACCTACTGTGAATTTCTCAAGTGTTTCATTTCCGTACAGCAGTCTTAGAGGAAAATAGTTGGGGTAGAGACAGAAAAGGAGTTATATTATAGGGAGGGGAAACCAGTTTCATGAGGTTAAAATCTTATAGCAAAAGTTCAGTTGCTAATTTCATTGTCTACCAGTGTTGCTATTTCGGGGGGGGGGGTTCTGCTTATTTTTTATCTCCTTGTAACTTTACATATGCATATTTGAGATCTAAACAAAAAATGTATTTGCTTAATGAGTGATTTAGAAACTTGCCAGTGGTCTTTAATCAGTTACAAAAAAAAATGCTAGTGAGCACCATGTTTGATAGATTGGGGCTGATTCATGTACTGTTCTTCTTAAGTGAGGAACTTTTGCAGTCAGGCTGCCTTTTCTGTACTAACTCATGGAAGAAATGGTGGATCTGTCACGTGCAGTTTCAGTGTAGCAATGGAATAGGCTTCCTAACTCAACTTATTCCCTTTCCTGACCTGTCTCTCCTGACAAGTGATTCTCTGTCATT
This sequence comes from Ctenosaura bakeri, assembly GCA_948474755.1. Taxonomy (NCBI): domain Eukaryota; kingdom Metazoa; phylum Chordata; class Lepidosauria; order Squamata; family Iguanidae; genus Ctenosaura; species Ctenosaura bakeri. The sequence continues at coordinate 471,246 of CAOLHI010000860.1, forward strand.
GGCCTGCCAGTTTCTACAGGTTGTCTTGTAGAAACTGTCTGGGAGATGGAGGATTCTTCCCATTTTCCCAAGAGAAAGTTAACAAAGTGTATTTAGGAAAAAGACAGCTGCCACAGTTGGTGCCCTTTCATACTACATAATTGTAACACTTTGATTCCACTTCATTTGCCTTGGTTGCATTCTGTGCAATGCTGAGGTTTCTAATTTTTTGAGGCACTAGAGGTCTCTGATGTAGAATTCGGAATACTCTTTCCTAAACTAGGATAGAGGATAGAGTCATCACTTAAAGTGAAATCATGGTCACAGCTGTATAGTGTGAAAGGGCCTCAGTGGTGTTGGATGAATAAGTGGTAGGAATAGCAGCTTAGAAGCTCCTGTTAGAATCACTATCAGTCAAGAGAGGAGCTGATAACCATGTTTAGATTGCAGTAACTATTTGCTTTGAAAGGGAGTTTGGAATCTGAAGAAGCCTTTGTCGTCCTCATGCTAGAAAGGCGCACTTTTGATTTTCATACTGTTTTGTTTGGATAGAGGTGGAAGAATGAGAATAAGTCAGCTGCACTGTATTCCAAAATATTAGACAAAGTGACACTTGGCTAAGTAGAATGACATGTGAGTTGAGTTCTTCTGCTTACACCATAGGTTTTCAGAGGCTCTAGAGCAATTTATAAAATCTAAGACTATGGTTAATCATAAAATGGTTCCTGGTGTATTGACCTGGCCTACAACTTCAATAGTTATTGAAGAGACAAGGACAGAGAAATTACAAGTAAGTATGACTTCTATCTCAATATGTAAAAGGCCTAGAGGAAAAAAACCTGAAACATTGAGGAGGTAAAAAAAAAATTTGTGTGTGTGTTTTGTTTTTTGAAGACCACATTTTGGTTTCTCCATAGTTGGAAGCTTTGGGGAATGTGTTGTGGAGGGGCTCTTTTGGAAGAAGTCAAATTCTTTTTAAGAAAAGGTTTTAGTAAGATGCCAGGAATATGAAGATTTCTATGTAAGACAGTGTGCAGAATTATAGGATGATTGCTTATTTAATATTCTGATTGTCTCTCAACAGCCTACAGTATAGATTAAAATAGGGCTAAAATAATGTATATTTAAAAAGCTTTTTTAAAAAATAAACAAGCAATTACATTTTAAACACTAATATAAAACCATTTCAAAAGCATTTCCAGTCTAATGGTGAAGATAAAACATTTTGTTAAAAGATCTTCTGCAGTAAACAGTTAGCCAAAGTGTGTCTGCAGCATGCTGTTTCTATGCATATTGCAAGCACCTGCATCTCTCAGACCCAAGGCACATTTCTAGACCTAGTGGGATGCTGCTGTCTTCATGAGAAGAACAGAGAGGTGGGCCTTAAATATTTGTGAATCTGATGCAATATTGAAGAGATGAGCATTTTCAGTGTTAGGTGAAATTTTGACCAAATATGCTTCTGACTTTGTCCTTAAGACTCTGGTTGCATGAGACTGCCTCTCTGTAATACCCATTATTTTGTTCATTACAAAGTTTTGCAGTTTCTATCTTCAGTTTTTCCCGTATTTCTGGGACAGCAAGAAGTAGGTAGTATAGGGTACAACAGCTCTTGTTACGTTTACTGAATAAGTTCATGCTTTTGTTCTATGTAGCCTATGAATTTCATAAATATGACAATATAGTACAATATTGTATGATAATCAAGCAATAAATGGAGCATTTTGCATTGTTAAGCAGTAAAATAAGTTGGTTTATACTGCATATGCTATTCTTTTTCTAAAAAATTCAAGAAATTTTGCATCTCTAAAGCTATCCTGTAAAAATAAATAAATAGGTAAGTAAATATAAAATCGTAGGCAACTTTGTTTGATAGTTGCTTATAATAAATTCTGACTTCATTATGAGAGTATATTGAGAAAATAAGGAAAGCAAGTCTTGCATTCTCAGGATGGCAGAAGGATGAGTCTGCATACTAATAGATTCCATCCCGTCATGCCAGCTGATACAGCAGCCCCAAAGTTCTGTCAGTTTTTTCCACTGGATTTTTTCCCTACCCAGCCAGTTTTTAATTCTGCTAACCAGGCATACATGTTCTCTCTCTGGTCTTCATTAACATTATCTTGCTGGTTAGATATTACTTAGGGATTGTGATAGGAAGGAAATATGAGTGCTGAGCAGGATAAGAGTTCAGTGAAGAAAAAGAAAAAACAAACCTCCTTGAAAAATAAAGAGGAAATGCTTTCCCCGGAAGCAGAAAAGCATAGCAGAGAGTGAGAGAGGGCAGAACCTGATCCTGTCCAGAAGACCACTGCCCAGCGATGTCAGATAATGAAAGAAAGTGTTAAGGAAATTTTTTCTGAGCTCTAGTGAAAGTGAGCCAGATGACATAAAAATTGTGAAAGGACAGGAACAACATTTGGAACAAAATGAATGAAAGGCAAAGGAGACTGAAAAGGCTAAACTAGACAAGTAGAAAAGGAAAGGAGATGAGTTGGAAGATACTTGCCCTCAAAAACTGGAGAGGAAAGCAGCAGTGAAAAGCCGAGTGGCTTTTTCAGGGCACCATCTTGAAACGCTTAGTTCTAAAGCTTCAGTGACATCTTCAGGATACCATTTTGAAACTCTCCGTTCACAGGCAGAGGGCAGAGCTGTGTTGTTGTTAAGCAATATGTCCAGGCCAATAGCTAGCAGGCAGAGCAATCAGGCAACATCATCTAAGTGCAGTGGAGAAGTTGCTCTGCCTCAAGAGCCTCATGCGTCTAAGTCTGGCAGAGATGATGCCAGAGTTCAAGACCTATTTACAGAAAATATTTGTGGACATGCATGATACCTGTACAGAAACATGCACTGGTCAAGGAAACAAGTCAGGAGGCCAGCGAAAGGCATTTATGGTATCTTATCATCTAAGCTGTTTAGGCTGAAAGGCGAGTAAAACCATGATAGGAAGATGGATCAAAGCATGCATTTATTTATGTTTTGATTAATCACAAAGGCTGAGACCAAGAAAATTCTGACTGCATTCTACCAGATCAGTGTCAACTAGCCCTGGTGGCGCAGTGGTTAAATGCCAGTACTGCAAGCCACAAGGTTGTGAGTTCGATCCTGCCCGGCTCCAAGGTTGACTCAGCCTTCCATCCTTTCACAGGTCCGTAAAGTGAGTACCCAGCTTGTTGGGGGCATGTATAGAAATGTTTCGAAATACATGCTATTTGTAAGTTGTTCGCCACCTCGATCCGTATGGAGAGGCGGGATACAAATAAATAATAATAAAATAAATAAATAAATAAATAATAATAGTGTGACAAATGCAGTACAGTGTAATGTGGCTTATTAAATTGATAGGTATAGCTCTGTGCAGGCAGCATTTGACTGAATGGTGCTGCAGACAGTGATATGAGTCTTAACTCAATGGGAGGCCTACCACAGGACTGGGAAGATCCCATTAGTATGTGGATTGGTCTTCCTGCCATCCTGAGAATGAGAAGTTGGTATGTATGTGAAATGTTCATTCTGGGGTGACAGGAGGAACAATCCACAGCCACCACCAAAAAAAGGGGGAGGTGTAAAAACGCAAGACAAGGTATAAAGAATAAACCACAGATAAGAAAACAGAGATAGAGGTCAGGAAATAGGAAAGATAGGTTAGACTAGGAAATATAATTAGGGAAGGAGTCCAATGGATAGGGAGGGAGTCCAATGGAGAAAACTGAAAAGAACTTTGGGGGTCCTGTATCGGCTGGTGTGAGGGAACCTATTAGTATGTGGATTGTTTCTAGGCTGTACAAGAGACTCTTACTTCTGGGCTAGGAATTTCCCTTTCTGTAGTGATGGTCTGCTTTCCTTCCTTCCCCTTTCCAAGCATCACGGCACATTCCTTTTATGCCAAAAATGCTCACCTGGGTACAATTTAAAAAATCATGTTTAAAAAAGAACAGAATTTTACTGCTTCAAATGTAACAAACTGCTGAGCAGACGTTATATTGGGTAACATACTTATCAGGTGTTACCTGGCATGCTTATTGTCTGGATGTTTTTGCTCATTGTTTAGAGACAGTGTTAATTGTACAGTTTTTATTTTCTGCACCCAGTATCACTCTGGTATCGCTCACAACTGTGTACACTGTCCATATATACACAGGCTTGAATATTATAATCCAGGCATCTGGGGGACTGTAATCCACAAAAGCTGATGCTTCAGTAAATCTGTTAGTCTTTAAGGTACCACATGACTGGTATCCTGATATTAGCTTAAGTGGTCCAAAAATTGTTTAGTTTAATTATTATTCTTTCATACTTCACTGAAAATTCTGAGGTTGGTGTTTGGTGATTATAATTTGATTTAAGAAATGTATTGTAGATGTTCTTACTGTCTTAAGACTTTTTCAAGAAACCTCTGAACTGTTCATAAAATACCACCAATCCTGAGATCATTTTTCCTCCAATACAAAATAGATGACAGGAGTGGGCATCTCTGTATTTCCTTTCACTCCACAGCTTGAAGGGAAAAGCAAGAAGTTCCATAAAATATGTAGACCCCTTGCTCAAATAGAAGACCTTCAGGGAAACAGGATACAGGGGAGGATACTTGTAGCCTTATGCTTTAACAGAAAGGTAGTCCTACATGTTGTAAAGAATTAGCTGTATATAGAACACAGTTAAGTTAGGGTTGAGTTTATTTATTTATAAACTTATATTCTGTCTTTCTCCCAACATTGGGATCAGGGTGGCTGTGAGCAGGTTATGATCAGAAACCAGAGAGTCCCTGAATGTAGTGATGGAAAAGAATTTCATTACATTTAGGGAGTCTCAGTGAAATTTGCCTTTTTTGCACCTCCAAAGACTTCTGGAAAGAAATTCACCTTACCTCAAAAACTGACATTTGCAAAGCTTACCAGGATGTTTCAGGAAGATGAAATATGCACAAAACAGTGCACACTTTATAGATTCCAAATGGTTAAAAATATGTGCCATTGAAAAATGCACATAGTCACGCTTTCATCCATGGGAAAAATATGTCAGTGGATGGTTGTTTTTTTTTAATTATTCTGGACTAGAATTATTTCAAACTACATGGAAATAGCCATTTTCATAATTGACTTTTCTGGTTTATAGGTTATATTACAAGATTGTATTGAAGAATGCAAATTTCCTCCAAATCCAGATGCAGTTTGTCGCTATCAGCACTGCCGAACACATAAAATCAAAATCTATTTTAGTGACCCAGATTTCAAGGTAACTATGAAAGGATGGTGAATAGTATCTGTATTATTTATATTGATGTTTTCATAAAATGCCTATGCAAAGCTTGTTTTGAATATCACTAAGTATAAAGTAGTGCTTTCCTATTATTAGCATAATGCTAACACCTCTGTTATCCAAATCTCAGGGTTTTATACGTGTGGCCTGCTGTGAACACTGCATAGTGGAATTTCATGTAAGCTGTTGGAAGAAACTGAAAGCAACAAGATACAGTGATAAAAATGACAAGGTAACATTAAATTTTACAGTGCTTCACCTCTGTTGAAGATGCTGCTTGCATTGGTATTGTACTGAGTGACATTTTACAATTCTGTTGTGAATAACAACAGCAATGATGTTTATTTTTAATGCCCTTTACACCAAACATACGAGAACATACAAGGATTAAGCATCGAGTAGTGCATCAGTGTGATACTTCCATTGTTACTTTTGAACATGTTGTCTGTAACAAATATAACAGAAGATAAGCCACGAGTTCTTTGGAGGACCATTTATCTCTTTATCATACCCCTTTTGATTCTGACTGTATTGATGCCAGACTTGAGGACTCAGTATGGGCTTAATAAATATTAGCTGCTCCAAATTCAGCTGCTTAAGTGGATGTTTGCTAGAAGTATAAGTTAGCAAATGTCCAAGATGAAGTAAGGATAGTATGGGCCATGGACTGCATACACTCACCCTTAGGAAGATCTCACAACCCTGAATGCCCCCCCCCCAGTCCCCTCAATCATTCTAGGAAGACTCAAGAAGTCATGTGTTCCCCCCCCCTTAATTAGGTTACAGATGCTATTATCTCCAAAATGAAAACTCAAAGTGAACTTCCAATCACTACTGGTTTGCTTTATGAGGGAGAGGGGGGATCATTTTCACTTATTGTGGGACCTGCTTCTGCCCACAGGGGTTCTTGGGGCAGAAAAGTGGCCCAGGAGCTTATGAATTTATCCACACCTGATTTAGGGATCTATAAAAATGTAGCTATTAAAAATCTGAATAACTGCAAAAATAAATACTCCTAAATCTGTATCTTGGATTCAAGTGGGAGGGTGCTGGTTATGTTTGAACTCATACTATTCTAGGGATGCTGGCTTAATAAACCATGATATGAGCAAGCAGGCTGCTAGTACATTCTGTCTATTTCCTTCTCCCTTTGTGCAAGAGGGTATGTCAATCAGCTTGGTGTAGCTAACCCTGACATTATGGTTATATATGCTCAAACAAACCAGTATTAAGCCAGGATTTGTGGCTTCATATGACATCAGAACACAACTGTTGTCCATCTGTTCTACTGTTCAATCATTTATAAAGTTACTCTATTAAATAAATGTCTAAATAAATAAATGTCTAGTTTATGCCTGTATCTAGAGATTTTTAGAATAATTACTGTGAATAAGTTCAGTTAAATCCAGTTGTTTGTCCCATCTAGAGTAGATCAGTTGAATCAATGGGAATATGTAAGTGTTGACTTAACAAATCCCATTCATTCAAAGGTTCTGTTGTAGCTGGGACTGACAGTTGGATTTAGCTTCTAATCTTTGCTTTAGTGCTTTAAGAGAAAGATGTGGCTGACAGCTTTCAGTTTCCAACCCTATATGGATTGGAAATGAGAGAAGGGGAAAAATTTGATGGTGGTCTGGTGAATAATGGACTGAGTCCATATTAAATTAGTTGGATTAGTCTCCTGTGCTGGAGGTGGGATTTCAAGAGATCTGGGGACCTCATTGATCTCTGATTGCAGTGATGCACTCATGCACCCCAGTTCTTTAAATCATATGCCATGTTTTTGGCATATCAAGCTACTTGAGGCCCAAGAGGGGATTTCCTTTAAAACATAAAATTGGAAGTCACTATATGTCAGGATGCCTTGGGGTACATGGAAGCTAGGTCATACTTCAGAATGCTTGGGGATGAACTACACTTGTCTAAGAGTAAGTCTGTCTGAAGTCAATGGGCCTGACTTATGAGTAAGTAAATACAGGTTTGAACTGTAAGCCATAAGTGACTTATCCCACTGATTTCAGTTGAATCAAGTTCAACTAAGGCTGGAACCAATCAAGCATATTATTATTTGCTTGTGTATTTATATCCCACCTTTCTCCCAATGTGTGATTCAAGGCAATTTATATGTGTGCGCGCACACGCGTGCATGCATGTGTGTATGTGTGCGCACGTGCACACATGTGTGTTTCTATGTGCCACTGATATGGCTAAGTTTCTATTATAGCAGACAAAATAATCAACACTTCAGTGGGAAAAATGACTCAGAACACTCATACGTATGTGATATTTGACCATTTGTACATAATTTCAATTCTTTTTAAATAAAATGAAAAATTCTGCAGAGGAGTCCTGTCTCAGGCATACTTTCTATTGACACCCACAGGATATTCTTCAAGAGCTATGTTTTACTCCAGATTGTGGAGGGCTCATTTCTCAAATTGTCATCATCGATGCTTCTGGTTTTGTCAAATGTGAGGTAAGAATTAAAATCTCCTTACTGTTTTAAAGATAAAATCCTATTGGTGTGTTACTATACGCTGACATTTAAGAGTGCCCATAATCTAGTTTTTAGTGTTGTTTGTATAAAATTCCAGTATATAAGCAACACACAGAGGTAATTGACAGTACACATATACATGTGACAACTCAGCATTAAGTCCCACTGAGTTAAATGGGATATTATCTTAGGTGATAATGTTTATTACAATGTTTTGCAATAAATTGATTTCACTTATATCCATAAGGTTTTTACATGTTACAGAGAGAATTTCTAGGAGAGTGTAACTACAGTTAACATGTATGTAATGCCAGTTATGAATAAGAAATGGAGAGCACACGAATCTGTACTCTTTCTCTCCATCCTCTTTCTGTAATGCGTTTCTCCTTTTTTTTCATAAAGACATTTAAGTGCTGGCTCCAATGTGAAATGCTGGTGCCAGAGTAACATTTAACAGAAATTAGGGCAGGAAATGGAATTTACTTCAAAGCAGGAAGCAGTTGGTAAGAGGGAGTGAAAAATATAGTTTCCAGTCTCTTTATAATAAGAGAGCCTTATATATTACATTCTCACCAGCCTGTGGCATTAGCTCAGGACTAGGAATTGGTAGCTCACCAGATGCTGTTGGACTGCAACATTCAGCATCCCTCAACATGGGTTTTGCTAGCTAGTGCTTCTGGGAGTTGCAGTCTGATAACTGCTGGAAGACTGCTAAATCCCTCCCTATATTAGATCCAAGGCCAGACTTCCCTTTGGAGGGGAAGGCGATAAAATAAGCTGCTGTTTTTATTTGCTAGTGCATCTGATTGACAAGAATAGTTTCCATGACATTGTGGAAGTCTAGTAACAAAGATGGTGGAGGGAGAAGGTAGAACATTAATATCTGTAAAAGGTGGTTTGGGTGAAAAGAAACTTCTTCAGTAAAGTATCTCTGTCTTTATTGTATATATATCTTGATGAAGTATATTGTTATGCATTGATTCAGTTGTGGAGTTGTGCCTCATTCACTTTCACAATTCTAAGAAAGTAATGTCAAAATGAAAAAAGAAGCTTATCATAACTATGTGTCTCATTTTTTATTCTCAGTCTTTATTTGTATTTTTATGTTATACTTTTTTGTTTATTATGGTTTTCTTCCTTTTCATTTCTTTTTTGTACATACTTTGTTTTAATAAAAATAATTTAAAAAATTAAAAAGAAGCTTATTACTCTCCATTTTTACCTCTTAGTTTGAGCAAAAAATAAAAAAGAAGACTCCACTAAGGCCTGTAGTTAAACAAAAATGCTCAAGGTAAGTTTCCTAGTTGTATAAGCAACACAGATGGTTATTTTTCAGAGCAGATAGATTGCAACAAGACAGTGGTGTTCTCACTGAAAATTACCATTTTTTAAAGAAGGAAGGGTCTGTGGTTGCTGTTCTTAGAATGCTGCTACTTCATCCTCCAGAGTGCTCGTTTGTGAGACATAAGCAATCTGTTTGAGCTCAATAGGGCTGCTGCATGTCACATTTGAGGTCATAATAAAACATTGTAGTTTCTCACCATTTTGCTTTTCAGGAGTTAAGTCAGGCTTTTAGTTTTTATTTGGATTTCTATTTAGTTATGTCTTTCACTTCTTAGATGTGTCTATTTCTGTTGAATGCACTTAGAGTAATTCTTTGTGGGATAATGTAAATCAAACATGTTCCATGTAGAATAAATTATATAAATATTTATGTTTATAGTCCTAGTGTTTGTTTTCATTCCACTTTGACCTGAATTTTACATCTCCTCACTGGAACTGACGTCACTTTATTCATTAATGGAGCATCATAATATCTGGGGTAGTATCCGCAGGTATAATCCTTCTAATACAGTAAGATCAGTTGAAATCTTGTTCTAGAGATTTTAGAAGGGAGGAATCTGTTTCAGTTTTGGTTTGTACAACCTTCAAGCAGTATCATTTTTTTCCTAACACACAAATAGAAACAGACATGTAAACATGCAGCAGACTTCTCTTGCAGGTAGTCACAGTAGTGCTTATGCAGACAGGTGGTGCACAATACATTGTCCAGTAGCTCAGTATGATCCACCACTGCATGCATACATTACTGCTTGTTCAGTTGGAAAATCCAACAGAACTCCAGTAGTACACTGTTTTCCTCCATTGGCAGTACACTGGATTTATGCTCTGGATTGCAAAATAGTCACCTAAGTTGCATGCTTAATGTTCATATCCCATGGTATCTTTTAATGAAATAGTGAAGTTATTTACTAGTTGATTGATACCTGGAAGACCCATGTGCATGGTCCTTGCATGAAAGCCATAAGAGTTCATGGCATTGCACTAATTTTACATCTTCACTTGGAAACTGTGTATATGTCCTTTATGTTTTCAGTTAAAAGTGGATGATGAGCAACTTTTTGTACTTACTTTATAAGTCTTATAAAGTTTATTTGTGAGTTTGAATCAGTTCTAGAAACCTAGAAAGAAAACAACAGAGAAAATTGAAGAGAAAATTTATGAAAGAAGAGGTCTCAGTCAAATTAAGAGAACTTGCAGAAGCATTTCATAGAGAAGACTGTACAGCAAGAGACGCTAGTAAAAAAGGTATATGAATGTGAATCCTTGTTTTAGGAATGCTTTTATGCTTCTATGTATATGGTATCCTGTGTTTCTCTCTAGAGCTTGGCAGTCATTGTGTATGTTTTATTTCAGGAAACTTTGATAATTTTTTCCCCGAGGATCCAGTTCTGCAGCTTATTATACGGCATTCTGTGAACATACGAGCAGGCGTACATGATGCCTTCAAGCTTCTTAGTGAGCTGCTTTCATGGTCGGTACTTAGTGAAGAAGATTGTGCAGAATTTTCTACAAGTTGTGGGTCATCAATTGAAATAATGGACCAGCTCATAAACTTCTTAGTTACTAAAAATGAGAGGGTGAAAACAAGAATTTTTGTTCATGTTTTAAGTGAGTTTGAAGAAGTGGAATCTAAATTACGTGATTGGATGAAACATCTTGACAATAAAGGTAAGACTGTGTTCTCTGTAGCAGTCCAGTAACTTAAATTGAATGATTTCCTTTAGTACTGTGCTTTGATTCTCAACAGTTAAGTGTTATGCATCAGAACAGGTTGCAGTTACTGTAAATATACTTAAAAATAAAAACTTAGCAGTTAGTCTTGTGAATAATTTGATCTGCAGATTGCCCTCTCATTCATATTTAAGGCTTAGGCTTATGGTTTACATCTCAAAAGCACAAATATATGAAATTGAGAGCAGCGTAGAATTCTGTGCAGATATCCAAACTGTCCTATAGTAAACATACAACAGCTTCCTGTTCCATCTTGTCAACTGTTTCCCAGATCTGACTCCCCCTTCAAAAAGCCTGTTGTATTCTTAGTGTAGAAGCCTAAGGGATATTTAAAGATATGGTTTGGGGATAGATGAAGAGAGAGGACAGAATAAGGAGAAGGAAAGAAAGAGCAAGGTGGTGTCTCTAATAAAAAAGAATCCCATGGTATTGAAATGCCTATTGTGAAATGCCTTGTTTTGTTTTCTATGGAAAAGAAGTAATAGTGCTTTTGTACTTTTGTTTTGTGAGCCAGTGAGCCAGTGTTCACACATTCTTTTCTTTATGGCTTTCAAATTATTTTTAAAGAGGTGTGTGGAGTGTAGGGGGAAAGTTCTTCACCCAGTGCAGGGAGCCCCTGAAGTCTATTAAAAAGGTGAATTCCTGGTCCTGAAGACTTCCAGTGTGTCTCTTTATTTTTTTTCCAGAAAACATCAGTCTATAAAGGGCTTGGTCAAGGGCCCTAAAAATATCATTGGGATCACAAGTGGCATCTGGGCTGCACTTTGACCACCCCTGCTTTGTAAGATAGGACACCTTTATCCATAGCCAACTCTCACTCATTTGTATCCAGTGATGCTCTTCTGTTTGTGGAAAAATGTTTGATCCACAGAGGTTTCCACTAGTGCACAAGCATGGAGGTGATTTTCCCTAATGATACTTAACATCACATCTCCTGGTGATCTCTTGGTGATCTCCTGGAGAACCCCCCATGCCTCCAGAGTGGATTTTCATGAGGTGGCAGTGGGGAGAGTGAGGGGAAAACTCTCATCTCCTCACCTGATCAGGGGCCTCTCTTCTATGCAGTTAGATAGAATTTACTGAAGGTATTTATAGCACTGCCAATGGCATCGTAAAACACTGGCTCCAAACTCCCACTAGTTGTGGATCAGGAACAGCAAGCTTAGTGATCTTAAATACCAGATATCTGTGCATAATCTCCTGTCTTTTGTTGATCTGAAAAGTATTATGAGTATAACATTCCTTAATAGCATTATATCAAACAGTTCAGCCAAAAGGAATTATGTGGACAAATGTGCATATTTCTAAATGCTTCATGAAACCCAATAGATGAAATGTTCATTCTGTGCGAAAAGGATGCACAAAACTGACTTTGTATGACTATTATTTCTGTTTTAATTCTTTTGTTGTTACTACTACTAGTAGTAGTACAACTGTTACTATTATTATTTTTGCAGGTTTAAAAGCTACAGATTCATTTTTTGCTCAATATGGAGTGTGCACTGTACAGGCTGATTTTAGTTTAGTAGCAGTTCTTTGGAATGAGAAATATGGTATTAAACTGGGTAAGAGATTCACCTGCACATCAGAAGATATGATCGAAATACTAAACTACCTTGGTGATCTATCAACAATGGAACTTCGTTATTTTATATGGCTATTGGAAGAGAACAGAGAGAATTTTCCATTTCTTCATCAGTATTTAGATGAATATTTTGATAACTGGGGTGAGTATATTAGGATTACCAAATTCTTTTAAAACTGACATGCATGCTTATTTCTTACGTGTTCAGCAGTTTTTGTAATATTAATTTCTGGGCATCTAGTGTAGATCTTGGGAGGGGAAGGGGCAGTGTATGGTTCTCTTGGAAGACCTTAGTCCTCTTAGCAAATTACAGAATACTCTGTTGGAGCTAGAATGTTGGCTGTCTCTATAGAATGTTTTTGTGCATAAATATAACTGTAATGGGAATAGGTCTTTATGATAGTTATGGTAATATTGTAAAAAATAGTTCCATTTCTGTCCTTTTGTTGCATTTTTCTTACCATATTTAAAATTTATTTTTTAAAATAGATAACCCTTTTACTGTAATAAGGAAGGAAGAAACTGAAACTACTTCAGTAAGTTTTTTTCCCTGTTCTCTGTTGAACTGAAACATGAATAAATTGTAATAAGAATTCTTTTGAATAAGTTTGGGAGAAGCAGGCATTTATCCTTTACTGCTTGTCAAACTTTCAGATACTGGCACCATAGCACACATGTCTGTAATAGACTAACATATAGTGTAAATATGTGAGCTTGCATTTACCAACAGATTTCAAAGCGAAGTGAATAGATGGTATAAAATATCCCTATTTTCATGATTTACTACTAAAGAATACATAGCATGCTGTTCATGGGTGTATAGGTCAAAAGTAGGATTATGGCTGTCCTCGTTGGATTTAAGTCTCTATTTTATTTGCCACATTTTAGCTTTTGCCATCATATGTACAAGGCCATTTCATTTTGGAATAGGGAATGATAGACAGAAATGAGTGAGCTCTTACTGGGGGGCATGGCTCCTGTTATTTTAATGTCTTTGTAGTGGTGTGCAACTCATACTTTTCCATATAAAGATTAATTACAAATTTTAGTTATTTTTGCGGATGAGCTATGTGAATCAAATTATTTTCCTGTGGTTTTGGTTTTCTTTTGTAAACATGGATTGCCTTTGTATGGAAAATCCATTTTTACTTGAAAATGTATATTTGAAATTTGTTTGTATTTGCTTTTAGTATTGAACAAATTGGTAAAGCGATCTAGAAAAGGAGTAAACTAGTAGAAGTATGATTAGTTATATCTGAATCACAACCAGTTGAGGGGAAGGGGCAGTAGAGACAGTACTGAGGACTGTTTTGATTATGGCCTGGGTTGTGCCTATATCCAGATAGGGATCTGGAAGGCTATTATAAAAAAACTGAATGCTGGATTAGCTTTAGGTTGTATTCAGCAGGATCTTTCATATATTCTTCAGGTCTTAATTTTCATTTCTTACTCATAAAGCCAATACTGAACCAGCATCTTCACCTATGACTGTTTCTTTCCCATGTATATGTGCGGTATTTCTAATAGTTACCTGTTGCTCTGCAGGAAATATATATATAGTCATACATAAGTCAATCTCATGTATAAGTTGAGAGGAGATTTGGGGACCATCATTTTGGATTTTGATATGAACCGTGGCTAAATTGTGGCTTGTTCCATGGAGAGGGGAAAGTACCAGCCCTGCCTCAGGGAACCAACTGTCCCTGACTGTGACAGCTGTTTTTCTATCCAAGCATTCAGAAAGGCCTTTGGTCACTTTACTCAGAGAAGGGGATGATTCTATTTTGATACAAGTTAAGGTATGCTATATTAACTTTGATCAAAAAAGGGGCCATCCCTTTCTCTGTGTAGAGTGGCAAAAGGCAAGACTTTGCCATCCCATGAGAACCTAAAAAGAGCACTGACCCCCTCTACTTTTTCAGTGGTTTTTTGAGGGGAAGTGCTAAAGAGCCATTGCTGCCATCACCATTTTCTCACCCAGGCATTCAGAGAGTCCAGAAGAAGCACCATAACAGAGAATCAAAGGGGTCAGGGCTGCTTTTAGATTCTCCTGGAATGAACTAGATGCTTGGCTTTTGCCACACAGAAAAGGGGACAGTTCCTCTTTTGATAAGAGTTAAAGTACACTACTTCCATTGACCCAAGGATAAGTCAGACCAGCTTTTTTGGGTTGGTTTTTTTGACTAAAATTTCTAGACTTACACGTAAGTATATACAGTAAATAATGGGAATTGTTTCTTTGCTACTTAAGGTGCTAAATTGAGATAGAAAGTGAAAATAAAATTGTCTGTATATTTTCACCTCGTAACTGTTATTGGTAGTAACTTTACTAAACATTTAATTTTTATCTCCCATCTAGAACAATGCTATCAAAGTTAAAAACAGAAACAGAAAAAAGGCAAAGGAATCAAAGGTATATTTTTATTTTCAAAGTATGTAAAAGCAGTAAGGAAACTAATAAATATTTTTAGAGCTTAAAAGTAATTTGTTGAACTTAACTAAATTACCAACTTGTTTTAAAAAATGCTAAAAAAGAGCTAATGTTACTGTTTCAGTGCCAATAACATGTAACTTCTGTGATTCTGAACATTATGGGGAATTTTTTAAACTTTTTTTTTCTGTTTTGAAAATCACCCCCCTGACTCCAGACTCACCACTACCTGACAGCTGAAAACAGTTTTCCACATCTGCCACCAAGAACTAACCTTATCTTTCTTTCTTTACCATAAGCAGCCATGCTGGATACTTGTGCTTCTCTGGCTCAAAATCTGAAGAGACTTTAAAAGTGCTGTAGAGCACCTCCTGGAAGTACTAATAGGATTGCAAATAAGGCAGAAGCAAGTTCCGTGAGCAAGTCATTTAACCTGTTTACAGTTCTACTAGTACATTTGGGAGACACCCTATGTTGGTCTTTTAGGCCTCTTCAGACTCTGAGTCATAGAAACAGTACATATCTGGAAGAGTTGCTTGCTGTGACAGGAGAGAAAGGTAAGGTTAGTTTTTTCTTCTTTGATGGCAGGAGAAAGGTTAGATTGATTTGGGTGGATGGGTGGGCAGGCTTGCAGACAATTAGAAACTGGCAAATTAATGTGCTATTAACATGGTTCATTGCTCCCTATTTGCAAAGGAAAGGAAAATTTAATAAGCAGCACAGACATTTAAATGATGTTTCCAGGCTCTAATACCCATGTAATTTTCACTCTTATTTCTTTTCAATCTCACACTTACACAGTTTGTATGCTAATAATACTTTTTATTATATACTTGTGTACCGTAGACTATGTTGCCTAAAAAAATTTTTTTTTGGACTGAAAAGGCAATTATAATGGTCATTTTGACATGAGTAGTATTTTCCCTGCTCTGCACATACACTTTTTAAGAATAAATTATTTTCTTTAATTTGGAAAATGATCATTGAGGGATGTAGTTTCCATATACAGTCATCCCTCCACGTTCGCTAGGGTTAGGTGCACAGGACCCCTATGAAAGTGAAAAAAACAGGAATAACTCTAGACTCTCCCAAACCATATTTAACACACAAAAAAGTATGCTCACCATATTCAACCCACTGTGGATTCTTTTGAGGCATCAGGGTTCCTTCACAAGGCAGAAGTGGGTGGCTGGGGGGCTTACTGCCACCTCCACTGCTGCCCCACACCAGTTTTAATAGGGACTTACAAGTCTCATTCACAGTTTCTCAGTCTCAGGAGGCTTGCAGTCCCTATTAAAAATGGCATAGGGAGGCAGTAGAGGTGACAACAAATAATCCATGAATAATCAAATCCACAAAAGTGAAACCCGCAAATGTGGAGGGCTGACTGTAATCACTTTACCAAAGCTCACATGTTATGTGACATCTGATAAAGTGGGTTAGAGAAGTAATGTTATATAAAGAGCTGCGAAATTAATGGATTGTTTGCCATTAGATCTGATATCATTATCTAAGATATTTCATGTTTTCTTTGTTCTTGTTCATTTTAGGCTATTCTAGTTGTATCTGGTGGAGTTAGTACAATAGCTCGAGAGGAAGACAGTATATTTTCAGAAGAAAGTACATTGTAAGTTCTGGCATGAAAATGCAAAGGACATAATCTAGCCAAAGTTTAGTATGTTGAAATCTTGGTTTTGGTTGGTGGTTGGAAATAAGCACAAGAGCTTTTTATAACTTTTTGTTGCTGCTTACTAACTTCTGATTAATTGGGTTCAGTAACTTCTTGGAAGGCAAGAATAAAATATAAAATGCAGAACACATAAACTTTTCATCAAGGAATGGGAGGAGGAGAGGTAATTTTTTCTGATTCTCTCTCACTTCTGCAGCTTCTTATTCTCTTGTTTCCTTCAGAAGATTGAAGATCTTTTTGGAACACCATAGAACGTGGTGATCCAGAAAGGAGAGATTGCAAAAAAATTGCTTCCCTCTCCATTTTGCTGACTAAAAACAGCGTTCTGCAAGCAGGAAGACACAACTGGCTGCACCCCAATTTATATAAATAAAAAGAAATTTGTAGCAAGTGAAACTGCTAATTACTTAACGGAATTTAAAACAGTAGATTTAGTTTGGAGGTGTTGGGAACACCATAATTGTTCACACTTAACAATGCTTTATTTTCCTTGGGAGACAGTGTGGGGTGGGGAGACACACAGATCTGCTACTATTAAAAGAGAGAGAAGAGAACTAAAAGAGAACAAGTTTCAAAATGTGAAAAAATCTGTATACTTAGCATTAAAGTACTTAACGTATTTTACCCCAGTGCTTGGGGCCTTCCTCAGAGGATACAAGTATAAGAGAAAGTACATAAAATCTCTCAAATCTTTTTGCAAAGATAAGATAAACATGAGACTCCGTGCTTAGTAAACCTTAGCTTATCACCAAACCTGTGCAAGGGTTATATAAACTATTGCCTTCAGCATTCTTTGCAGTTACCTGTCATTTGTTATGAATCCTCCATAGAAATCCCAGCAGATTCATTATTGTACTTAGACCTAAGGGATATGTCAAGCAGCCTTCTCTTCTTCACCTTGTTTCTTCTTTCTTAACAGAAGTTTTATGAATTCCCATGAACCTTTCAGAATTCCAGATAGTCTTCATGAACAGGTGGAGATATTTGAAACCTTGTATAGTAATGGTTCTTCCAGTAGCAGTTATCAGAGAATTTTAGACAATTATCCTGATCCAACTTGTGAAAGCTTATATGAGTAAGTTACTGTTTCTACTTTATTGTGTTACTTTATTAAACAAAAAGTAAAGTGAAAAAGGATGGAGGAGTTGGGGTGAATAAAAATTCTGCATACATTTTACTTTTCTGCCTATTGTAAACATCATTTGCATGCCCTCTGCAATTTTGGGCACATTTCCCTCTCAGATTTTCTACTAGCAAAGCACCCAAACTATCTTAAAGCTCTCCTGGGCTTGGCTCATACCTACTAGGCAAGGCAGCCTAGTAATAATAATAATAGTATATGCTTCAACTGATCTTGCAATTAATAGTGTACTGTGTGCCTATGGTTGTATTTGAATGTTGGGCAGCATGAAATATTAACTGAACTTTCTTGCATTCTGCTGTTGATTCCTCTGTTCTGATAGCTTTAAGAGACCAAGCCACCAGAGTCCTTATTCAAGATGCTTAGATTTTTGTTGTTATATTTACCTATGTTGGAACTTCCCTAGACTTGTAATTTCTACCTATTCATTTAGTACTGGTTTATTTTCTGATGGAGAGACTGGTCTGTGATTCTAATAAAGCTGCCATCTCAACATCAACAGGATCAAGCAAAATAGAAGTGAACTTTTGATAGAACATACATTAGTCTCTCCATCTACCACGTGGACATGCGGAAAAACTCATTTGCTCTAGCCTTGTTATGTCACACAAATGATCTTCTTAGCTTATATAAAACATGATTTAATCTGAAGTCCATATTATAGCCTGCATATTTTTATTTGATAATCTGTTCTGTTTTCTACTGGGTTTTTTTTCAAATTGGTCACCATGCCTTATCCTTATGTCAATAGAACACAGAATCATGTGTTAAAATTTATTTCACAGCTTCCTGTTATTTTCACAGCTATTTTTCCCAAATCTTGGAGGAACATGGTCCCATGGAAATTGTCGATCCATTGTTAGTTGGAGAATATGAACACTTTCCTGCAGAAACGCGCAAGATTGTGGAGGATGCTGGTGGTCTGAAATCTTTTCTGTTGGAATCCTTACGTTTTGTGATGATAGGTGATCTTATTGGCTTGATGAAACATGCAGTTATGCTGAAGGAAAATGCAGATGTCACTGGACTTGATGAAAGAACTAAAAATGAGGAAAATAACTCAGCCTGCCTATATAGTGAAGAAAACAGTTCCCAAAGCAAACTACGTTTGAACCCAGCTGCAAAGGAATTCAAGCCCACCTCATATATTAATAAACCATTTATGACAATATCTTCTAACGCAGAAGTCAGTGATGCTTTAGAATATTTGACTACCAGCCATTCCTCTTTTAGTTCTTTTGTTTCCACATATTCGTCTTCTAGTCAGACAGCTGATTCAATAGCAACATCACTACCTTTGCCAAAAGTATCATTACCTTCAACTATAGCTGAAAACCATCCAGTATTTCTAAATGCAGTTCCTTCAGAGTGTCAGGATGTGAGTGCGTTTCCTATGCTTTCTGAAACACCACTTGAGCTAGATATTTTGGAGAAGCCTGAATATATATGTGCTGGTTATAATGCTTATCTTGATACTGATCTAGAAGCGATATTGGGAAGCAAGTACAGTGCTGGTAATCTTGTGGAAAAGGATGAAGTGCAAACATCCCAGAATCTTCAGTGTATGCCAGTGGAGTCTGACGTCTCTGTCTCTGAAAATAATCCTTATCAATCTGATAATGATAGTAATAAAGCTATGAAAACAGAAACTGAGAATAAGACTATAGCAAGAAATAATCCGCCTTCAAGGATGATTGCTGTCCAGGTGAGAAGGAAAATGATTGTATAAACTGCATTCCTCAGGGAGCTGACACTGCTGCTTTTGTTTTTTTAGTCTGTGCATATAAGTGGTAGCATATTTGCCAGCCTATAAGACTCAGCCATATATAAGACACACCCCATTTATACACTGGCCAATACTATTTGCTGACATATAAGACACACCAGCATATAAGACGCATCTCACTTTCAAACAGTATATTTTGGGGAAAGAAGTGAATCTTATAACGCCAGCAAATACAGTAAGTACAGTGTGACAGGAATTTTTATTGGCGTGGAATAGCAGCTTTGTTCTGTCAGTTTTGTTCTGTTGAACATCACAATAAGCCAAATTAAAAGAAATTCTGGTTTACCATAACGTAGCAAACATGCTTTGTGCATATTCTACTCAATTACTCCTGCTTGGTTTCTCTTGATAACTTCAGTGATAAATTGTGTCTATGGTTGTTTGATGTGACATCTGAGCCTAGGAGTCTGGCTTGTTGTTCTTCTAACAAGCCAGAGTCAAAAACTAAGAACAAAAATATTGATTTAGCAGTATTAGTTGATAGAGGGGTTATATTTTTGAAAAGTCTGCTACATCTAGCCGTTTTAACTGGCTAATTTCATAGATGTAGTTTGACATCCCACTAGATGAACAAAAGAAGTTACTACCTGTACTAGACTTCATAGTCAAACATATCCCTCAAGACATTGCACCCAGATCTAAGTGCGTTGGATGGAAGTGACACTGACAGGTTTCCCTTATGTAAGTATATACTGGTATATGTGAAAAACCCATGCACATTGTACTGTATGAAAATGGAATACATGTCTGTTTTGCCAGGTGTTCATTCTACTGGTCTCAACAGGGCTGAGACATTATTGAGGCTTGTGCTTTTCTTCTCCCCAGCTACCATTTCTGGGGAGGAAATAAAATCACTTGTAAAATACTGCTCTTCTCTCTAATAGAAGCAAGCTAGCTCTCATCTTCCACACAGTTTGTGTTGTTCACACTTGCATCTTGTCGTAACTTTATCACTGCTATGGGTTTGAATACAGTGCCTTGTACAAGTTTTCATCCCCATTTTGAGTATTTCACATTTTGTTGTGTTACAGTCTGGAATTGAAATAGATTTAGCTGGCATTGCTAAATGTACTAAATGTACTAAAGCTGCATAATGTTGCAAAGGTACGCAATACATTTTTTATTGTGGCAGAAAAGTTAAACAAACAGAAACAAGCTGTTATTTATTGATTGTACAAGTTTAAATCATACTTGATAGAAACTCCTTGATGCTAAATAGAGTTGCAAGTCTTCTTGGTGAAGTATCTGTGTAAGCTTTGTGCATCTGGATCCTATAATGTTTTCCCATTCTTCTTGGCAAAATTGTTTCAGCTCTGTTAGGTTGGATAGGGACAATTGTTAAATGGCAATTTTCAAATCTTGCCACAGATTCTGGGTTTCTTGTTTTTCAGTCATTCCAGTGAGACTGTGACTGAATGTTTAGGGTCATTATTGTGCTGGAAGGTGGTCTTCTGCCCCTGTCCCAGGTCTCTTGCAGACAGAAGCAGACTTTTCTCTAGAATTGTCCTGTAAACTAGGCTCTAGCTGTCTTGCTTTCCATCTTGATCAGTTTCTCAGTCCCTGAAGGGTATCCTAAGAACATGATGCTGCTACTACCATACTTCACTGCAGGAATGGTGTTCAGAGCAATGAATACTGTTGGCTTTGCACCGCATACAGTGTTTTGCTGCAATCCCCAAAATGTTCACTTTTGTATCATGAGAGCAAAGAACCCCTTTCCATGTGTTTGTTGTGTCTTTCATGTGCCTTTTTGCAAACTCCAAATGGGCTTTGACATGGCTTAGTTTCAGCAATGGCTTTCTTGTTTTCACTTTTCCATAAAGCCCAGCTTTGTGGCGTGTCCGAGTGGTACTTAGCCCATGCACAGTTTACTCCAATGCAACTGCAGATCTCTCCAGCTCATTCAGTGCTACCACTGGCCTCTTTTTTGGTTTGCTGACTAATGTCCTTCTTATCTGATCACTAAGTTTTGGTGAAAGGACTTTTCTGGGAAGAGTCACAATTGAGCCATAGTCTTTTCATTCTATATTCAAGGCGTACCTTAGTTAATGAAGTAGATAGGTTCCTGGACATTGCTACTTTAACAGAAAATTTGGTACCAGAAGCAGAAATAACATGGAAAGAATAGATATAGATTCCTACGTTACAAAACAGAAGAGCAGTTCAACATGTTTCAGCAAACCTTCAGAATTAATAATGTGCACATATGAAATGAAACATGTGGTTCAGGTAAGCCTTGCATAAGTAGACAAAAACATTTTGGGCCTTCTACAAACTGCTTGAAAGCTGTGTTCCAAAATGCATCCAGAGATATATTTCTTTCACTAGTCTCACTTTTTGATTTTGGCGGCCAACTTACAGATATTTGTAAACAGGTTTGGGAGTATCTGATAAGGCAGCCTAATCTGTATTCTTCTTCCTCTCTGTTTTGCTGTTCATTCATGCTCAGCAAGAGATTCTAGAGTCCACTGCTGTAACTTTTCCTGTTCTAGACAGGCACACATAGCTGTGGAGTATCAAACTGTTTCCCAGCTCAAGCTTTCAGGGATGCTGCTATAGCAAGTGAAAGTCTGTGTTTCTCCAGTTGTCCTTCACTACTCTCCCAATGCTAATGCAATTTGTAAAAAAACTTCTGATTAGACAGAGGACTAAGGAGAAAAGAAGAGGGGCTGGATAGGGAGAAAAAACTATTAAAAGGAGCTTCTTTGTCAGATACTTTGTTAACTGAGGTATGCCTGTCCTTGATTTAACAGTGCTCCTTGGGATGTTCATCATTTGGGATTGTTTTGATAACTGAGGCCACTTCTGTACTGAACTGTTATAGTGCAGTTATTCTACTTTCAACAGCCTATGGAATCCTGGGGTTTGCAGTTGAGGGAGGGGCATTTAGAATTCTCAGCCAGGGAGCTCTTTGGCCTCAATAGACTACAAAGCCCAGAATTCCACAGGATATTGAAAGTGGAATAATAGCATTATAACAGTGTAGTGCAGAAATGGCCTCAGTCCAAATTGGTACTTCTGCACAACTTTATCCCATCCTTGCCTGGATGGCTCCTTGGTAGTTTTGATGCTATTTGTTTATGCTCTTCAGCAAACTCTAGGCCCTTCCAGAAACAGGTTAATTGAGATCATAGGACACTGGAATTACA